>JAVLUZ010000463.1:0-467500 GCA_036768485.1 Mermis nigrescens
CTTATGTAGGTATCTTATTTGACCGTCGCTTTATATACGTACTAAACATACCTGAGCGTGGGGGTATGCACCCCCAGAAGGCAAAACACCTAACGAAAAATGGCAGAAACCCAGCTACACCCCCCAGAATTTCATTTTTTAAATTTTTTGTCGAGTTTTTTATGCCAATCAATAGAGCTCGACGAGGAACGTTCAAAAATGGTGTTATTTCCGCCATAGCACCATTTTTAAGGCCAATATTTGACTATAAAAAAATTTTGCACCCCCAGACCTTTGGAGCGCCCACCATAATACTAAACAACATTAAAATAAGTTCGAAACTGCTTCACAAGTTTTAAGGGACAACGGTTCAATTTGTGTTCCTTATGTAAATCAAAGAAAAAAGGCGGAGATATGTTTGCTTATGGGTGAATATCAAGATGCTTTAGTCCATTTTGATTTCATTGTGGTATCAACGTAGTTTTTAGCAGCTTGTGCTCCACTTTGACTCCTTTAAAAGAACAAAAACATATTACTTTCCAGTGCTCTTCGAGCATTTTTCCAACTAGTAATGTTATAGTCTATTTCACGAAACCTTGTGCGTGAAAATAAATTTTCAGCGTGCAATCGGGCACCTACAGCAAAGTGGTTTCTAGGTAGCTCACTGTAATATAATGTTGCCCTGTCAAACTTCATATGCTAATCAATTACTGCGCACAGTATCCGGTTTGTTGCTGCAGTTTAAATGGCTTTTGTAGTTGATTTACACTGACTCAAAAATTGTGATTCGTGCCTGGGGTTTCGTGAATGAGACCATAGGTATTACAGTTACGGTCCATTTTTTAGCCTAGTGCATTAAGTCGCCTCTTATCGGATAGCTAGGTATCCTTTGCTCACCCACTTTCTTCATTGCAAGACGGTGTAGTGTTACAGTAATAAGAACTTTCGATTAGCTAAAAAAGCGACGACAGTAATGTATTTATAGTCTATTTCACACAAGTTGGTCATAAAGTTTAAAACTATCTCCCACAATAAGCTAACAGATTGCGAATATAGCATTGATCTGATATATAAGTATCCCAACCATCGGCTTATATCGACGAAAAATTCTTGGAATTTATGCACGAAATTAAGTGAAACAGACTATAAGTTTGCTCGTTTTATAATGATTTTCACGGTCGATAAACAAGATAATTTACGAGATTCCAGTTCTTGCATTAAATTGATCTGTAATTACAAACTGTCACTGTCGTCAAAATTTTTGGAATAAAATCGCAAGGTTACTCTTATGTGAAATATAGGTACCGTTGCAATGTTTGGACAAATTCTTTTGTAACAAGGATGAGAAAAAGCATCTTTAGTCTGTTTCACGGAGCTTTGTGCATGGATTGCAGTTCTTGAGTTAATCGATTACAAAAAGCGGCTTCAAAGTGAAGCAGCAATAACGATAGTGTGCATAGCAATCGAAAATCATATGAAATTTCACTGTGCAAAATTATGTTACAGTATGCTGCGTAGTAAACCCTTTTGCTGCGCTCTAATTTGCTAATAGTTGATTTCCATGAACAAGCTTTCGTAAAATAGAATGTACGAGAAGAGGTAATTTAAATAAACATGTGCAATGTTTTAAACTAGTATTAACATCTCAAACTTTACAGATGTACCTACATTGTTTAAACAGCCACAAATGGATGTATTTCATTCGGGCTCCTGCTTTTGATACCAGCGGTCCTTCCTTCACTAATCTCTGCGTGGCTGAGCAAATTTATTTCACAAGAAGTGTAGTATCATACAATCGTCTTCCGCATCTATATATATTTAAAGTTTACTTTGCAACACAGCACGGAATGATTGACGCTGCGGCATCTGCGCCTGCTGGTCTCTCTATCCAAGTGGTTCCACCAGATGCTGAATTTAAAGGACCGTTCACAGGCTCAACAAAAAGCAACCATACAATCACCAATACAAGCGCGGTCAAAATTTGTGTAAAGGTGCATTTGCTATTAAGCGTTTTTAAACGGTGAATCCAATGAGAGCCTGATAGTCTTGTGAGCCGGGAATTAAAGGTCAAAAAATATGCAAACAAGGTCATTTGACTCTAAAATTTTTGAAGATAATAAAGTTCTGATAAATGATTGTGCTGAAAGTCTTCATCTCAATACAATAATACAATACAATACAAATATTTTATTTTCGTCGCACAAAAAAAGAACACAATAAGAAAAGAAACATTAATATACAATGAAATACAATTATAAATAAACATTCGACATGAATCATCATACAAAATCACATATTCTAAAAGCAAGAAATTATTAATTAAAAAACATTTATACGAGATTATTGCAAAAGACGAAGGTAGGCGCGCAGGCTAAATAAATTATGCACTTAGAACACGCCCCTAGCAAATACCCCGTTAGATCAACTTTTTTCAACTTTTCACGGAGGGAAGCAACACTAGGAGATCTTACAACAGCTTCAGGGAGAGAATTCCATACGTGAATCCACCTATTGGATAAATCATACCCACGAACATCAAGCCGAAAAGGAGTGCATTCACATTTCATTGAATTTTGAGCACGCGTGTTGTTTTCACAAAAAGTAAAAAAGTCGGCTTGCTGCAAAACGCATCTACCACTCAATATCTGATACATCATACACAGATCACTACGCAATCTGCGAATCTCCAGGCTATCCAATTCTAAGGAACTGAGTCTTTCAGCATAAGAAAGTCCCCGAAATCCAATAATTTTACGTGTGAATTTCCTTTGAACATTTTCGATCATTGAAACATGGGTCTTACGGTATGGATTCCAAACAGTGCTACAATACTCAAGAAGCGGTCTGACGTAAACAGTAAAAGCCCTAGACATATTTAGTTTATTTTTAGAAGCAAATGATTTCGATATTAGCATAGCCCTAGCATAAGCTCTACGCGTTATATCATTATAGTGGAAATTAAAATCAAGTTTACTTGATACGTAAACACCAAATCCTTTACAGAATTTACACTTTGTTCTACAGTCAGGTCAGAAATTCTATAAGAATGCTTGGGATTTCCAAAACCTAGATATAACGCGTAGCATTTTTCAGTAGCAATTTGTAACTGCCAATCCTTGGACCAGACTACGAGTTTAGCGATATCATCTTGAAGTTGGGTGTGATTGCTAGATAAATTATAAAGCTTGACGTCATCGGCAAAAAGGCAAACTTTGCTATTTAAGCGGTCGCTAATGTCATTTATGAATAAAACAAAAAGAATCGGGCCAAGTATACTGCCCTGAGGAACACCGCTAGTGACAGATTTTTCGCTCGAAAAATGACCGTTAATAACAACCCTTTGAGTCCTATTGCTCAAAAACAAGTTAACCAACTCAATAAATCTCCAGAAAAATCCAAAAGTTTCCAGTTTATAAATTAATTTACGGTGAACTACAGTGTCGAAAGCTTTAGAAAAATCAATGTAGATAACATCAACAGTGTTTTTTTCATCAATTAATTTAGTCCATTCATTTTTGCATCTCAACATTCTTATCAGACTTAATCCGCTGTCACCAATATTTGCCAGAAAGCGAAAACATTTTCGGGAATAATTAGTGGCCAAGTCTATACATCCAAGTATGAAGGAGAAATGTGATATAGCGTCGAGTCAAATTTTTGCAAAAACTATGTTTTTAGCGTTTTGAACGATCTTTGATCGGCATGAAGAAAAGATGTGATTGACGGAAAGCAAAGCAAACTGAAAGTTAAAGTTGGTTGCATAGATATGCATAATGTACAACATGATATATTAAATACAGCCCCTTTTTCAAAATAGTATTAAATCAAATTTCAGCACTCGAACGAGTGCATAGCAAATAATATGTTGCCTCGAAAGTGGTTTCTATGTAGTCTATACAGTACGTAATTTTGTTTAACAAAATTTCATATGTTTATCGCCTGCTATGCGCAGTACCGTGGCTGATGCTTTAATTTGAATCAGTTCTGTAGTCGATTTACTTTGACTCAAAAATTGTCCATGCACAAGGTTTCACGAAATATTGACTATAGATATTCAGTCCTTCCTAACTGATCGTAAACTCCAATTTTCGAATGCTTGTATCACTCGATTTTGTTTTCCGCCAAAATTGTTTTATCAGGGTTCTCTTCGATTCCTTTGCACTAAAAATAATTGTTTTAGTCGATACCCGGACTTCGTACAAAATGCATTTTAGCCTAAATTTATTTTTAGTACACGATAAGTTGGCTAAGGTCAATTTCAGAAAGCAAGAAGATATTTCAGAGCTCTTGCTTTTTACGTTTACCACGTATCAAATACATATAATTCTGCGTACAAGGGACCGTGGAAAAATCTCAATAGAATCGACTAATATTGATATTGCTTACTATTATCAAAAATCTGCCACACATAGTACGTATATGACAATTCTTGATGCAGGCTTGCAGGCCGCAGAGGTCGACGTGCTCCCACTTACATAGGTCAATATTGTCGTTCCTTATTGTTTTATTGATTTCCCATTTTAATAAGCGCAGAACTTGTTGTCTACCGAGGAAAAGTCAAAAATCGTCATGATCGTACATGGGCAGCAGCCAAACTCAGAGAGGGGGAGGGGGTTAAAAGCGGCGAAAATCTCTAAAAACATGCCAAAAATTCAATTCTGGGGTCTATCGATTTTTCTGAGGTCTAATGGATTCTGGTGTAACTGCCCCAAATGTGTGGTCACGATCATAGATGCACAGCATGGCGAAGCTGAGGGTCAGCCGGTCTAAGGAAGGAGAGTCAAAATTTGAGTTTTGTTGGACCAAAATGACCTCAAAAACGGCTATAAGTGCTAAAATTGCATTTATCTATTTTCCTCATAACATTTCTTATTTTTCCATTATGGGGGTTCTAGACCCCCAGGCCCCCCGTGAATGTCTAGTCACGATCTTGTATTTTTTAAAATAAATGTTAGGATCTACCCAAGTTCCACGTTCACTCGCTCTCCGTTTCGCGATTCGAAGCAAAGCATATATGTAGTATGTATGCATGCCCGTAATCAGGATTCGGCCA
Source organism: Mermis nigrescens (assembly GCA_036768485.1). NCBI lineage: Eukaryota > Metazoa > Nematoda > Enoplea > Mermithida > Mermithidae > Mermis > Mermis nigrescens. The sequence goes on from JAVLUZ010000463.1 coordinate 5,033, forward strand.
ACGTGAGGATGGGGCGGACCCAACATAAATTGGTCTATATCTCTTAAAATTCGCCGATATAGCTCGCAAAAACCGCATTTTAAGGCGTTTTTCGACATGCTCTATCAATTAAGATCATAAACTTTAAAAAAATTTCTCATAAAAAGCTGTGTAAGAAGTGTCATTTTTCGGTCACACTGCCAAAATGATGGGAAATACTTTACATCCGGCACGATGCGCCGAAAATTAGAAGATTTTGGGGCTGCTCCCCGCGCCCCCTCTTAAATACGGCCCTGTATGTACGTATGCATGCAAGATCAAACAAAGGTACCTAAAATTTTGTTTTCCTGTCAAGGTCAAAGTTTTTGATGCCGCATTGGTAACAAGTCGCCCTACATGTACGCTTATGACGGCTGGTCAGCAACTTCCGTTAATTTTCCAGCATGGTAAATTCGATTACAATGCAGCTGATGTTGCCACGTTGTCTAGCAAACGAAAAGTGAGTTCAGGGGGTAATAATTTTAAATGTAGGCGCCCCTATCTACCTTGCTAAATTGTAATAAAAAGATACTACGTATCTAATGACCTTGTCGTGCTGGCGATTTTGCCCATTAGACCTAGAATTTGCTGCTGAGATAACAATTATTCATTCAACGAATAACGTAAGTATGCGGTTCGTTTGTTCTTCTAGTTGAAAGTTTTAAAAAGCTTCGGTTGTTGAGGAACAGGGCGAAACTAATCAGAAATTAAGAATTGAAAAACCTAATTTTCGATACAAAATCGACAATCACTACTTTTAAGTTGGAATTTACAAAACGCAGCAATGATTTTAGAAGATGAGAAGAAGAGTTACGTAATTACTTTCATTAGATCCTTCGCCATAATCTTGCGAATTACTAAGACCTTAAATTGAAAGAAGCACGCAATGAAAAAATGTTTAGTTTGGAATGATCAGACATGCACGTGGGGGATTTGGGGATACCACTAGAATGGAAAAATGGAAAATTTTCTCGGAAAAATGAGGCAAAATGAAGGCAAAAAAGGATGAAAATTGAAAATTTTGTCTGAAAGTGCTTTAAATTGGCCAGAAATTGTGTAATAACGTAATTTCAAAGCTATTTTAGCGCTTGTATTAGTTTTTGAGGTGATTTTTTACTAAAAATCTCAATTCCTGACCCCCTCAAATTGACTGACCCCTCAGATTAGCCATGATGTGCATCTGTGTGTATGACTAGCAGTTGTTGACTTACCTGCCCAAGTTATTTAATTCATTGAAGGTTGCCATATGCTTCATTGAAGCTCCGGACACCACCACTGATGCAATGCTTTTCAGTCGAGAAGTGCCTGCAGCGAACTGGAAAATGATCAAGCTGCAAGTAAAGTATAAGCCTGTGGAAGCAGCTGTGACAGCTGACAAGGCGCCAGCTGGAGCCAGCAAATCGGCTGGAGCAAAAGCTGTAGTAGCCCCAGCTGAAGGAGTACCAGCACCAGCTGAAGGAGCACCAGCACCAGCTGAAGGAGTACCAGCACCAGCTGAAGGAGCGCCAGCTGAAGCAGCGGCACCCGGCGAACCACCAGCATGGGCATGATTTGCTAAATTATGGAACTAGGAAAAGGCCGATAAATGACGGAATGCTGTTGGCAAAAGATTTGTGTACTTAAAGCATCAATGTTCAATCTTATTTATAACGCGCTCATATATTTACATGTGTGGTATAACGTGAAATTTGAATTACTAACTGTTTTTTTAAATAAATTTACCATTTGCACATAAGTTATCAAGTGAATCATTAAAATTTGAATGAAATTTGTTGCTGAAGCTACACCTATCTCACATTATAATCCTGTCGTCGATCTTATTTAAGAAATAGCCGATACCACATAAATGAATAAAAAATTCTCAAAAATCTATTGATACGAAATAAAAAAGTGCTTCTCAGCGTAAACTTTTACGTTAATTCAAATAAAATGAAATTTCTCAACGGGCCTTTAATGTCGATCCAATTCATTGGTGATTAGCCTAGCACCAGCACATCATATAGGTAGCGCATACCTATGTACATATATGTAACTGAGGTAGTTACACGTTGACGAACTATTTTTGGATCGATAGCTGTTTATCGCATCGAGCGGTACAGTACTACGAAGTTTTATGGTGGCGATATCAAAACGATTATCGACTCAAGTTATCATCGACGCCACGAACCCCCGACGTACGAGTGGGACCCCATAACCATTCAAGTATCCGTCTGTGGGACGAGTTAGCTTGGGTTATGCCTGCAGACTCGAATTTATTCCCATCTTTCTTATCTTGAAAACTTGGGAGGTAGGAACTTTCCCGGTACTATGTAGGTCAAGAATGCAGTACCTACATAAGTTACGTAAGTCATATGACATTGTGTAAAAGTTATCATATCATTCGTTTACTTTACCCGCGTGAAATCTTGTTACTGTAAGCTATCATAAGGTGTAATTAGAAATCTCGTATTGTGAATTTGGTTGGCGTTTTCTTGTTACACTATGTACATAGGTCGCTTGTATTTCGTTATGGCTCGTAGTCGCCATATTATTTGTGCAATAAACGTTGCATCATTTACCCAGTGGTAGAGTACACCGAGGGTTAATCGAGTTGGGGCCCCGGCGATTATATTTATTAGCGCCTGTACAGAAAGATGAATATTTTTGATACTGTATTTCTCACTTCAAAATGCATTTATCTATTTTCATATCAAAAATTGGTAGAAATTATTATCTAATTTTTATCTAGGATTTGCTTAGAGCTCGCCGTTGTTGGAATCATTGTTTACGAGTGCTATTAGTAACCAAATCTTTCTAGGATTGATATACTCCTGCGAAAATAAGTTCAACTGGAGAATTTCTAGGGTTTTGAGATAGGTCAACTGACCTCGCTAGCAATCCTGGTTAGGTACATAAGTAATCAGTTAGGTTTCTAGGGCGTAGCTGCTAAGATCTCCGACGGAAAGCGGTCAGCACAATTAGGACTGAGGAGATCGATGCCGTAGGATTTGAGAGTCAATCGGTTGAGACGAGCTTCGTGCATTTAGCAACCAAACCAGCGCTGAGAGTAGTGTAAGTACTTAAGTAAGCCCCGAAGGTAAATACTAGCCGTCCCTGTGTCGATTGTGTAGACATAGGGCGCCTCTGTATTTATAAGTATAAATTTTAAAATTCTTATCGACAGTAAGCCAAGAGGTTACGATAACTATATAGGTATCAGATCAATGCTATAATCGCAATCTGTCAGCTTTTTGTTCGGGATAGTTTTTAAAATATGTGCACGAAGTCATGTGAAACAGACTGTAGGAGTTCGATGAGTGGGTACAACAAAACCCACATTCATCATTCAAAATAGCAACGCGATGGCGCATAGATACCTATAGTATGGATACATATATAGACAAGATATCTCACGTCTATCAATTGCTACGCGCAATTTCACAATTATTTCTCTTGTCTAGAACCACATTCACTATCGATTTACATTGATCCGCAATGTGTGATCGCTGTAAAGGACTTCGAGAGATATTTAAAGGTAGATATGTCGTGTTTTACTTCGATCAGCGAAAAATTCAAATCTTTTGGTTTTCATTGATTCTCGAATTAAATAAACAGAACAATTGACGCGCAATGTACAAAACATCTAGGTAACAACACAGGAAGCCATATGAACGGATATGAACGGCGTTCTTGACAAACACAACGTTGACGATATTAGGGCGGTCTCATGTTAAACAATAAAAAACGAGATTTAAAAATATCAGTGGTCCTCGAGATCCGAATCAGGTGCAAGAACTGCAGCATCATCGATATCAGTATGCGTATAATCTGTCAAATGTTCCAAAGTTTTTTGAGACCAGCCTTTCACAAGAAGCAAGTGTCGAGGCTATAAAATAGCATTGTCTGCTTGATTACTAAAACACTCGCGAATACTAAAGCATGTGTGAATGAGATTATGTTTTACTTTGTCTTCTACGTCAAAATGTAGGTAATAGCATATTCTGTTTCAGATGAGTTCAGACATGACATTTGAATTTTTACCGACATTGAGTGGGCAGTTTGATTGACTGAATGTATTGAGTTGATCCATAATTACCGCAAAAAATCGGCACAATGTCGGAAAAAATTCTTAAAATTTGTGCCCAAACTTATGCGAGACAGACTGTAGAACAAATCTATTTTGAACCTGATACGAGTATATAGCCGCTCGGAAATCGCATTTCATTATTAAAGTAACACCCAATTGCTCCATTGTTCGATGGAGTCCATCAACCAATGGATTAAACCGGGAAGTAGGCCCAAAGATCACTCGGTTCCTGAGCGACTTCATGCAGCAGGTTAAAAAATAAACTTAATATCTTCATAAATGGGTAAGAGAAAAAGATCAAAAACTGCCTAGGTTTACTAGACTGACCAAAAGATGTTTTTAGCACTTTTGAGCTAGTAAATCAAAAATATTCGAGCGTTTAACGTCCAATTTATATTATGCTTTTATGCTTACTTAAAACGATCATGCCTGACTATACATAGTAAGTAATCTGTCACCTTTGCACCACATGCTGAGATATCAGTCATGCGAGTTGCTTTTAAGACAGATTTTTGTATCGAAGTTCAAAATAAATCACGAAATTTGTTGCTTTTTCTGAAAATTTTTGTTCGCTATTGTTTAGGGCTCGTTGAGAAAACACCTAAAATAATCTTGGTTTCAGGGCATTTTGATGAATTTTCATTAAACAAGACGTTGAATACTTAGCAATAGGATAAAAGTTATTCATCAGAATTAAAAAATGTTTTGTGTGCAAACAAAATTAAGATTTTATACCGATACAGCTATTCCACTAAATAAGGACAAGTGAAACTCTGCTCGGCCTTTTTCTCGTCTAATTAAACAGAATGAACCACAGCTTAGATCGAGAACACAACAAAACCGGCGTATAGGAGACAAAAGTTTTTCACTTAATTCAACTACTGTTCTAAAAAAGGAGTAAACATAATAGCACAACCACGCCTGGGCGTGGGGGGTTTGGAGGGTATGAATCCCACCCCCTTCAGAAACCAAAATACCCTCCACCCCCCCCCCCGAGAAATCAAAATACCCCCCTTTGAAAATTTTTTCGTTTTTTTCGCAATTTTTTTTTGATGCCAATGGATAGTGCTTGATGAGAAACGTCGAAAAATGGTGTTTTCATCGCCATACCACCATTTTTAAGGCCATTTTTTGACCTTCAAAAAATCTTGCACCCCCCCAGAATTTTCTTGGCTGCCCACGTATGAGCATAACTACCTTAACTTATCATGATTTTCGAAACTCGAAAAAACCGATTCTGCCCATTTTTTAACGTGTTTTCCCCATTAAAAATAAATTTGATACGAAATGTTTTGATAAAAAGATGTGTCATCCCTGCAACTATATGATGTTTTGATTATACTGGTTGTGTTGTTCTCGAAAAATATGGGATTCATTGAAACTTTTGAAGTCAGAAAAAATATTCTTCAAACGAATTTATGGCTGTCTCCACACATGGACGTGAGGTTGGGGGTTTGTACCTCCGCCAGAAGTTAACCGCCCCCTAGATTACTGTAGACACCCAGAATTCTGATTTAGTAACATTTTTGGCGATTTTACCACCGATTCTGACCCCCAGAATTTTCTTGCTGCCCAAGTACAGTCGTCCCTTTGGATGCAAATCGTTTTGATAGAGTAATCGAACACCTGCTACTTTTTATTTCCATGCTATCGGAAACTCACTTTTCTTTGCGATGTACGACCCTACCATCAATTCTCGGCCTTTTTTGACTTTTAAAATTTTCAGACCCCAGAATATCAGTCATGGCAACCTTCCGCTTCGCACGACTTACTATTTGAAATGTAAGTTGCAAAATCACCATTTGCATTATTTGATGTTTTGAGGAAGAAATAATAGCATTTAAGTTTCCTCAAGAAGTTCATCTTATCACTGAAAGTAAGCTTAATTGAATACGCAAAAAAACATGCTAAAGTCCTTCTAGCTCCAGCTGATAGCCAAATAACAAAGTGCGCCATTAATCATCGCCTAATGTGTTAAACCAGATAGTATTTTAATATGACAACTGAATTTTTTGTTTTGCTTTGTTTTGAACTTCTTTTGTAGTCATAGGTTTCATTGAAATTTTGGTAATAAAGAATTAGATGATGAGCATATGTTCTTTTGAAATTTGAACCCTTCATATGATTCAATGTGAAGCATACTCGTATATGGGCAGCAAGAAAATTCTGGGGCCTGGTTGAGTAAAATCAGCAAAAATGTAACTAAAAATAGAATTCTGGGGTTCTAAGCGGGGGTTTTTCAACTTCTGGGGGCGGGTGCAAACCCTCTCCCCGCACTCATGTGTGATGTGAAGTACACACATAATAATTTTCAAGTAGTTTGGTGGGCCAAGAACGACCATTACCTCTACATCAACTTTCTGCACACGTGACTATACCGAAATTTGTACGAAAAAGATTGTCAGATCATTTATAATCCGAGATCATAAGCATTTTCGAAGTATAAGGCGCGAAGCGCCGAAAATTCGGCACTTATGAGCCGAAAGCTAAAAAAATCATAAAAAGGCACACTTTTCACAATGTTTACGAAAAATCGACAATTCTGGGGGTCGCAGCCATTTTGCCAGGGTCAGTTACCATTCTGGAGAGGTCAAGCCGCCCCCCAAACTCCCAAGATAATGTAAGGTGAAATAAAACCCTCCCAAGCACACATGGGCGTGAGGGGTTCGGTGGGGGAGGGGTATGCACCCCCAGAAGTTGAAATACCCCCAGAAATCAAAATACCCCCCAGAATTCAATTTTTTGGAATTTTGTTTTGCTTTTTAGCGATTTTTTGATGCCATTGGATAGTGCTCGATGAGAAACGTCGAAAAATGGTGTTTTTTCGTCATACAACCACTTTTAAGACCATTTTTGACCTTTAAAAATTTTTTCCACCCCCCCCCCTTCCAGAATTTTGGTGCTGCCCACCTATGCTCCCAAAACCCAAAATAATGTATGAAACTAACTATTAAGATTACTAATAAATTATCCTAACCCGTTTCGGAGGTGGACTGGGTGGTAAAATGTCTTCGTTTTCGCTCATCAAATCACAGTCTTCATTATTGCTCTGACGGGCTACCCTTTGACAACTTTCGCTCGTCACTGCCAGCCGAGATTCAACTACCAACGGCTCATCCTGCTTACTGCATTCATTTATTCGTTGTGAGCGCGCAACCGACTGAGAACTGCGTGGTGCTTGGCACAAAAAAGCGTAATAACGGTTAGTCTAAATTTTACCAAGCGAGTACTTCGAAAGTCAGTAGATAATGTTAATTTCAAATGAATATGACATTAATACACAAATGCTGGCGCATTCAGAATAATCGTGATAGGGTCATAAGCATAGGTGGGCGCCACTAAAGTTCTTGGGGAGGGGTAGGTGCGAAATTTTTTCAAAGGTCAAAAAATGGCCTTAAAAATGTTGGTTGGCGAAAACAAACACTATTTTTCAACGTTTCTCATCGAGCACTATCCATTGGCATCAGAAAATTGCGAAAAAAAAAACAAAAAAAATTTCAAAAATTGAATTCTGGGGGATATTTTGGTTTCTGAGGGAGGGGTATTTTGGTTTTTGGGGTGCTTACCCCAAACCCCCCACGCCCAGGTATGGTCATATGTGTATGTAATAGCTGGAAATTTTCGGGAGCAAACAGTCGGCCATTTTCGGGGAGGGTGGTTATAAATGACTTTCTACTTTTGACCAAAATGACAAAAAACCACCTAAAAATGACCCGAAACGCAAGTTTTTGCCAAAGACGGGAGATGAAAATCTCTGATTTAGAGGGATAGGAACAACCGACTTTAATAGGGTTACCCATTTCCCTCTGTTGTACGCATGGATAGGACGACATCTTTATTCTTTCCAAGACATGGGGAATAGGCCCAAAATTTGTTATCTAGCACGGAATAGCATTTACGTTAGTATTTACGTTCGCAAGAAACATAATTATTCAGACAAACATTGTATTGCATTCGCAGATACGCTCTAGAAGGTTTGTTGATCTAGGCCCCAAAACGATAACAGAAAGTAGCCAAATGAAAGTGCCATATATGTATCAACACCAAAGACAAAAAAATAAGCGATTTTTTTGTATTTTTAACGCATTTTTCTCACTTTGAAGCCTTTTATAGAATTAAAATTTTGAGTCATTTCCTTCTTCATAATTTTAACGTAAGCGACCTACCGATTTGTTTAAATGTGGCTCTAACAAAATCATTGTTATCCGAAACACGTTCGGTCTGAGAAATTTTCCTCCTACCGACCTTCGATCGGCTCTGAGACAAAACTTTTGCGCGATGTGTAATATTTGTTGCATTCGCTGACTGTTCTACCGATTTTTCATTGACATCCATAGATACAGACTCGTTGTTACGTTGCGGATCTTGAATTAGATAGCTGGCTAAGATTATCTCAACATTGAAATTGGGATCCGATTCCAAGGCGAAAATGATAGGTCTACAAACAAATACAGTAAAACCTAAATTTAGATTACTGTGTAGAGGACGACGGAAAAATTTCACGGTTTTATTTCCAAACAGTGCGGAAGAAACACTGATATACAATGTAAATGAAACAAGTTATAGGTACTATTATGACAGCTTATAGTTCAGAGAGCGAAATGCATACACAGGCCAGTATCCAAGATCCGGCCAAGGGGGGCGAACCCAAAGTTTATTGGCTAATATACAGGCACGTAGCTGGCCGTCCCATTTTGGGGGGAACAACACCAATTTTTGGGGGGACTAAGCCCAAAAAGGCCAAAAATAGCACAAGATAATGTTTGAAAAGTCCTATTTTTCCGATTTTTCTGAATTTTGGGGGAACCGAACCCCCCTCCCATTCCCCACGGAGATACGTGCCCGCTAATATATCGGATATTTCGTAGGAATAGCTTGTAAAAACCGCATTTTTCGATATTTTTCAACATGCTACTCATAAAATTCGACCTTTAAAAAAATTTCCTTTGAAAAGGCTCTGAAAAGTGAAATTTTTTGGTCGCGATTGAAAAACTTTAGAAAAATACTTCACATAAGGCGCGAAGCACTGAAAACTTGACGATTTTTGGGCAAACCGACGTAATTTTCTCATCTTTTCGTGCATTATCTTACCTGCCAAAATGTTTAGTTAAGCTCAAGAAGGGGGTCCGGCCGATCCCCTTAAATATGGCCCTGCATATACATATACATACAACTTACCTACATACATACTCATACATTTACATAAAAAGATATTTAACAAATCGTTAAACCTCATCGATCAATTCACTAACATTTTTGTCTCTCAATATACATAAGAGGATTAAAACTACTAGTTTTAGTAATTTCATCATTTATTACTATTGAAGGGAAAGCATTATTAAAAAATTATTCTAAAAGCTAATATACGTCAAGAAGCCAGATTGGGCGACACATTAACTATTCATTATTCGGTTTGCTTAACAAGGACACTATTCTTCAATAGACAATAGGAAATTTAAACCTAATGATTAATAGCATGTACGGCTTTTGATAGAGATGCAAAAATATGTAGATTGATAATGTAATGCAAATATTGAAAAAATCATTGATCTGGTGCTTCGATTTATATAAAACTTTTGATTAATTAATACTAAGACATGATTTCAAAAATTCAGAAAAGAATGAAACAGAAATGCACATGCATGGGCGACGCAGGTTGGGAGGGGGAGCGAAGAGGGCGGCCCAAAAAATTTTTGAAAGGTAAAATAATACATAAAAAATAATGAAAATCGACATCTTTTTATCGGAATATCTCAAACTTTTCGCGTAGGATGTTTACTTTTCATGAGTTTGCCTCAAGCGCGACCAAAAAAGAGAAAATAGAATTTTTACCAATAAGTTCCATTTTATGAGCTTAATGGATGGAACATATTCGTAAACGTCATAAAAACGTACTTTATTTTGCTTACCGCCGAACTGATCCCCAAATATAGGGTCACCAACACACCTGGGCGTGGGGTTTGGGGGTATGCACCCCCCAGAAACCAAAATACCCCCCCCCAGAAATCAAAATACCCCCAGAATTCAACTTTTGAAAATTTTTTCGTCTTTTTTCGCAATTTTTTGATGCCAATGGATAGTGCTTGATGAGAAACGTCGAAAAATGGTGTTTTTATCGCCATACCACCATTTTTAAGGCCATTTTTCGACCTTCAAAAAAATCTTGCACCCCCCAGAATTTTCTTGCTGCCCACGTATGGTCACCAAGCTTTGAACCGCCCCTAAAAAAATCCCGCTTACACTCCTGTAAACATAATTCTATTTTTTGTTCATGGATATTTTTTGTTATTTAATCAAACGATATGAAATTTTAACACAATGTACAAAGACATCAAAATTTTGACGCTCATTTTAATGCACTGAACACAATATCTGATCACCCGTAAATTTTAAGGTGCCCCCATATTTTTGACAATTTTCCACAGACGGTCTCCGTATTTTAACAAAATTTTTCGGTCATTTCAGCAGTAACTTGATAAAATATATTTAATCATGTGCTTTGTTTATATGGTGAATGTTTTAAGAACGCATGGTGCCGACTTTTGATTCAGTAAAACCTTGCTGGTAAAATTGAACTGCGCTAAGAGCCTTAAATGGGTGAACGCCATACGTGTTCTAGGTGGAAGGTTGGGGGTTGACCCCCAAAATGGCTACTGACCCCCGCAAAATGGCTGCGATCCCCCAAGAATAATCGATTGTTTTTGTAAAAATTGTGAAAAGTGAGCCTTTTAAAGCGTTTTTAGCTTATTTTTGGCACAAAAGTCTCAAATTTTCGGCGCGCTTCGCGCCATATACACATTTTTGACTATAATTATAGTGTTCAATTTGAGCGATTTTTTAATTTTTTCGAAATTTTTTTGCTTTTATGTTATAGAAAGAACAAACATTGTCCGAAACATCAAAAACAGTGTTTTTGACGTGTACCCATACATGGACAAACCGTACAACTTCATTCAACCCGGTATCAATGGGGGCCGGGTTGGTATCAACGGCAAGGCTTGCCAGTATCAATAGAAAATTTTGAGATGCCGGATAAATTGAAGGAAAATGGAGAAAATACACAAAAACGAATTCAAAATCCGTCAACCAACCTGAAAAAGGAATATGAATCTAAAAATACGTGGAAATCATTTGAAAATTAAGTAATCAATAAACTAAACAACTAACGACTGATTAATCAATAATCGATAACCAATCAAACAACCAATAATTAACCAATCGATCATTAAACAACCACTTTGTCAAAGGACAACCAACCAAAGTATTGAGTAGTCAGATCAGTATCAATGGGAAGGACGGCCTTTGTCCATATATGCGTGTACCTATCGTTTTTAGCCCAAAATGAGGACTTTTGAAAAATTTTACTGGCCTGACCCCTCCCCGAATTCCCATGCTGTACATGTAATTCCCATGCTGTACATGTAATTCCCATGCTGTACATGTATGGTGAGCGCTAGTCGGTCAATTAGATGTCTATCAATTAGCGTTTAACCGATTTGGTGCCTTATGATATACTCTATTATGATTTTATCGAATCAAGAGTGCACGCAATGCATACTCTGAAGATTCAGGATTAAAAATACCGAATTATTCATATATTTTATTAAGTTTCTGTTGAAATGCGATGAAGAGTTTTACTGGAATACCGTGAATCGCCTGAAAAGATTCCAAAAAATAAGGGCGAACACCGTAAAGCACACTAGTAATCAAATTTAGTACGTATACGAGTATATCATGATAAGAACTTTTTAAGCAAAATTCTGATGTTCTTCCTACGTTGTGTCTAAATTTCGTGTTATTTGATTGAATAGTAATTTATTCAAAAACAAAACGGGTCATAGTTGCTGGAACATATCGAACTTGACTATTTTGGTAATTCAAAGCATTTATTAGCGAGACATTTCATAGAATTCCGTCATTGCTTACTTGCCAGACTCATCGAAGTATATAGATACGGGCAAGCGAAACAATTCAATGAAAGACAAGAACGCCTGAAAAAAAGTGGAAAAAAGCCGTAGAGGACTGAAAGCAGCAGTATATTTATTTTAAAATTATAGCAGAATCAGTATTTAGTCTGGCCTTGGCCTACATATTATTTGCACGAACGATAATTTGAGAATCGCCGAAAAACGGAGCTCTAACACGCATTTTAGGTGGAGATTAAAATGCAGACTTGAAAATACTTATAAAACTTTTCTGCATACGACAAAATGTTTAAAACACGTACGCAAATTCTCAATTAATAGTCCATTTTCTGCAGATATTAGAAATTTAACCTTTGCATTCGTCAAATAAAATTTACGAGACGTTCGTAAATTAGAAAAGCTTTTGATGCAATGCACATAAGAAAGTTTACCTTCAATTCCTTGAGAGAAAAGGTAACCTCGGATTGTTCCTTAAACGTGAACTTGTCGAATTCATCAGCGTTTAAACGAAGCTGAGTTTTAACGCATTTTTCAGGATCTAAACACGAGGAGAATAAGCTGAAATCATGTGCGAGAAACCTATCATCGGCAAATATGTATGTATGCAAGTCTCCGTTGAGCCAAAAAAATCCGAAACGATTGACATATATGGGTATGGGGGTGAGGAAGGGCTATTAACTCCCCCTATGCATTAAAAACTGATAACTATATAGCCATTTTGGTCGTCAGAAACATACCGTGTGGGTTCAGATATGCTATATTGTTGTTTATACCATCTTTTTTTGCTGTAAAATCGTTTTTTCAAAGCACTCAGCTATGTGCGAATTTTTGATTTCCACTCCCTCTGAAAGTCTGACCTGGCCTGGCATACCTATACTAAATGAGAAAGCATTTTATTATTGATCGCACGTAAAATGAACATCTGCGGCGGACTCCCAACCATTGAGGCAAAGAATAAAAACCTATTTTCGTTCTTTGATCGCGCAATGTTTGAGTTTAATTTAATTAAGCAATAAAAATTTTCAAGCAACATATGTTAATGACTCCTTAATCTATGCATAAGCTACGTCTGAAATGAATAATTAATACTGAACTAAGATATTGTAGCACTCAGAGCCTTGCTGTCATTGAGTAGCATTTGCTGCGTTATCAAAGCATTACATTTTTTCAAGAATGTTGAATTTTACAGGCGACCCCCAAAATTCAGAAAAATCGGAAAAATAGGACTTCTTAAACGTTATTTTGTGCTATTTTTGGCTTTTTTGGGCTTAAACCCCCTCAAAAATGAATTAGTCCCCCCAAAAATATGACGGCCAGCTACGTGCCTGGAATTTTATGGTCTATTTTAACTGGCTATCCAAAACTACATTCCAAAATATATACTGCGGCGCGGCAATAAGGGAGAATTCTGGATACGGGCCTGTACACAAATAAAAGGAACCAAAGCTCTCAAGAATGTTTACATACATATTGCGTCGGTCAAAAAATAAAAGCATTAATTTGCAATTACATCTTGAAAATACGATTTCGCCTCACTCTTGCGACTCTGCAGCGCGAATTGTGTATCAGATTATGAACAAAAAATTATAGGGCTATGTATGTATGCAATAGGAGCTTCCCATCATACCTGGCTCATCGTCCAAACAATTATTTATAAGCAATTCGTTCGCGACAACTTTGAGCGTTACATCCTCCTGAGCACTTTTAAAGTTAATTTGCATAGCATCGATGAGAACAGTGGCTGGAGCAATTAGCTGAACTTGGCACTTGGATCTATCGTACAACGTTTCGACCGAATCGCATTCGATTAAAATAAGATTATACGTTCGACATACGCCTTAAAAGACATGTCACAAATCCGTCTTCGAAGTATGTAAGCAAGCAACGAACAAGCAGACCTGAATATCACAACCAGACAAGCACGCCGGGGGTTCGGAGCGTCTAGACCATAGGTGGGCGGCACCAAAATTCTGGGGGGGGGTGCAATATTTTTCAAAGGTCAAAAAATAGCCTTAAAAATGGTAGTATGGCGAAAAACACCATTTTTCAACGTTTCTCATCGAGCACTATCCATTGGCATCAAAAAATTGCGAAAAAAATTTCAAAAATTGTATTCTAGGGGGTATTTTGGTTTCCGGGGGGTATTTTGGTTTCTCGGGGGAGTGCATACCCCCATACCGCCTACGCCCAGGTGTGGTCTAGACCAAAAGAATGGAGAAACGCGAAATTTTCTGGGGAAAATGAGGCAAAATGAAGGCTGAAAATGGAACGTTTCCTTCATAAGTGCCTGAAATTGATCAGAAACTGTGAAATAACAAATTTAACGCTATTTAAGCATGTATACCAGTTTTGAGGTCATTTCGGTGCAGAAAAAAGCTCAATTTTTGACCCCATCCCAAATTAGCTGACTTCCCCATATCGGCCGAGGTGTGCATCTATGGTCACTCACCAACATGCACAGCATGGCCGATCTGGGGGTGAAGAATTATGCTTTTTTGAAAAGCCCAAATGACCTCAAAGGCTGGTATAAATGCTAAACGTTTTAACTACACGATTCAACAGTTTCTGGACAATTTCAAGCACTTTTGAAGAAAATTTTCAATTTTCAATAAATTTTTGGCTTTTTGCGTCATTCTCCAACAGAAATTGACCATTTTTCCATTCTGGGGTCCAGTGTCAGCATAGATGCTCAAGTTCAGGTTGGTTAGGGAGGGATAAAATCGAGACTTTCGGGTCGATGAGGAGAAAAATAAGGATTTTTACTACAATAAATTGCGTTTTTGGCTATTTAGACGTCGAAATCGCATGACAAATACACTGTTGAAATTGCTCGAAAGTACCTAACTTTTGGACCCTTCAGCGGAGGTTAATATCCCCTTCTCACCTCTTACTATGTGCATGTATGAGTGTCAAACTCCTCAAACTCCCCCATATGCATGTCTGATCACAATCTATCGAGTCATCATAATCAGTGAAGTCTCAGGTGCTACTTCCTATAAATAATTTGATAGTAAACGTTGAAGTGAGAAAGATAAAGAATGTAGCATCATAATAATTATATGATCACTTTTGTGTGCGAAACAGATGAATGACTAACTTATATATATGTAGGTATTTTCTACGTATCCCGAAGTTAATATTAAAATAAACGTGAATAGATATGGCAAAAAGAAATTGCTTTAAGCGAGAATATCTTCAAATATCAGTACTCACCGTATTTACAATGAAACTGAAACACGAGTCGGCATTTTTCGACGTCAACCTTCAAGTCACAACTTTCTATTGATTTCTCCAAATTAACAATCGTTTTGTAGATTATCAGTGCTGACTATAAGATGCAAAAATTGAGATTAAGCAGGCATATACTCGTATGCTAGATAATCGTATCATGACCAGACATGCACGTGAAGGCGGGAAGCAAGGGAGTTCAGGGGTCTAGCAGAATAGAAAACGGAAAATTTTCGGGGAAAAATTAGATAAAATGAAGGCCAAAAATTGATCATAATCAAAAATTTTCTTCAAAAGTACATCAAAATTACCAGAAATCGTGGATTAGCACGGTTTTTGCGCTATTTCAGCATTTATATTAATTATTGAGGTCATTTTGGCCGATAAGTCACTTTTTGATCTCTAAAACCTGCCGACCTCAAACCGGTCAAACTGTGCATCTACATATGATCATTACTAGAGTATTATTACCCTACAATGTAAGAGTGCAATGAAATGCCGATTATCATCAAAGATAGCGCGTTAACGCGTACCTATAATATACTTGGGTACCCCCAACATAGGTCTACCTCCACCCTATAGCTATAACGGGACACATCTGACAGGTTCACTTTTTTTAATCGATAGATAATAAAAAAGGTTATGCACCACTTTTTTGTTTTTGTTTACACTCAATACCGGCTGTGTAAAAAAGGTGTAAAGTTTTGGCGTAACATTATAACATATACAAACTTGTGACAGGTTTCTTGCCCAGCTTGTACACAACTCAGCATGGATGCCTCATAGAATTTAATAGTATAGGAATTGTAGAGGACTAAATTCTCTCAATATCTTTTTTTGTGTTTTGAATTTTGCATTAGTTCGCGAGTGGGAGTGTAAAGAGGGCGAAAAACTGGGTGTGAAAAGTGGTCGAGTTTTGGAGTTATTTATGTCTGCCAAATTTTTCGTGTAAGAGTCTTCAAAAAAACTGTATATGGAAATGTACTATGGTTCAAGGGCTACACGATGAAGTTTACCGCGTTCGTTTTAAGATCAATACGCAGTCAGTTCTGGCGGTTTGCAGTTTACACTCTGGAGGTATACGCAAAAAACATGCCTTCACCTTCTTTCAGTTTGTCAAACGCGTCGGATATAAATCAGAAAGTGCGAAGTGCTATAAATATAAAGTACATTTCAAGGATTATATATCGCACTTGGATGCGTTTCTTTAAACTCAATACAGACTTACTTCTAATGGTGTAAAGTTTAAACTCTGGGATGAAAAAACACGTTTTGCCTATTTTTGCCTGTCAACTATTCTGCTTATGAATGGAATGGTGCGAACTATTCTAAAAATAAAGTACATGTCGATGCTTACACAACGCACTTGGTCGCGTTTCTTTACACTCAATGCTGTGTTATTTCTGGAGGTGTAAAGTTCCAACATTGAGGTGGAAAAAGACGTTTTTGTTAGATTTTTGTCTGTCAACTTCATGATCTTGGAGGGGTTTGGGAATTTTCACCACTCCCCCGCAAAAAACTCTTCACCTCCTCCCACAGTTGGCGATTTATTGTTATTGGAAGTTTTCAAAAATTTTCTGAAAATTTGTAGAAAAGATGCTTTTTTAAGCGTTTTTAGCTATCTATTTGCTCGAAAGTGTCAAATTTTCGGCGCTTCGCGTCATTATACTCATGTTTTGACTATATTTTGCTCAATTTGTTCCGATTTTTTTGATTTTTATCCGGTTTTATGTTTTTATGCTCCAGAAAGATGGAGCATCGTCAGAAACGCTTAAAAACGATGTTTTTGACACGCACCTATCATTTTTGAACCCAAAAAGGAACTTTTTATTCCCCCCAGAATTACCTTGCTGTGTGGTTAAGACACGATACTAATTTAAAAAACGCACTAAAAATCGAAGATCACGTGTGCACGTAAGCGCTTTTAATTACGCCGAATCATAAAAAAAAGATAAAACGATCAAACGACGTTTACTCTCCGTATATGGAGCATCATCAATCAAATGTGTTTTTATTTGCGGAGCTACACATGCCGGCCGTGCTGCTCCGGCTTCTACTACTTAGTGCTGGCGTCGAACCAAATCCTGGACCAACTCGCCCCATCCGTTACCCATGTGGCGTGTGTGGCAGTAACGCTTATTACAACTCAGTGCTCTGTTCAAACTGCAAGATGTGGATTCATAAGCAACAGAAGCTGCAGCGGCTTGAAGAAAATTGGCGACTACAAAAAAGATTCATACAAATGTCCTAAATGCGTCACTTCTATGTTACAACAGCAGAACAAACCATTGAAAATACTGCAATTAAATATAAATGGTTTAAAAGGCAAAATACCAGAGCTCATGAACTTTTTGAAAGAACAGGACGTTGCCATTGGTGTGTTGCAAGAGACTAAGCTCAACCCCAGCATCAAAGATCCTAAAACATACGGCTATTGCTTACTTCGCAAAGATCGCATCACCCCCAATGTTGGTGGTGGTATTGGCTTTCTCATCCGCGAAGACACTGTGGCAAAAATATATCGATATCCCTGTCTTATGCAATGATGGTACGATGGAATCAGCGGCAATTTCAATCGCAACGTCAAACGGCGACATCACTGTGGTCAATATCTATATTCCTCCTGTCTCAAGATGCCCTCCTGGCTATGAGCCGCCTCTGGCTGCTATTTTTGACATGGACAGAGTAGTTGTATTGGGCGATTTCAATGCACACAATAAATTGTGGCATTCACCATCTAATGATGGTCGTGGCAATTTTGTCACCGACCTAATCGATCAATCCGACCTACTGCTGCTGAATGAGAAACAAGCTACCCGTCTGCCAGTCGCAGCCAATCAACGACCAACTTCGCCCAATTTGTCCCTTGCTTCTTCTGAACTTGCACCGCTTATACAATGGAACACAAAAACACCCTGTCATCCGACCATAAGCCTATCATACTTAAAATAGATACGAAACAAGAGCTGATCATATCGCAAAAGAAGACTTTCGTTAACTTCAACAAAGCCAACTGGTCCCTTTTCACCGTCGAAGTGGAAAATAAAGTGTCGTCGCTCACGTTGAACAATAACCTCTCAGTGCATCAACGTGAAGTCATGCTTAGACGTATCATTATAGCCGCCGCCAAGAAAAGCATACCATTTGGTCGTCGCAAACTCTATGATCCAAGCCTATCTGACCGTGCTAATGAGCTGATAAAGGAACGTGATACCATCAGAAGCATTGACCCTACTTCAAACAGACTAGCCAACCTGACCAAAAGGCCCAATCAAGTCTGCAATGAGGAAAAAACCAGGAAATGGCGAGAATTTGTTGGCAACCTGAACAATCGTCCTTCAAACACAAAAAGACTTTGGTCCACCATAAAAGCACTCTGACAGCGAAAATCGCGGCATTGACAACGCACTTATTCGTTTCTCTACCAGTGAAGAAACTGACAGCAATCGTATTGCCAACAAATTGCTGAAACAGTTCACAGCGGTTCGCCAACACACCTCATTGCCCGACACCCGACGTGTTATACGCCAGATTCACAAAAAACAACTAGGCCAAGTGCAGTTTAATATCAACGATGTCAAAAAAGCGATTAAAGAAGCCAAAAACTCAAAGGCGTTTGGTCCAGATGAAATTGCAATGCCGTACCTAAGACACATCGGCCCTTTTGGTCTGCAGTTCCTTACCAATTTGTTCAATTTGTCTGCCTCGACCGCTATTTTGCCTTTGATTTGGAAACGTTCGATCATAATCGCCTTGCCTAAACCTGGCAAAGATCCTAATACTGCATCATCATACCGACCTATCTCACTTTTATGCCCTTCTGCAAAAATAATGGAACGCCTACTCTTGCCACACATTATCAATCATTTACCGCCTGCCTTACACCAGCACGGCTTCAGACCTGGCCATTCAACTACGTCTGCCCTCTTGCACCTTACAACAACAGTATGCCAAGGTTTCAACCAACCAAAACCAGCGAAAAGAACAATAGCAGTAGCACTATATCTGAGCAAAGCCTATGATTCTGTGGATCACACTATGCTGCTGAAAACTCTGGCCGACTCGACCTTACCTGGCTGGACCTACCGCTGGTTGGCAGCTTATTTATGAGGAAGAGAAGCAATATGTACTTTCCGCAATGTGAGATCCAAAAGTACAATCACTAGAATGGGTGTGCCTCAAGGCTCTGTGATTTCACCAGCCTTATTCAATGCATATATCCGCGACTTGCCAACACCATCACCGGAAATCCAAGTGATTTTGTATGCGGATGATATAACCGTGTTCACGAGCAACCCAACAATCAAAATCATGGAAAACCGGTTGAACAACTATCTACCGCTACTCGCCACCTTCCCTCAAAAACCGCCATCTCACAATTTCTACCAAAAAATCAACAATACACTATCTACTCCTGAAACCAAACAACATTCGCTGCAACTCAACATCTCCATCAACAATGTACATCTGCCAACCGAAAAATATCCAAAAATTTTAGGTGTTACGTTTGACCCTAGCCTATCCTTCAACCGTCATACCGAGACGATCAAACAAAAAGTTCAAAAACACAACAACATCTTGAAAGCGTTAACTGGACGAACATCAGGTGCACAAAAAGAAACGATTCTTCTAACATACAAGGCCATAGGCCGTTCAATTTTGAATTATGCTGCACCAGTTTGGACGCCGTCAATTAAAACATCTAATTTTGGAAAACTGTAAAGCTGTCAAAATATGGCACTCCGTTTGGCTACCGGTTGCCTTCAACTCACGTCAATCGACCACCTGCATGGCGAAACCAGAATGCTATCTGTATCAGATCACAACCACACATGGGCGTGGGGGTTTGGGGGGTATAAACCCCCAGAAATCAAAATACCCCCCCAAAAAATTTTTTTGCTTTTTCAGCAATTTTTTGATGCCATTGGATAGAGCTTGATGAGAAACGTCGAAAAATGGTGTTTTTTTGCCATACGACCACTTTTAAGACCATTTTTTGACCTTTAAAAATTTTCACCCCCCCAGAAATTTTTTCACCCCCCAGAATTTTGGTGCTGCCCACCTATGATCACAACCGACTCTTGGCTGACCAATATTTCGTCGCATGCCTGCATAACAACCATCCATGCAGGCAGTTATATGGCTGTCCTGGACCACCTTGCCGACGTCAAAGAAATTTCCGGCTCAAACCTACACTTAAAATGTACTTAGAAACTAGAGTTCAACGCCGTTTAAGAAATCTACCTCCACCTACGACACTTCACCAATGTCAAAACAATCTCCACAAGAAGGCAGTGATTGCCAGCCGTCACCGCTTCATCAAACCAAACCCTTTCATGTTCCGTTGCCCACCAAACATTGCCGCACAAGAAACAAATCTCCCACATTGCTCCCGAGCCAAACTTGCACAACTAAGGAGCGGATACAGCTACATATTGGCATCGACTCGCAGCCGACTAGACAACACTGGCCAAACATCTGATCTTTGCCCTTACTGCCTGGCGGCGACAGAAGATACACTACACCTCTTCAACTGCCCGTCACGGCCTTTACAAGCAAATATCATCGAACTATGGAGGAAACCAGCAAAGATAGCAACCACATTAAACATTTGATCGATGGTATGATGTCCGGCAAATACAAAAACAACATTACGCCGAATATTGAGTGTTTCTTAAAGTGTAAAGTTTACACTGAAGAATTTTTTAAAGTGTAAAGTTTTTTAAAGTTTTTTCTCTCAATTTTACTTCCAGAACGTTGTGAAAGATGAATTTTTTTGAAAATGTTCTCTGTGACACATACATGGACAAAGGCCGGTCTTCCCATTGATACCGGCTGCCCAATTATTTGGTTGGTTGTCCTTGTACTAAATGGTTGCTTGGTCGGTTGATTGGTTGCTTAGTGGTCAATTGGTTAATTATTCATTCTTTGACTGATTATTGGTTGGTTAGTCATTGATTGATTGGTTGATTAGCTCATTTTCAAATAGTTTTCGGGTATTTTCCTGGATTCATATTCCATTTTCTAATTGATTGACTGATTTTAGAGTCATTTTTGTGAATTTCCATCATTTTTCTTCTATTTGTTCAGAATTTCTGAATTTTACATTGATACCGGCGGCTCTTCCCATTGATACCGACCCGGTTCCTATTGATACTTGGTTGAATGAAGTTGCACGGTTTGTCCATGTATATATGCTGTGGCGTAAGGATTATGAATCTGACTGTTAGTTTTCACTGCAGCCATTACTTATGTAAAGTTTACACTATTGATTTACTGCATAACTGCAGTTTACACTAAAAATTAATTTTCATTTCAGAACATTGTAAAAATATGAAATTTTTTCAAAACGTTCTCATAATGTCAGGATTACAGTGTAAAGTTTACACTGAAAATCACCTTCAGTTCTTGAGCATTGCAGAAACTTAGCATATTATGTGTACAATGAAACAGCGTCAAATGATATCTAACTGTACTTATGAAAACAATACTTATTTCTTGAGAACTAGACTGATTTCCGTTAAAAATTTAATTAACTTCCTCTCAGATGAAATAGTGGTAAGCTATTAGACCACCGTCCCGCGATAACTTAATATGTACCTAATGAAAATCGTCAGAAGAAATATTTTGTCATGGAATACGCACCCTATTCATGTACCCCTCAAGACTGTAGAATGTGTGACTGTATGACAGCGATGATTAGAAAAATTATGAGATATTGGAGTCGTCAGAATTTTAAATCGTTTCTCTGAAAGTAATAAGCTAAACGTGTTCTTTTTTGGAAAACAAAAAGCGCAAATTACAGTAAAGTTAAATGACAAATCAATTCAATTTCGGTCAAATGTCAGTCATTGGATTGCCTGAAACGAGAGACGTCAATATAAGCTTAATTTAAACTCGATTTAACATAATTTAATTGACTTAATACAGATTAAATTTTATAATTTTATTTGTAATTTTATAATCGATTAAACAGTAATATTATCATAATTACACTAATACCACTTGGTTTTCTAAGTCTGCGCTTAGTAAGCATAATAAGTACCTTTGTGGGAAACTTGCAACGGTTTTCATCTGTTATGTCTGTCGATCCACTGCCTTGTTCAACGCGTCCATCAATATTCTTGACGACGTAAGAAACGAAAAAGAAGGGGAAAAATTGAAGCAACAAAAAGCTGATCTTGTGACATTTAGCGTGCGAAGAAACAACTGAAAAACGAACAAGTTAGCAGTGTGAATTACTACTATTTATTTCGTTAAAGTATATTACTCCATCAGGCTTAGCTTCAAAGTATATTTCTTCACCGGGCAATCTAGCAAGTGAATGTATTGCTCGGCCAAAAACTGAAAAATCGTATAGTCTATAAAGCTATGCATTAACAAGCTGGAGCATACATGCTCATAAGGGGCTGAGAAGGTATCTATTAACCCCTGAAGCATTCATATAACGGCTCGAAATTTCGGTTGGAGGATACTCAGCCAATTTTAGGAGGGGGTGAATAACCACAATTTTTTGGCCAAAAAATTCGATTTTTTCTAAAAATCGGGGTAGGGGTCCAGAATTTTCTGGCTTCATGGGGATGGGGGACATCCCACTTTGGGTGGGGGATCCCCATCCCTCCTCTTACATATATGCCCTGAAGGGTTAAACCACACCTACCACACCTGGCAATAGGTTTAAGCCGGTATCAACGGTAGGCCGTTCGGTATCAACGGTCAAGGCTGCAAGTCTCGACAAGAATTTTAAGCTACAAATGCAAAATAGAACCAAAATATATTGAACCACAAGGAATGGAAGTAAAATAACATAAAACAATGCATACCAATGGACCAACTAACCATTACATATCAACCAATACATTCCAAATAATCAGCCAACCATCCAAACAACCAGCCAACCCAACGGCTAACTAAACAAACGACCAACTAAACAAGTAGCCAGCCAACCAACCAACCAGCCAGCCAATCAAGCAAGCAGTCAACTAACCAACCAACCGACCAATCAATCAACCAAGCAACCAACTAACCAACCGACCAACTAATCAATCCTCAAAAATATGCAACTGTGTATACCTTGGATTACAAGCAGTAATGTAATAAAGTTGATTGCTAAAATAAAAATTTGATCGCACGGCATCTACTTACGTAGACCATTGCAAAATTTATTGATTGGCACAACACACAAACACATACACACTCAAAAAATAGCAGCTATATTTAATAAATGAATGCTATTATCAAAACCGATTAAGCTCTTCCCATACTTCGACTGATAAAGCACAGATACATAATGCACATAGAAATTCATTATTTATTTAAAAATTGTAAGGTGAATTTTCACAGCAAAACAACCCTTTTTGAAACTGGCAACCAACCAAAATTTTTTGCTTCCGGTATCAACTGGAAGACTGGCCATTGCCCAAGTATGCGTCAGACAGACAGGTATACTGTCTGTCCGGGAACATTTTTTGCATTTTTTCGGACAAAAGCAATAATAAGGGCATAATTTTCTGAATTAATGATTTCGTGTGCTGTTTTCTCAAAATGCACCCAAATCTGTGACAAAAAAGCTAGAACATCAAGATTTCACGCCAAATCAGTCAGTTTCTATACTTTAAAGTAGTGATGCACCGGGTACAGGTACCGGTGCCGGTACCAAGTGCCGGTACCGGTGCTGGTACCACTCTGGTACCGGCCGGTACTACTTTTATTGATTTACTTTTTTGAGCTTAAAGTGAAGGAGGAACTGTTTCAGAATAAAGCCCACTATGTAGCAAATAACAGTGCGATAATAAAGAAGTATTTCTTTGTAAATTTTATTTTATCATTTATTTCACTTATTTCAACAATCCTAATCAACAGTTCGTAATGTTTTGGACAAAAACACGAGCATTTCCAAATTTTCCGGCAAAATTTGGTTGGATGGGTAGACAAAATGCTTTTTCATTCCATCCTAGCCAAAACTGCTGCTTTCTTTGCCTCCTCTGCTAATTGACTTTCCACAACAATTGCATAATACCTTTGATTCATCCTTACCATCTATGTTATAGAATTCCCAGAGCTGTGACGACTTTTCTCTCATTTACCGACATAATGAACAGTGACCACCAATTAATCCCTTCGATTAATATAATAGGAAGGAACATTGTTTTTTTTGTAATCGGCAAAGCTTTTCCCGGTGTACAAAGACTTTCAGGGGCCGTGTTTGTACATGTACAAATTTTGGGAAGACAAAAATTGCAAAAAAGGCCTGAAATTTGCGAAATTTCGGCGCTCTGCGCCGAAATGAGTAATTGTGTGTTCTATATATTTTTATAATGGCATAAATTGCATTTCGGAAGAAAAATGTCAAATTTTTGGCGCTTCGCGCCGTTTTGTGATTTTTGCCCTCCGAGACCCAGAAATTAGCTGGAATACATTACCAAAGGTCGAAAACCCTGATTAACCACATTAAAATCGCTACTGTACTATATTATAGCACACAAAAATTTTCATGTTCACAATGCACAAAGACTTTTGGGGACCATCTTTGTACATGTACAAACGTACCTTGTACAAAAAACACTGGTGAGATGCTGTAAAAAACCGATTTTAAGTGACATAGTAGTAAAAAGTATTTAAACCGTTCCTAGGAACAATATCCAGACCAAGCACATCAGATGAAACACTAGTATATCAGTACACAATACATATTACATAACATACATATTGGTACCGGTACCAGACAGTACCGGTACCGGCGCCGGTACCAGGGTACTGGTTACGGTACCGGTACCGGCTGGAAATGAGGTACCGGTGCATCACTACTTTAAAGTTTTAAAAGCGATATAATGCACTATGCAGTTTAGAATGGACTAAAATGCTTTTAAAAGACGGAAGACGGTATTACGGTATTATTACGTAAAATAGCATAGATATACTTGCAGTAAATATATGTGAAAAATTCTCAAATGATCCGTTGTGCCTTTAGCTTTTGGGAAAATTTGCTAAATAATAATAATAAACTACCTACAGAAGCAAATTAGCTGAACTATACCTACTTTACAATTTAAATTATTTTCTGCGAAGATGCAATTCATCTCTCTGAACTGATTCGTAGTCGAAAAAGCTATTCATCAAAACCGACCTAAGACATATAAGCAAGGTATGCTCAAGCAATATTAGCTGAACTATACCTACTTTACTTTTTAAATTATTTTCTGCGAAGATGCAATTCATCTCTCTGAACTGATTCGTAGTCGAAAAAGCTATTCATCAAAACCGACCTAAAACATATAAGCAAGGTATGTTCAAATCAAGAGATTCGTATGAGAATGGAGCGATGGATTTACGTTATATAATGAGTCTATTCATCGAAAAAAATCATGCTGGTGACGCTTGCTTTATGTTCTTGATTAGTGCAGCAAGCGCACTTCTTAGCATACATGTAACGGCATGAAATTTTGAGTGTGAGATCCCCGACCATTTTTGTGGGACAGGGGGCAAATAACCTCCAATTTTCGACCAAAAAACTGAAAATGGCAAAAAACGCAAATTTTTTCCAAAATTCAGAAGGGGATAAAAGTTTTCTGGCTTTGGGGAAGAAGAGGACGACCAACTTTGATGAGAATATCCCCATCCCCTTTTACATGTATGCTTTTCAGCAAGATTAAAAGTGTTTCGGGCTCTTTTTTGCAAGAAATGAATTGAGGTTGGGTCGGAACTGACCTAGGTAAGCGCGGAATGGTATGTCGGAATAGGTAGGAACAGTGTTGGCCGGCTTTGGTTTTCTATTTTTCTGTTTTCTATAGCTTGAAAATAGGCAAGGTTTTTGTTTTTGTTTGTTTTTCTCAATTTTATGTCAAAAAACGAAAAAACGTTTTTTTGAAAAATGAAAACATTAATTTAAAAACATTTTATTTATAAAATATTTTATTATAATCAACTGGTTCCTGATGCAACGTTTTAGCACTTCTATTAGTGAATACAGCATTCGAACCAATGTTAAGTCAATAAAAACATCTAAAAACCATAAGAAGCCAAAATTAGTGAAATTCTTTAACTTTGGTTTCTTCCAACTCAGAATAAGAATTATATAACATTGTGTCTTTGGTGTCCACCAGGAGATCCAGTAAAAATTTATGGGAGGGGCAATCCATATTTGAAAAATTGCAATCCAAATTTGAAAAAAACATTTTTTGCTTAAAGATACATAGGATCGGTTAGGTATTCGGCATTTTTTTACCTAGGTAGTTCGGGCGAGCGAGTATCCGACCTTAGATAACAAGGGAAGCCTTTTACGGCTGTAAAGTGTTGAGTGACGTGCTCTGGCCCCCCAGCAGGGACTGGGACAGAGTCCCGAAAAATTTTGATGAAAGAGCACTTCAATATTGAATAATAATGTTAAAATTTTCAGAAAATCGGCCAAATCTTAATTCTGAATTTCGCCTGAAATCAATTAAAAATTATCAAATCCAATGTGCGTTTTTCGACATTTGCTGTGTAGTGTAGCAACGGATCAGTTACAAAATCATCAGTTACAAAAATTACGTCTTCTGGTCGAATCTATGGCCATTTTTGGTAGTACATATATAGTTCGGAAAACAGAATAGAGTACCATACATGGACAAATCGTACAACTTCATTCAATCCGGTATCAATGGGCACCGGGTCGGTATCAATGGAAAGAGCTGCCGGTATCAATTAAAAATTTAGAAATTCTGAACAAATAGAAGAAAAATGATGGAAATTCACAAAAATGACACTAAAATCAGTCAATCAACTAGAAAATGGAATATGAATCCAGGAAAATACGTGAAAACCATTTGAAAATCAGCTAATCAACCAATCAATCAGTGACTAACCAACCAATAATCAGTTAAACAATTAATAATTAACCAATTAACCACTAAGCAACCAGTCAACCAACCAAGCAACCAACTAGTACAAGGGCAACCAACCAAATAATTGGGCAGCCGGTATCAATGGGAAGACCGGCCTTTGTCCATGTATGTACAGTACCTATGCAAAACATAAAAAAATTTGGTGATTCTTCTTACAAATTAAAATATAATTGTTCTTGTGAAGAAAGACAACGGAAACTGAAACAAAACTGTTTGTATGCTTTTACAATAATTATTAACAAGGATTCAGAGTTTCATTCGATAAAATTAATAAATTTTACAACTAAATTGGTGTGGCGAGCTGAAATATTTTAACTGATTTAGGTAAGCTTCTTGATTCAATATCCTACATATAGGAACTCCACAACAAAAATTAACAATGAATTCGGCGCAAAGCGCCAAAAACTTTCATGTTTTTGCCTTTGTGAAATTAATTTTATGTACCTGCACAAAAAAGTATATAAAATATTGGGAGCGCCTCACGTGCCCCTGTGCCACCGCTACGACCATTTATGTAAGGGGTCATAGGGTGGGGGTTCCGAGCTATTTTTCAGACAGGGGGAATAACCTCGCATTAATCGCCAAAAACGGCCTCGGAACACCCAAGGTGATCATCTATCCAGTACGAGCTACATTATAGAACAATAGAGCCAGCCGTAGAGAGAAGAGCTGAGCACTGTCTGATGGAGCCGACAGTGTTGTTAACCCAAATACTCAAAAACCACAAGTCACTGGCCGAAAAAACTCCAAAATTAGGGAAAGACTAGTGTTTTTTTTTTTGTACAAGGTCCGTTTGTACATGTACAAAGATGGTCTTTAAAAGTCTTTGTACATTTTGTAAACACGAATTTTTGGGTATTATAATATGGTATAGTAGCGATTTCAGAGTTGTAAAAACAGAGTAGTTCGACTTTTGAACTTTTGGTAGTATATTTTAGCTGATTTCTGGGTCTCTAAAGGCAAAAATCACTAAGAATCGTCTTTAAAAGGCGCGAAGCGCCGAAAAATTCGACATTTTTCCTTTTAAAATACAATTTTTGTCTTTATAAAGTATATATATAGAACACACAATTACTCATCTCGCCGTGAAGCGCCGGAAATTTTGCGAATTTTAGACCTTTTTTGCAATTTTTGTCCTCCCAAAACTCTTTGTACATGTACAAAAGACGGTCCCGAAAAGTCTTTGTACATCGGGAAAATCTTTGCCGAACACTGGGTAAGACACACTGTTATTTTGTATTCGGCAAAGATTTTTCCCGATGTACAAAGACTTTTCGGTACCGTCTTTGTACATGTACAACGATTTTTGGGAAGACAAAAACTGCAAAAAAGGTCTAAAATTCGCAAAATTTTTGGCGCTTCGCGCCGAAATGAGTAATTGTGTGTTATATATATCTTTACAATAACAGAAATTGCATTTCAAAAGAAAAATGTCACATTTTTCGGCGCTTCGTGCCATTTTACGACGATTCTTAGTGATTTTTGCTCTCTGAAACTAGAAATTAGCTAAAATACACTACCAAACTCTGTTTTTACCACATTAAAATCGCTACTGTACCATATTATAATAACCAAAAATTTGTGTGTACAAAATATATAAAGGCTTTTAGGGACCATCTTTGTACATGTATATACAAACGGACCTTATGCAACAAAAATCACTGGTAAGACCTCAAAACTTAAAAATGACTTCTATCCAGTTTTTTTTGTACAAGGTCCGTTTGTACCAGGTGGTTAACAACCTTTTGCTAGGGGGTCAGCGCTATAACTATAGGGCTTGAGATCAAACCAAATATACTATTAGATAGAATGTGAAACGGAATTTATTGATGCCAGATTAATAGTCAGTATGCCTATCACTTGTGCGAGAAACAGCTACAAAATGATCTGGGTATTCACACAAACCAATAAACAGACTATGTCGATTTTCAAGACTTTTCCAATTATTTTCCACGTTTCTGTGCGAAATTTCATATGATTATCGGCCAGTCAGATTTTAGCAAGTATTTGCACCTCGACTTCATCTTCATGAATGGCCCCATGGTTTCGGCGGCATTTAAGTTGAACGAATTTCCGGGCAAAATATCGTTACCCCAAAATTCGACGTTTGATTGTTTTAAGAAATATCAGGTTGGATTAGCTCGCATGCAAGGCGCCTTGTCGTCAACAAAAACAGTCTGACCAACGGCCAAATATTTTCCGGGCCCAAAATAGGCCTATTTGATATTGATATAAAAATTTGTACAGAAACGTGAAAAATATTTTGATATGTCTCGAAAATCGACATTTATTAATTGTGTTCACACCCCGGTCCTTTAAAAACTATTTATCTTGCCGGTCTTAGGCATACTCACTTTTAATTTGGCATCAATAAATGCCGCTTTGAATTCTCTATCTAATGGTATATCTAGTTTGATCCCAAGTTCTATAGTTATAACACTAACCCCCTAGCAAAAGGTTATTAACCACCCTGTACATGTACAAAGATGGTCCCAAAAGTCATTGTACATTTTTACATGCAAATTATGGTACAGTAACGATTTTAGTGTAGTAAAACAGGATTTTTTGACCTTTAGTAGTGTATCTTAGCTAATTTCTGGATTTCTGACGCCAAAAATTACTGAAAATTGTCTCAAAACGGCGCGAAGCGTCGAAAATGTTTACCTTTTCCATTCTAAATGCAAATTCTGCCATTTTAAAAAGATATAGGACAGACAATTACTCATTTCGGCAGCGGAGCGTCAAATTCTTTGGAATTTTACACCTTTTTACAGTTTTTGTCTTCCCAAAAATCTTTGTACATGTACAAAGACGGTCCTGAAAAGTCTTTGTACATGGGGAAAAATCTTTGTCGAATACAAAAAACACTACTTCTATCCAATGAAAAATAGTGTTTGTCGTAATTGCTAATTTAAATGAGTTTAATACGCTTAAGGACTAATTTCGCACTTTGCGGCTTGTCACTTTTTCATTAGCGATTTGCCTAACGTTTTGTATAAGGTAAGTATGCAAATTTTAGTTTAGTAAATTGTAGCAGGGATCGACTGTCGCTTAAGGCGTTCTGTAGAATTATTGCTGGTTAAGCTTTTATTATGAACGTCGAGAGTTTTTGAATGCAAATGAATATAATAGCCGACGAATTAAGACGTACGCACTCAAACAACGAATTAAGACGTACGCACACCCATTAAGCGGACAAGCCTTTTATACGGTAAAATCCCAACTCAGGTGGTCGAACAAAGTTCAAAAGAATCATACTTTACTGTGATCAAGTGCTCCTGACAAACTGCCAGATACGCCACAAAGCTCAAAGAATCTTAGGTGGATGACGCACAAAGTCATCTCAGAATCTTTCTAATTTCTTATCTAATTTTCATTTAGCTTGAATAAAAACTAATAAAATCGGCGAAAGTTCTACTGTAGCGAATTTGTGAGTCTTAAGGCTCATTCATACTTCGTCCGATCCGACATCGGACGACACCGCATGTCGCATCCTGTCGGACGAGCGTTTGTACCATAACTACCATAACTGGGCGTGGGGGGTTGGGGGCATACGTGGGCAGCAAGAAAATTCTGGGGGTGCAAGATTTTTTGGAAGTCAAAAAATGGCCTTGAAAATTGTGGTTTGGCGAAAAAAACACCATTTTTCGACGTTTCTTATCGAGCACTATCCATTGGCATCAAAAAATTGCGAGAAAAACGAAAAAAATTTACAAAAATTGAAGTCTGGGGGGTATTTTGATTTCTGGGGGGGGGTATTTTGGTTTCTGGGGGGTATTTTGGTTTCTGAGGGGGGGGTATTTTGGTTTCTGGGGGTGCATACCTCCCAAATCCCCCACGCCCAGGTGTGGTTGGGGGTATGTAAGCCCCCAGAAACTAGAATACTCCCCAGAAACCAAATACTCCCCCAGAATTCAATTTTTAAAAATTATTTTTGTTTTTTCCTCAATATTTTGATGCTATTGGATATTGCTCAATGAGAAACGTCGAAAAATGGTGTTTTTTCGCTATACAACCACTTTTAAGACCATTTTTTGACGGTTAAAAATTTTTTCACCCCCCTCTAGAAATAAAAATTAAATGCTGAAAGTATCGAAGTTCGTTTCATGCGCCAATTTATTTAAACTTATTAATTTATTTAAACTTATTTCCCACAAATCTGGATGTTATTTAACAGCTATCATTAATAACTCCCTAGTAACGTCGTCAAAATCGCCATTAGTCATTTGCAATTAATTAAATTTTAAACCTGAAAAGTACAATAAAATGAATTGACTGTAACAATGAATAGTACAAAATAAACGAGACACGATATGCCACAGCGCTTTTATACGACTAGTACAGAGCAATAAATTAATCAAAAATTTAAAGCTTGAAAAATGAAATAGTACAAAATAAACAAGGCGTGCAATGCGCTACATGTCGCGCCAATCTTCCTACACGCTGTAGTTTAAATTTCATGTGTGTCGGACGGACGAAAGTTGAAACCAACTCAACTTGTCCGTTCCGACAAAAAAGTCGCATTGTAAAACAGATTATGACGTCATGCGCAAAGAAAAGTCGGACGCGTGTCGCATGATGTTGGATAATGTCGGACTCATGTCGTGTGCGTGTCGGAGCGGTTTTGTCAATTTTCGCATTCCGACTCCAAATCGGACGGAGTCGGACGAAGTATGAATGC
This sequence comes from Mermis nigrescens, assembly GCA_036768485.1. NCBI lineage: Eukaryota > Metazoa > Nematoda > Enoplea > Mermithida > Mermithidae > Mermis > Mermis nigrescens. Next base: position 36,833 of record JAVLUZ010000463.1, read on the forward strand.
GCCTTTACGGTAATTAGAAAAAGTCAGCGCATACGGTAATTACAGTAATTTAAGCGTACGATAACTTATAACACACCTTTTCATTCTGTAGCTTAATCAACGCCTTTACATTTACTACGAAGATAAGTAAGCATTCTGTCCGCTAAAAATCCAGTTTTCAACCTTTTTCAATCCACTTTTGCCAATTTCTGAAGTTCATGAAGTAAGAATTTATCAAAATGACACGAAGCATCGGAAAATGTACCTGGACATTTTTACCATTTTCAAGTCTAATTCGTGGTCCTTTTAAGAGCTGACCTTTTAGACACTGAATTGCGCAAAGCGCTATGAAATTGTTATCCTCACTGTCTGAAATAAAATTCTGGAATAACAGGTGTTGATACCTAAAGACAGATGAAACAGAAGTGTAAACTGCAAGAAACAACTTGCGCTTCAAGTCAATTTAGGGTTTTCACAGACATAGAGAACATTTAGTTACTATAGTCTGTTCCATTCCAAACGGTCCATTTTCGCTTTAGGGCTTACTACTGTAGCAGAATATCATACTGGTTAGGTTGTTGCGGCAGTTTGTTAGCTGTATCACATTTTAAGCAAAACACTTTAAACATCAATAAGAATTTAAGGCAGCCAGCTGCTACGAGAGCGTAACTGAAGACGCCATCTGTGCAGTGAAAAACTAATACAGTAAGAATTTAAATAAAAAAGGCCATTTGGAATAGAATAGACTATAAATAGAAATACAAATACAAATGTTTTATTATGAAGTCAGTGAAACGATTAAAATACAATCAGGCACAAGTACAATAAAACACAAATAACATCACAAATATCGATTCACATGACTACGAACTCCTTAAATATGATCGATTCTTGCAGGGAGAAGATTCTCTGCCAGAAGGAAAGTTCTAACCTTTATCTGAAAAACATTCACTGACTGAATCTGCGCAGAAAATAAGAACAGACGGTACGACTCTTATCGTGGTCAAGCAATAAGTTACCAATAAAAGTGCAGTAACCGACGCAGCGCGGCAGGGACTATCAATAAAAAGCATTAAATATAAAGTAATACGGCTCGGGAAAATTTTGAAATTTTATCTTTCTAGGACGGATTTTGCAATACAAACCCCAAAAAACTCATTAAAACTCCAAAAATCTCACAAATTCTCGAAAACCTCAATAAAATCCTCAAACGCAAAAACACTAAAAATTTGAGGTAAAACCTTATGGTTGACGACAACCCTGGGAGCAGAGCAAGGTTTTTTCCCCACATTTAGGGGTTTTTATGAACCAAAATTTCGAGATGTGGAAAAGCTTTTTGGGCTTGGTTTACATTGCGGAGAATTTTTGTGATGAAAAAATGCGTCCTAGAAGGGTAAAATTCCAAAATTTTCCGACGCTTCGCGCCGGATTGATTTATCGTTAATGTTTTTATTGATGCTCCGCAGCTGCGCCGATTACAGCGCTTTTATCGACAACTTGCTCTAAAACTTTACTATAATTTAAAATCCTCATCTACTAAACAGATTTAGTCAATTATTGTAATGCAAAAATGCGTGTTAGAGAGCCAAAGTGCTCAAAATTTTCCGCGCTTCGCGCCAGATTGATTTAATCTTACACTTGCTATTGGTATTCACACCGCGCCATGCCGATCGCAGCACTTCTATCGACAATTTGTTCTATAACTTAATTAAGCTTGAAAATCATCATCTTCTGCATGAATTTTTGATAATTTTTGGAATGCCAAAATGCGTTTTAGAGAGGTAAAATGTCAAAATTTTCCGGCGCTTCAGGCCGAATCGATTTAATTTTATTACTTTTCATGAAATTGATGTTTAGGCCGCGTCGGATTCGGCCAATTTTTGTAATGCAGAAATGCGTTTTAGAGAGCCTAAATTTCAAAATTTTCCGGCGCTTCGCGCCGGACTGATTTAATTGTACATTTGTTATTACTGTTAAGGCCGTGCTGCGCCGATCACTGCACTTTTATCGACAGCTTGTTCTAGATCTTTAATATGATTGAAAATTTTTACCTTCTGCTTGGATTTTCGGACAATTTTTTAATGCGAGAAAGCTTTTAAGAGATAAAATTTCAAAAATTTCCAGCGCCGCACTAATTACAGCAATTTCATTGCAGAAATGCGTTTTAGAGAGGTAAAATTTCGAAAATTTCTAGCGCTTCGCGCTATTTCGATAAATTATGAAGTTTTTATTCTTCGATGAGACTCCAGAAATCGGCTAAAGTGCAATAGTGAAGGTCTGAAAATGCAGTTTTAGGAGATAGAACATATTGGCACTACTGGAAAAAGAGGGACCCTACATTTTTCCTTACGAAAACATTTTTTCCGTGAGTTATTTGAAAAAAGTTGTAAATTCGTGTTGCAGGAAAGGACAGGCGAAAAGTAAGCTGTGCCTTTGGGAATGTTTTGGACTAGTCTCCGAAGCGTCAAGGGCTGTGACTGAGTGGGGTTACCAATGTCTTAGGCTTAGGCTTAGTTATATGCATTCACATTGATGCCAGTGCATGGGCTACACCTGAGGGGCGTGGGTAAAATCCGGAAATGGAAATGGAAAATGGAAAATGGGTAAAAGCCGGAAACGGAAAATGGAAATGGAAAATGGAAAAATGGGTTAAAGCCGGAAAATGGAAGATGGAAAATGGAAAAGTGGGTAAAAGCCGGAAATGGAAAATAGAAAATTTTCCATTTCCTTTATTTTCAACGGAAAATGGTTCATTTTCAAAATTTTCGGTTGTAAATGTCAATCTCATGTCATTTTTCACCAAATTTCTCTATTTTTGAAAAATTTTGAAAGCGTAACTAAAAATGGAAAAGTCTACAAAAAAATGGAAAAAAACTGAAAATTGTTCATTTCTTCGTCTTTTTACTCGAAACTCTCCTCTTTTGAAAACTTGACCTTCCAGATCCGAAAAAATCGTCATCCACTTCGACTACAACGATTTTGTCGCAGATGGAGAATCGCCGGAAAATGGAAAAAAGGGTAAAACCCGAAGATGGAAAATGGAAAATTTTCTATTTTCTTTATTTTCAATGGAAAATGCTCAATTTTGAAATTTTCGGTCGTAAATATCAAACTCATGTCGTTTTTCACCAAATTTCTCCATTTTTGAAAATATTTCGAAAGCGTAACTAAAAATAGGTCTACAAAAATGGATGAAAACGGAAAATTGTTCAGTTTATTTTTGTTGAATTTTTCCATTGTAGTTGCGCTGCTGAAATTTCTTCAAAAATAAAGAAATTTGGTGAGAAACACCATGATTTTGACATTTACGACCGAAAATTTTGAAAATCAACCATTTTCCATTGAAAATAGAGGAAATGGAAAATTTTCCATTTTCCATTTCTGGGTTTTACCCCATTTTTCCAATCTGCGACGAAATCGTTGTCGTCGAAGTGGATAACGATTTTTTCGGATCTGGAAGGTCAATTTTTTTCAAAAGGGGACAATTTTGAGTGAAAAGACGAAGAAATGGAGTTTTTTCCTAATATGGTTTTGTCTCAATTTTCCCAAAGACAGTGTTTTTACGCTTTTTAACCTCAGAACTTTAATGTAGAAATGTTAAAAATGGGGCTTGTGCATTTTTTTGCATAATTTTTTTCAAGAATTTTTTCTGCAAGCCCCCATTCTTAACATTTCTACATTACAGTTCTGACGTTAAAAAGCCGAAGCAGGGTGTACTTGATTCATCACGGTTACTGTTTTGGACTTGCCATGCATATCAAATTGGTGCCAGCTGATGGTCTAAGCCTAAGGCACAATTTTTGCTCCATTTATACCTTAGGCTTAGCCCATGTCTGGTCCCAATCTGAACCCGCAAGCAATTGCTGTCGTTACACGGAAAAAATTGTGGATTCAGATTGGTTTCAGATATGCGCTAAGCCTAAGGCATAAATGGAGCAAAAATTGTGGAGTGAGCGAAGCAAGCGGAGCAATTTTTGCTCCATTCATCTCAGGCTTAGCCCATGCGCTATCATCAATGTGAATGCACATAACTAAGCCTAAGCCTTAAGGCGCATTCATACTTCATCCGACTCCGTCCGATTTGGTGTCGGAATGCGAAAATTGACAAAACCGCACCGACACGCACCGCCATGAGTCCGACATTATCCGACATCATGCGACACGCATCCGACATTTCTTTGCGCATGACGTCATAATCTGTTTTACAATGCGACTTTTTGTCGGAACGGACAAGTTGAGTTGGTTTCAACTTTCGTCCGTCCGACACACATGAAATTTAAACTACAGCATGTAGGAAGATTGGCGCGACATGTAGCGCATTACACGCCTTGTTCATTTTGTACCGGGTGGTTAGCAACCTTTTGCTAGGGGGTCAGTGCTATAACTATAGGGCTTGGGATCAAACCAAATATACCATTAGATAGAGAATTTGAAACGGAATTTATTGATGCCAGATTAATAATCAGTGTGCCTATCACTTGTGCAAGAATCAGCTTTTAGAATGATCTGGGTATGAACACAAACCAATAAACAGACTGTGTCGATTTTCAATACCTTTCCAACTATTTTCCGCGTTTCTGTATGAAATTTCATATGATTATCGACCAGTCAGATTTTAGCAAGTATTTGTGCCTCGACTTCATCTTTATGAATGGCCCAATGGTTTCAACGGCATTTGAGTTGAGTGAATTTCCGGGCTAAATATCGTTACCCAAGAATTCGACGTTTGATTGTTTCAAGAAATGTTGGTTTGCATTAATTCGCCTACAAGGCGCCTTGTTGTGAACAAAAACAGTCTGACCAACGACCAAATATTTTCCAGGCCCAAAATAGGACCTATTTGATACTGATATAAAACCTTGTACAGAAACGTGAAAAATATTTTGATTCGTATCGAAAATTAACATTTATTAATTGTGTTCCCCGATCGCTTGAAAACTATTTCCCTTGCCGGTCTGAGGCACACTGATTTTTAATTTGGCATCAATAAATTCCGTTTTAGATTCTCTATTTAATGGTATATTTGGTTTGATCCCAAGTTCTATAGTTATAGCACTAATCCCCTAGCAAAAGGTTATTAACCACCCTGTACCAGTGTTTTTTTTTGTACAAGGTCCGTTTGTACATGTACAAAGATAGTCCCCAAAAGTCTTTGTACATTTTGTACATGCAAAATTTTGTGTACTATAATATAGTACAGTAGCGATTTTAGTGTGGTAAAACAGGGTTTTCGATCTTTGGTAGTGTATTTTAGCTAATTTCTGAGTTTCTGACGCCAAAAATTACTAAAAATTATCTGAAAACGGCGCGAAGCGCCGAAAAATATTGACATTTTTCCATTCTAAATGCAAATTCTGCCATTTTAAAGATATATAGGACAAATAATTTATTAGCTCGGCGCGAAGCGCCGAAAATTTTGGTGAATTTTACACCTTTTTACAGTTTTTGTCTTTCTAAAAATCTTTGTTTATTTTGTACAGACAAAATTTTTGGGTACTATAATATGGTACAGCAGCGATTTTAGTGTCGTAAAAACAGAGTTCTTTGGCTTTTCGTAGTGTTGTTTAGCTAATTTCTGGGTCTCTAAGGGCAAAAATCACTAAGAATCGTCTTAAAATGGCGCAAAGCGCCGAAAAATTTGACATTTTTACTTTTGAAATGCAATTTCTGGCATTATAAAGATATATAGAACACACAATTACTCATTTCGGCGCGAAGCGCCGAAATTTTTCAAATTTTAGACCTTTTTTCAATTTTTGTCTCCCCAAAAATCTTTGTACATGTACAAAGACGGTCCCGAAAAGTCTTTGTACATCGGTAAAAATCTTTGCCGAATACAAAAAAAACCGTGCCCTGTACTATTTCATTTTTTCAAGCTTTAAATTTTTGATTAATTTATTGCTCTGTACTAGTCGTATAAAAGCGCTGTGGCATATCGTGTCTCGTTTATTCTGTACTATTTATTGTTGCAGTCAATTCATTTTATTGTATTTTTCAGGTTTAAAATTTAATTAATTGCAAATGGCCAATGGCAATTTTGACGAGCGTTACTACGGAGTTATTAATCATAGCTCTCAAAGAACATCCATATTTGTGGGAAATAAGTTTAAATAAATTAATAAGTTTAAACAAATTGGTGCATGAAACGAACTTCGATACTTTCAGCATTTAATTTTTATTTCTGGAGGGTGGGGGTGACAAAATTTTTAAATGTCAAAACATGGTCTTAAAAGTGGTTGTATGGCGAATAAACACCATTTTTCGACGTTTCTCATCGAGCACTATCCAATGGCATCAAAATATTGAGGAAAAAACAAAAATAATTTTTAAACATTGAATTCTGGGGTATTTGGTTTCTGGGGGTATTCTAGTTTCTGGGGGTTACATATCCCCAGCCACACCTAAGCGTGGGGGATTTGGGGGTATGCACCCCCCAGAAACCAAAATACCCCCTCCCCCAGAATTCAATTTTTGAAAAGTGTTTTCGTTTTTTTCGCAATTTTTTGATGCCAATGGATAGTGCTCGATGAGGAACGTCGAAAAATGGTGTTTTCTCGCCAAACCACCATTTTTTAAGGCCATTTTTTGACCTTCAAAAATCTTGCACACCCCCCCCCAGAATTTTCTTGCTGCCCACGTATGCCACCCAACCCCCACGCCCAGTTATGGTAGTTATGGTACAAACGCTGTTCGACAGAGAGACAATATAAAAACATCAATGTTTGTTCCGCTGAAAATATTGATTTTTAATCGGAAGAAGTCGGATCAAGTATGAATGAAAGTCGGATCCGATGTCCGATCCGACATCGGACAACACCGCATGTTGCATCCTGTTGGACGCGGTGTCGGACAGAGTCGGATGCGACTCTGCCCGACATGCGTCCGACAGGATGCGACATGAATGAGCCTTAAGACATTGGTTACCCCGCTCAGTATGTTTCCGGGCAATAATATTGTCAAAATCGTGTTCAGAATACCTACTCGATTTGGTCAAAAACTTTTGAGAAAAATGTAGGGTCCCTCTTTTTCCAGTAGTGCCTAACATATTACTGATCGTTATATGCATTGCAATACGATAAATTTGCAATAACAAGACGTTCAAAAACTCGTTTTGGGTCTCGCCATTTCATGTAGGATGAACTTTCTGCAAAAAAACATCGTTTTTTCAAAATGAGCGCTCGATTTTTTAATGTTCTTTAGACCCAACAAAAATGTAGACCAAAATTTGGAATGTGGAAAAAAATTTTTGATATGGTTCTGGTTCATAGTGTGAACCAAATCGTTTAGGAAAAAACAGCGGAGAGCAGAGCAGTGGAGCAGTGTTGCCAGGTCCCAAAATTCAGATTCTCCTGCACAGAGGTAAAATTGGGGAAAAATTCTCCTGAAAACATTTTGATTCTCCTGGCTCATATTTTGCAGGAAAGGTTGTAAAGCAGATCTACAATTGTATGTACACATGGATATCAAGCATGCTCAGGCCAATTTTACCTTGGTTCACGAAGAGCTGCACACTGCAAATTTTACTACCCGGGTACCCGGCTATTTCATTACCCGGGTAGGACCTTAGATAAAAGAGAATGCAGTGAACATCGTTTATTTACGGTTGACAGTGAAGTATAGGGCAAAGTGATATTTAAGCAGTAAAATTATTGAAAAATTAATGCAAGATTAAATAGAATCAAGCCTTTAATCTGAAGAATTCGTATGCATTTAATGAAATTTAAATCATTTTCATAATTCAAAGCAAAAAATTGTGAAGCAGGTTTTGTATCTTCATAGCGTCATTAAAACATTTGCAGCAGGAAAACACATTGATGAAAAGCAATTTTGAAATCAACCGGAAATGAAAATTTATTCAAAAACAAGTCTAAGTCTATCTGGAGCTGACTGCAGAGACGTAGTCAGAATTTTAGTTCGGGGGGGTCATAAACGTTTTCGTGTAGAATTCACGGCCTTTCTATTGACAAACAGTTCGGAATTCATAAGTGGCGCAAAGTGCCAAGAAATTTAGTCATTTTTTCCACCCTTAACAGTTTGTAGCTCTGTGAATACTAATAATCTGATAGAGCAGAAAATTATCAAATTTGTACAAAACAGTTTTGACAATTCAAGCTTCTAACAAGAAAACTGCGAATTACGAACTTTGACTGAAGATATTTTGAGTGATTCAGGCTTTTAAACGCAATGCTGGAGCTTTACAAAAAGAGAGAACAGTAACAGGCGGCGCTATGCGCCAGAAAATTCTGACGTTTTTGCACATTAAACTCAATTTATACCGCTTAAATCATACAAAACAGACAAATTAATGCCGGCGCGAAACGCCGGAAATTTTTAGAAATTCCTAACCCTTTTACCTGGCTTGTTCTCCCTAAAATCTCGTTGCACATGTACAATGAGATTTTATGGCTGCAGGACGTCTGAGGTGAAGAGCGGGATCCGGGCAGAGTCCCGGAAAATTTTGTAAAAAAACATTTTAATGTTAAATAGTCACATTAAAATTTTCGCAAAATCGGCCAAATCTTGGTTCGGAAGCAAGCTCAAAAACACTTGAAATTGATGAACGCCTATATTGCAAAAACTGATCCTAAATGCGTTTTTCGACCTCTGCTGGGTACATAGCGCAGCAACGGGTCGCTGCCAATAAGATATAGAAAGATGTGGCCATGAAAATTTTGTTCTTTACTGTTTTCAGGCCCATTTGTGGCCTTCTAATTAACAAAATGCAGTTCATAGAACAAGAAATGCGCAAAAACGTAAGAAAATTCGGCCATTTTTTCCAATAAAAATAGGATTATGTGTCCTTGTAAAGAAAGATAGAGGAAACAAAGAATAGACAAACTGGTGCACAAAAAGACAAACAAAGCAGAGAATAGACAAACTGGTTCGCAATCATTTTCGCACTTTTACTATCATGCTCAACAAGCATGCGCAGTTTCATTCAACGAACAAATAGTGCATTAAATTACTAAAGTGATGTGGAGTGCTGGATTATTTTAGCTGATTCAAGCTTTTAAATTTGTTGGATCTATATAGCAATAAATAATGACTCAGCGTGGAAAATTTCGAAGTTTTTACCTTTTTGAACTTAGTTTTCTGGACATAACATCATTGCAACAAAAAAATCAACAATATTTCTGAAAAATTTCGGGGGCAAGTACCCCCTATGCCCCCCTGGCTACGTCTATGGCTGACTGCATTTGGAACATCGATAGGCTTTGAACCAGGTCTAACTAAAACAGTTGCGCGCACGATGTGAATCAAAGTTGCAGTTTAAATTTATATAATGGTCACTGAAGTGAATGAATTATAAAAAAGCGTCGCTAACAGATAATTTCTTGTTTAAATTTGTTTACAATGAAGAATAAGAATTCGGCACAAATAAAATAATGTAACTAAAGAGCTGAATAATGGAATATGCCTAGACCGTATGCGCGATATATTGTGATAATAGGAAATATTAACAGACTCGCTTATTTATTATTTTATGGTTGATTATATCAAATCACATTTACATTGTGATTCAGTCGCACTTTAGAAGCAATATGTTTCTAGCTTTCTAATTCAATTCTTAGCACATATTGCATAACTGCAGTGCTAATTTTTCAGTTTATATTAGGGGATTCGGGTACCCGGGTATAAACTTATTTTCTACCCGGGTACCCTGGATAAAAACTTGGTACTCGGGTACCCGTTCGGGTACCCGCGTGCAGCTCTATGGTTCACCCAACTATTTTATTCTGATCTCTTGCCTGTTAATCCTAAGGACAATCAAGGCTAAATAATGAACATTAATTCTCTCACAAAGCTCATGGAGCATATCTGCATTATACAGGCAGATGCAAAAATAATGGAAGACTAATGCTGCACCACAAAGTATAACATTTTACGCAACATCAACAGCTGACAAACATTCAATAACAGATTCATGATCTTCATCAGGAGCTACATTTTTGGTCATGTAAATAGAATCCGTAAAGCGCAACAACATATATAAAAAAACATGTATCTACACTAATATATTATACAAAGGCACTGATCGGCTATCCTGAACAGAGAACAGTTAATTTGACATATACTGCTCAAGGGACTAAGCTAAAGAGGTCGCATTATTTACAATACACATTATTCAAAAAAACAGTTTCTGTGCTTAAAACAGTGACCGCCAATTTTCAGTTGCACTTACATCATCAAAAATTTCTGAAAAGAGCCCTGTTTGCAATGTCTTTTGAAAAAATAAATAATACTTTATTACTAATTGTATGCTACTTCAGTAGCAAGCAAATCCTTACGTTTTGAAATATATCGAAAAAATCTTTATAGGCGCTTTGCGAACGTCTATGAAACTGATAAAAACAATTAGATGGTGTGTAAGTGTAAAGCTATGTATTTCTGCACTTCGTGATATTAAGTGAATAAATAAATGAATGAATGAATGATTCACTACGGAAGCACGAAACATATTTGGATATAGTCATCGATTTTTTTCCCCAGTGATTTGGTTGACAATGTAGACCGGACCCAAAATTTTTTTCCACTTTTTCTGACTTTTTTCCACGTTTTTTGGGAGGTCTAAAAACGTTTAAAATAGAGCGCCTGTTTAAAAATCAGTGTTTTCTAAGTAGAAAATTTTATGTACACATGCAATAGCGGTTTTTGATGCACTTTTTGTATAAAAATTTCCGCTCTACAAGAAATATCACGATCAGTATACGTTATTTATGTTGAAACTTGAATGTCCTTTCTTCAGTAAAGCATATAAGCCAATTCCGAAGTCGTTTTTGACAATTAAAGCTATAATTTATCAAATGGCAAGAAGCGCCAGAAAATTTTGAAATTTTAGCTCTAGAAAGAAAGAAAGAAAATTTTATTACTAATACCAACAGTTAAAATACGAAATGACAAGATATATAATAAATGCAATTACTTAATTAGTAAAGGACATGCTTTGTGTCAACAATGACAAGTTTTACGCGCTACCACAAGATATCTAGATAAATCAAAGTTTGCTAATCTAGATTTAAATATGTTTAGGTTAGGGGAAGAAACAATGAAGTCAGGAAGATCGTTCCAAACTGGCGAAGCGTATTTTGTAAAAGAAATCAAACTTTTCTAAATTAGAATGTACAGTAGGTATGACTAATTTAAATCTATTAATGCTACGGGTAATATTATGATTAAATACAAAAAAATCATCAGCTTCCAAACATGATTTATGACAAATAATTTGATACATCATACACAGACAAATCTGCAAGCGTCTTAATTCAAGTCTGCACAATTTAAGTTGTGTTAAACGATCCTCAAGAAAAAATATTATTATAGCCAAAAATATATTTAGTGAATCTACGTTGAACAGCTTCCACCCATCTATATCCTGCGATAAGAGGGGTTCCATACACTGCAACAATACTCTAATAAAGGTCTAACATAACAACTATGTCTTTCTTAACAAGATTACCTTTATCACGCGAAAAATGATTTGCGTATTAAAATACATCTAAAAGAAAGCTTTTTTAATCAAAGAATTATAATGTTCCTTAAATTTTAAATTTCGAGGAATCAAAACTCCTAAATCACGGACAAACGGATCACTAGAAATAATTTCCCCATTTAGTCTATAAACAGCTTTTTGATTATTATTACCCAAATATAGAACTTGACTTTTGGTTCGAGAAATAGGTAAATCCCATACAATTGCCCAGTCAATAATCTTATCTAAATCAGACTGTAATAATTTACAGTTACGACTAATATTGAAAATTTTGATATCATCTGCGAACATATAAACCGTACTACAAATATTATCACATATATCATTTATAAAAATCGAAAAGAGCGTAGGTCCAAGGACACTTCCTTGGACGACACCGCTGGTAACAGGCACATAATCTGAAAAAGACTGATTAACGCGAACACATTGGGAACGATTAAACAAATAGGCCTTTAACCATGCATACAAATTACCGTTTATTCCATATCCGTTTAACTTAATAAGAAGTTTTTCCATATTTACTTTATCAAAAGCTTTAGAGAAATCTAAATATATTATATCAACAGTTTCTTTTTTAGCTAACGACTGAATCCATGAAAATTTACACTTTAACAATTGTGTTTCACAAGATTTATTCTTTTGAAAACCAAATTGAAAAGGAGATATTAGTTTATTAACCTTAAGAAAGTCTAACAATTGACTATTAATAATTCTTTCCATAATTTTGGCAATAGAACAACAAAGAGAAACGGGCCTGTAATTATCCACTAATGCTGGATCCCCCTTTTTTAATATTGGAATAACATGTGCCATGCTCCAAAGCTCGGGAATATTTCCAGACAGAAAAGATACAGTGAAAATACTAACTAACGGCTTTATCATTTGAAACGACAATTTTTTAATAAAAAGATTACATATGCCATCGGGGCCAACTGCAATAGACGTATTTAGATGGTTAATGGCTTCCAATACGCGATCCTCACTAAAAATAATGTCAGAAAGCGAAAAATCACAGCGCTTCTGAAAAAGAAAATTCGCGTTAGTAATGTCACTAGAAAACACTGAAGCGAAATAATCATTAAAAATGTTAGCCTTGCGTAATGAATCGGTTATAACATTATTATCAGAAAATGTTAGAGGAGGAATTTCACTGCGACTTTTTAACCTATTATTTACAAAAGTATAGAAAGCTTTAGGATTATTATTCTTGAGCAATTTGTTTTCTTGAGAAGAGAAATAATTATGAATAGTTCTACGTAGAGCCTTACAATGATTTCGATATTTAACTTTAGTTCCTGGAGTTTTACACCTTTTATACTTATCCCATAGAGAACGTTTTTTAAGAAATAATTTATGTAAGCTTTTAGGGTATTTAAATTTTAATTTAGCCCTAAAAGTAGGTACAAAACTAAAAATAAGAGGATTTAATATACTTAAAAAAACATTATACATGTCATTAACTGTTGAGCATGTAGAAAAAATGTCAGGCCAAGAAACAGAGGATAAAAAAGTAGCTATACTCGTAGTCCGCTTTATTGAAATTTAAGCTAGGTTTATCTCCATCTTGAAAAGTTCTAGTTAAAATTTCAAAAGAAATCGAATTATGGTCGCTTGTTGAAAAAGGAGGAAGAACCTGGATATTAAAAACGTTATATGCAGCAAATACTACATCAATCAAAGTATTATCGTGAGTATTTTCTTTAACTAACTGTTGCAGACCACTAGCTGATAAGTAATCAAAAAATAATTCGTTTAATGGATTAAATGTAAAAGTACCATGAAACCAATCAATTTTAGGCAAATTTAGATCCCCTACTATAATAACGGGATGACAACTATTAGTAGCCCATTCAATTAAATTACATATCCGAAGTGCAGTATCAAAATCATACTGAGGAGGTCTATAAACTAACAAACATCTTATAACATCTCCACCTTTTAAAATTTCAACTACTAAAGTATCAGACACAAACAGAGAAGCAGGAACTTTAACGCATCGAGCATAAAGATGAGGTTTAGCAAAAATTAAAACTCCACCTCCCCGCTTATTCTTACGATCTGATCGGAGAATAATATAATTTTTTAACGGACATAATAGACTGTCGGAAATAGATTCATTTAACCAGGTTTCACAAAAAAATAATATATCGAATTTTGCAGTATTTAACAGAAAGTGAAGTTCCCCTAACTTATTCACAATACTACGAGAATTACATAGCAAACATTTAATATTAACAAAATAACGGGGCGAATTTACCTAAATATTAGACGCGTGTTGACCATGTTGAGCACGAAATTTGGGATTAGATGGTTTAGGGGCTGTAGAACGAGGATCATAGACTCGTACAGTTTTCTTCTTCACACAGTCATCCCTAAAGTCGATATATAGATTAGTCTCGCCCGCGTCCAGTCGTTGGTGCAACTCGTCGTTAAGTTCACGCTGACGTTTTCGCTGAAGAAACGACAAATCCGGTCGCGCACGTAATTTCGAGTAGACGTTTGTTGGATTTGCAGGGCGGACAACTTTGTTGATAAGACCAATAAAGCGACGTTGGAGCACGTGACGAAGAAAGACAAACTTTCAGAAACTGAGGTTTGTCTGAATATTTGGGACCGTCTCTAAATACCTGCGTTATATCGGCAGATGAAAAATCAGAGTCTTTATTATAATCATCAATTAAAGATTTAACCGAAACAAGGTCATCGTTAGATTCGGCTAAACCAAATACGACCGCATTCGACTTTTTTGATTCACGTTCTAGACCATCTTGAATTAATAAGCCTATATCGACGATGCTGGGTGGCGTAGAAGCGCCGATTTTTGATTCAATTGAGTTTAGACGAGATTCTAAAGTAGCCATCTTAGCCGGTAAAGAAGCGAAATTTTCGAACAGGGGTTTACACAAGGAGCAAACGAATGGAAAAGAGTAAGAAGCGTCAATATAGGACGAACTATTGAAATATGAAATAAGTGCTGATGGTAGATTAAGGCACTCAGCATGTGCCCACTTATGACATAGTCCACATTGAACAGCCGAAATATGACTATCCGTAACTGTCTCCGCGCAAATGACACAAAGACTATTATTGTCATCTTCTGTATTAAGGAGAGTAAAATTTCCCGTTCGTTGCGGTGGTGATTTAGAGTGTTGATTGTTGACGTAAATTTTTGATCCGCGATTTTTACCGCCCATAATGTGTATTGTAATAATAATAAGACAAGCCGGTGATCAATTATCGTAACTTGACAATGGCGACGCGTCGAGCCCCTTCCTCCGATTAATAGGTACCCTTAATGTCTCTAAATCATTTTTGCATTACAAAATCTGTGCAGAAGGTAAGGATTTTCAATCGAAGTTGAGTTCTAGGATCAGATTATCGATAAAAATGCTGCAATTGGCGCCGCGCGGCTTAAACATCCATAACAAGTAAGAATTAAACCAATTCGGCGTGAAGCGCCGAAAAATTTTATGTAGTTTCACTTCTCTAAAACGCATTTTTCTATTATAAAAACTAACCGAATCCGTGCAGAAGATAAGGATTTTCAATCGTAGTAAAGTTCTAGATCTAATTGTCGATAAAAATGCTGCAGTTGACGCGGTGCGGCTTACAGATTAATAATAAGTAAGAATTAAATCAATTTGGCGCAAAGCGCCAGAAAATTTTTGATGTTTTAACTCTCTAAAACGCATTTTTAACATTACAAAAATTTTCCACAAATGCCAACCAAGCCCAAAAATTTTTTCCATTTCCCAAAATTTTGGTTGACAAATAGACCAAAAAGTGGAAAAAACGGTGGATATAGTTATAACTTAGGTAACACTTAGGTCTTAACTATGAACGAAATAAATTCTTAAATTGAAAGATCTAAGTATAAAATCATATACAACTAACTACAGTAAGTACAGTAAGAAGGTTAATGTATGATAATCATTATAAGTTGCTGTTTAAGTTTTGAAAATTCTCCCGAATTCTCCTAGATTTTCAGGATTCCACTGAATTCTCCTGAAATTTTGAAATTCTCCTGCATTCTCCTGCATGTTTACAACTTCTCCTGAAATTTCTCCTGAAAAGCCCATTCTCCTGCTCCTGCTCCTGAAAATTTTAGATTCTCCTGAATTCAGGAGAATTCTCCTGCACCTGGCAACCCTGCGTGGAGACAAGAGATGTAATGGCTACAGTAATTAGCAAAACTTTGAAAATTTTTTTGCCTCGCCCTTAGGGAGTTCACGCCCCTACTGTTCCTGTTAAAAAGCTAAATTCTAAGAAAATCAATATCAACTGTGTTTTATTTAATGCTAGAAGTTTGCAAAATAAGATATCTGAATTTCATGCTCTACTTTCTTCAGAACGTTATGATTTAGTGTTTCGTCTCTGAGACATGGTTACATGATCATATTTCTGATGGCCTTATTTGTCTATATGCAACTTATTCTGTTCACAGATGTGTAGAATTGGCTATAGGGGAGGAGGTGTCGCACTCTTTTTCAGAAGTCCCTAAAAATCAACAATGTTTCTATTGTGGAAGAATTCTTGTGTCCTGAAGTATTAGTTGTGATTTTCACTTGTGTAAAATCTGTCAGATTCATAATGTGTTATCGTCCACCCCAATATGACTCAGAAATCGCTAATAAGTTAAGTAAATTATTTGAACATTATGTCGAAAATGCTCAAATTGTATCCTACTAGGTGATTTTAATTTGCCTGATTTGAATTTGAATATTATTTCTGCTTATAGAAACCCTGTGACACAAGTATTTTATGATTGTTTTGTCAATCTTGGTCTTATACAATTATCTTTTGATCCAAATAGAGATGAAAATATTCTTGATCTAATTTTGTGTACTTCCAGCAATCTTGTCTTCAATGTATTAACTACTGAACCTTTCTCTAATAGTGATCATTGTAGCATTGAGTTCAGTTTACCTGTGTCTGTAGTACCTAACCAAACTTCCCTTGAGTATGACTTTAGAAAAGCGGACTATGCATCTATCGAGATTTTTTTAGCCTCTATCGATTGGCACCTCTGTTTTACCCATTGTATTAGCATTAATGATTTTTATGTTGTTTTTCTTGACATAATTAATGAGGCTATATATCGATACGTTCCCTTTAAGCATACTGTGCATAAAAAATCACTGCCAAAGTCGTGTCGTAAATTGCAAGTAATTAAAAAGGAACTTTAGGAAAAGTATAAAAAGAGTCGTTGCCCTGTTATTTTAAGCAAGTATAAGAAGATTACTAAAGAAATTAAATTTGCTTTGAAAGATCTTTTCACGAGGGAGGAACGTAAGCTTTTAAATTCTCGAAATGTAAAAAATTTTTATTCTTTCGTAAATGACCGGTTAAGAAAGACAAAGTCAGCTTCAATATTAATGTGTGATGGTAGGATGATAGATAATGATTTTGAAAAAGCTAATGCTTACAACTCTTTTTTGCGAGTAATTTTGTTATTGACGATCTTGTTTCTCCCATTTCGCAAACAGAGTCAAAAGTGATGCTCATCCTCTTTCTGTAAAATTTGATGTTCTGACTATTTCTGAATCCATAAGTAGGCTTAAGCCCACTTTGTCGCTTGGCCCCGATGGCTTGTGTGCATATTTTATTAAAAGTTGAAAACAGTGTTGCTCTCACCTTTAGAAACCATCTTCAACGTTTCTTATCAAAGTGGAAAGATACCCGATTTTTGGCGAAAAGCTGTTGTGATCCCAGTTCATAAAAAGGGGGATATGTCATCAGTTGATAACTATCGTCCAATTTCCTTATGTTGTGTTTCTTGTAAATTAATGGAATCTATAATGAACATGTCCTTGCTTTCTATCTAGAGAAGCAAAATCTGCTAAGTGAAAAACAGTTTGGTTTAGAAAAAATAGATCATATGCGTTACAACTTGTTGTGTGCAAAAATCAGTGGACCAAATTTCTAGATGAGGGAATTCCTGTTGACATTGTCTACATTGACTTTTGTAAGGCTTTTGATACCGTATCACACAAAAAACTGCTAATTAAGTTGGCATCTTATGGACTGAACAAACTCTCTTTTAAAAATTCTTTATCTGATTCCATTCCTGTTACCAGTGGCGTGCCCCAGGGTAGTATACTAGGTCCCACACTTTTTAATCTTCATTAACGACTTATGTGAAATGCGCCAAAACAGTAATTTTACTTTGTTTGCTGACGATATCAAACTTTGGAATCTATCATCCAATTTCATGACACTTCAAGCTGACATAAATTATGTGCATGAGTGGGCCAATACGTGGCAATTAAAAATATCAGTTAATAAATGTTTAGTTCTATATCTGGGTAGTTCAAACCCTAGGCATTCTTATCACATAAATGATTTCTATCTTTCTACTGACACACTTTGTGTAAAAGATTTGGGTGTTTTTCTGAATTCTAATTTATCGTCCAGATCTCATTGTGAATATATTGTGAAAAAAGGCATGCAGTTAAGCAATCTGATATTGCGTAGTTTTATTTCTAAAGATAGATTATTACTTGTTAAGGCCTTCATTACTTACGTTCGACCAGTGCTTGAATTTTGCTGTGTTTTGTGGAGTCCTTACCTGCTGTGTGATATCACCTCCGTCGAACGGGTTCAAAGAAGGTTTACGAAACGAATTTTTAGTGATAAAAATTTGACATATGCTGAAAGATTACACGAACTTGGTCTGGACACTCTTGAGCTAAGACGCCTCCATAACGACCTAACATTAGCCTTTTCTATTATCAAATGTAAAGCTCTTCCTTTCAAGGATTTCTTCACAATTAATTTAAATTCTAATCGAGCAGCAAATTCTTGTAAACTTCTCGTCAATCATGTAAATAAAAATTGCAGAAAATTTGATTTTTGTAATCGAATAATTCTATCTGGAACTCTCTACCTGAACAGATTATAAGTGCTCCAAATAGACACGTTTTTCTGACTAAACTTAAAAGATTAAACCTTTCTAAATTTCTTAAAGGGGCGAAAGTGAGAGCAGTTTTTTCTATTGCCTTTACGTTTACCCTGCTTCGTCATACTTAATTTGTTTTGTCTTTCATGTATTTTCATTTTCGTTCATTCGTCCTATCCATGTATGTTAATATTTTCTTTTGACTTAGCGAATAAATTGTTGTTGTTGTTGTTACACAAAACAAAAAACTCACTTCCAGTTAAAAAATTCAAATTTTGGAAAAAAAAGCAACTCGTATAAAACTAATTAAAAAGACTCAAATTATTAGAAAAAACTCGCGGTTGGTGACACTAGAAGCAAAGCGTTATTCTATTAATCTTTAAACTTGCGATAATTTAAAGCTGCCTGCCTAATTTTAGTCTCGCGCGCCAGCAATATAGTATTTAATGAAAACCAATCGAACAATCTTGATCACTCACAAAGTGTCAATGCGCCTCGCAATAAGCTTGCGGGTTGTAATGTAGGCCTCGCAGTTTGACATTAATGCCTGCCCAAACTTGTCGACGGAGAGGTGGTAAATTTTTTTAAAAATCGGCGGTCGAATGAGCAACCTTGTATATACAAACCTGTATGCCAACTATATCCGCTGCATTATACTTTCTATAGTTTGTTTTGAAATTCTTGATACTTTTTTACATTGAGGTGATTCGAAAGAAATAAAAATTCAGCCAGTCAGCGTAAGGGCTTTCATCCGGCTGGCTATCATCTATAGTCCGTTTCATTTAGCTTTGAGGTTTTAGAAAAAATTTAAAGTGCCTACAAAAGTGTTTTTAACTAAAACGGTACCTACCTAAATATGATATTCTACAGTATATCGAGTCATATAGAGACGTATGGAATTGCTAAGCCACATTACTGCAGCAAAATTTTAAAGCGCTTTTGTAGCCTGATTCTTGCGGAAAAATTTAAAAGAAAACCGCAAAGTTAAATGAAGCAGACTATATATGTATAGCAAAGAAAAATGCTCCGATGGAACAAAAAAGGGAATATACTTGGGATTGTGAATTATCGAGGATGTAAAAGGAGGGGACTAGGAAAAATCTCCCTATGTTATATGCCAAAAATCGCAAAATATGTTAAAAACCAGACTTTCTCTAAACAATGCAAAAAATCGAAGTATATTCTGCGGCCTCCCAATAGAAATAAACTATTTACCAAAAAATTGATTGAAAAAAGCAGCGAATTAGCAATGCAGTAGCTAAGCGAATTGAATGAAATAGTACATATCGATGCATTCAAGACAATCGATGATATTGTTGGTTCAAAGCAGTAGGAAACACGGAAGCTGACGTGCAACAGACCTTATGTAGATACTCTTTTACACATGTCTACAACAATTGTTTACTAAACTTTTACATATTTCAAAGGCCGCAGAATATACTTCGATTTTTTGCATTGTTTAGAGAAAGTCTGGTTTTTAACATATTTTGCGATTTTTGGCATATAACATAGGGAGATTTTTCCTAGTCCCCTCCTTTTACATCCTCGATAATTCACAATCCCAAGTATATTCCCCTTTTTTGTTCCATCGGAGCATTTTTCTTTGCTAGTACCCTACTTTTAATTAGCAAGATTTGGAAATACAATACTAGATTTCATTTACTGTGCGGTTCTTCTAATAATTGAATGGTTTAAACTTTACAAAGCTACTAGTTGTAGAAGAAACAAACATTCTGATTAGTAATTCTTATGTTACGTAGAACATCCTGTAAAGAAATATGCTTCCAAAACTTTCTAGAGCTAAACTTAATTTACATTTTAAACTTTACACAAGAGTGTAAAGAATTTTAGTGGGATTAATAATTTCGATATTGCTCTGATATAACGATCAGCATTTATTAAGAAATGAAACCTCTATAATGTTCTAAGAACAAATTAACATTAGGTGTTAATCACTTTACACTACTCTTCATGCGCCCCTAGCAGACGTATCACATCTGTTTCCATATATATTTTACGACTTTAGGGAAAAAATAAGTTACCGTGAGGCTCTAGAATGGAGCTTATTATATAGTGTAAACTTTACACTAGCAACAGGTGTAAAGAAGATTTTAGTCGGATTTGTAAATTCGATATTACTCGGATATTACGATCAACATTCATGAAAAAATTACGTCTCCATAACGGTTTAAGGACAAATAGACACAGATGTAAACCACTTTACATCACTGTTGAGTGTAAACGAACGCGCCCAGCTGACGTCCCTTATTTGATTCCATGTAAATTTTCAGATTTCGGCAAAAAATTCAGGTTTTCGCAAAGCTCTAGAACGAAGATTAATTAGCAGTGTAAACTTTACACAACCACCGAGTGTAAAGAGGATTCTAGTCGGATTTGTAAATCTGATATTACTCGGATATTATGATCAACATTTATGAAAAAATTATGTCTCTACAATGGTCTGAGGACAAATAAACATTAGGTGTAAACTACTTTACACCACTGTTGAGCGTAAACAAACGCACCTAATTGACGTCTCACACTTGATTTTTATACATGTACCTATATAAAAAGGGTTACCCCCTATTCCTGGGCAATGACCAGAGCTTCGCCCCGCAGAACTGGAGCTATCCATCTATGCTCCCCAGGATTTCGTTGCTCCCCACGTACATTCGTACTCAAGAGTTTATAACGTAAATTTGAAAATTTTTCCACCGCTTCCTTCCCGACTAGGGCACGTAAATCTCAAAATTTTTCCACCGCTTCCTTCCCGACTAGGGCATGTACCTACATACGTATAATGCTTTCATTCTTATATCCATAAAAATTTATAATGTACCTACTTGAATGTATCTAAAAAGGATGACCTGGGCGTGGGGTTTTGAAGGGTTACCACCATATACATGGGCAGCGACAAAATTCTGGGGGGAGGTCCGACGGGGCAAATTCGCTAAAAATAGCTCTAAAAATGCCTAAAAATAGCATTCTTGGGGGGTCCAGCTAGACCCCCCGCCCATGTGTGGTAACCACACCCAGAAGGCAAAATACCCAACATTACCTCCAGAATTTAATGTTTAAGAAATTTTTGCTTTTCCGGGTTTCAATGATACAAATCGATAGAGCTCGACGAGAAACATTCAAAAATGGTTTTTTTCGCCATAGCACCATTTTTAAGGCCAAGGATTTGAATTTTAAAAAATTTCGCACCCCCGCAGAACTTTGGAGCCACCCACCTATGCTCTCCAGGATTTCGTTGCTGCCCATGTACGTACACAAGGGTATATAACGTAAATCTAAAAATTTTTCCGCCGCTTCTTTCCCGACTAGGGCATATGTATGTACAATGCTTTCATTCTTTTATCCATAAAAATTCATGATTTACATGAATTTATCTAGAAACGAGGAAAGTTACAACGAATTACCGCAATTTTTCGTGATTTAACACTATGAAGTCGAAATTAAATGCTGAAAACATAGTGCCTTCAAGGCATTACATTGGAGACAGACCCCAATGTTTTTAGGTTTCTTTATGGTAAGCAAACGCAATACGATAATTTAAACAGACAGACAATAGACTTTGAAGACCATTAAATGCGTCATCATTAACACAATGCTCTAGAACAAAGGCTAACATGCAGTGTAAACTTTACACAACCGCCTAGTGTAAAGAGGATTTTATTCCGATTTGTAAATCTGATATTACTCGGATATTATTACC
This sequence comes from Mermis nigrescens, assembly GCA_036768485.1. Classification (NCBI taxonomy): domain Eukaryota; kingdom Metazoa; phylum Nematoda; class Enoplea; order Mermithida; family Mermithidae; genus Mermis; species Mermis nigrescens. The sequence goes on from JAVLUZ010000463.1 coordinate 58,919, forward strand.
AACATTTATGAAAAAATTGCATGTCTACAATGGTCTGAGGACAAATAAACAATGAGTGTAAACTACTTTACATCACTGTTGGATGTAAACAAACGCGCCTACGTGACGTCTCACATTTGATTCTTTGAAAATTTCTAGACTCCAGGAAAAAATTAGGTTTCTGGAATGCTCAAAAACGAAGATAAATACATATGTAGTGTAAACTTCATGTAAACACCTAGTGTAAAGAAGATTTTGGTCAGATTCGTAATTTTGATATTGTTCCGATATTACGATTAATATTTATGAAAAAATTAAGTCTCCATAATGTTCTATGGGCAAACTAACAATAGGTGTAAACCACTTTACAACACTGTAGAGTGTAAACATATGCGCCAGACTGGCATATCAAATTTGGTTCCTGGTCCATTTCTAGACTTGATAATCATGTCCCTGACTCATAACCGGAGAAGCAGGCAGAAAAAACAAGACAGAAGCGCATTTTAAACACCAAATTTTTGACTTTACACTCGCTAAATATTAATGTATAGACAATTTGCTTTGACATGCACCCGATATAAAGCACTTTATTTTTATTCTATTGGACTTATCCCGACTTCTGGACGGAGAAAGTGGCGAACAAAAAACGCAACAAAAACGTATTTTCCATCATTTAGAACACTGTAAACTTTAAAATTCCGTACCGAACTCCCCATTGAGTTTAAAGAAATTCGGTTTGGTACAATTTGTAGCTTTTAAATCGTAGTACATTCCTGTGTGCCAAAATTCTCTTGCAAAAATTATTTGGTATGATTTATTAATCAAAATTCGGAAAAAAACGTGTTTTTTCGCCCATTTTTTACCTCTGATTTCGAACTTTACACCCCCATAAATAACTCAATATTGCGTTTATTTAAATGCGGTTTGCTGCGATGTGTAGCCCCTGAGAGGCACTTTATTACTGCTGTATTCAATTTACCCTGACTCATAAGCGGAAAAATTTGGCAGAGAAATCTTAGTTAAAATCCGTTTTTTACACCATCCACTAGAGTGTAAACTTTAAACCCCAGGATCTAACTCACCATAGAGCGTAGAAGACTTTGCTTATATGCAGAATGTAGCCCTTGATCCGCTCTACATTTCTGTCAGAAAACATTTTAAAAAACTCATAACCGGAGTTAGTATCAGACATAAGCAGGTTGAAAACTCGACCAAAAAGTGCTTTTTCACCCCCAGATTTTCGCACTCTTTACACTGCCATTCGAGAACTAATGCGAATTTCAAAAAACAAAAATGGTCATCTGTAGAATTCATCCCTCTATAATCCTATGCTGTTCAATTGTTCGAGTCATTATTATTATTATCATTATTATTATTATTATTATTATTATTATTATTATTATTATTATTATTATTATTATTATTATTATTATTATTATTATTATTATTAATATTATTATTATATTATTATTATTTCTATTATTATTATTATTATTATTATTATTATTATTATTATTATTATTATTATTATTATTATTATTATTATATTATTATTATTTCTATTATTATTATTATTATTATTATTATTATTATTATTATTATTATTATTATATTATCATTATTATTTCTAATATTAAATATTATTATTTATTATTATTTTTATTATTATTAATATCATTATTGGTAATATCATCATTATTATTATTATTATTTTTATTATTATTATTATTATTATTATTATCATTATTACTGTTATTATTATTTAAATTATTTTTATTAATATTGTTATTAATAATAATATTAATAATTATTAATTACTATTATAACTATATTGAAGTTACATATTATTAAGACAACCAAGTCGAAGGTCAATAATCAAAAATATAACATGTCTCTGATTCCGTATTGTCGTTTCTTTTGAAGAATCAAATAAGGTTGAAAGATTCAAGACCAAAAAACATTTTCACTCGAATAGAAAATCTGATCGAAGTTCACAAAAGATTGAAACATGCACATCATACGCAAGTGCAGATTCATACTTCATTCGGTTCAATAAATTGCTTTCGTTGTTTAACGAAATCCTTTGATATTGCATCAAGACCCTTTCGTCGTCTCATAAGGATTACAGCAGTTGCTGCAGCGATTAAAGCTATTAAAACGATGGCGATCGGAATCGTTAAAATGACGATAAATTTCTAAAACGAAATCGTTATTTAAGGAAACTAAGTTTTTCATTTTGCGCTGCGAAAATAGTTCTAAGGCATCAGTTAAGCTTTCAGGTACAACTTGTCCCCGTGATTTACTTGGAATCACAATTTATGCCCCTATGATTATGCCTTGGTCTGTTATGTCTATTTTATATGAAATTAATGTAAAATTAATGGCCGGTTTTTGCTACAGTCAAGTAGCAGCACATTATGAAAGAATGAAATGCAATCAGTTTCCAGTTTTATTCGTGTCTATGTCAGCATTGCATTTTACCATGGATGAGCCTTCCTGCTTCTCATCTATTTTCTTCGTCTGATAGGAGGGTACGCTAGTCCATATTTTGGTATCTTCGTCGCTGGTATTTAGTATGTCGTTTGTACCGGGAGAAATCTCTTCATTTGCCTAATGACAGCAAAATTTAAATACAGCATTAATGCAATCCAAGAAAGTTCAGTCAGCTCACCTGAACGATCGTGGTGGATACTATGACGGCAGCTAATTGAAGTAGCATAATCTGCATTAAACAGCTAAATTAGCGTTATGCATTCGAAACTGAAGGATATTTAACCTTTCGATAAGGGTAACACACACAAGCAAACTTACATCAAAACAGGATTAATTCATAGAAATTTAGAATCGACAGATGACTATCAATAGCACCTTTGATACTGTATTAAAATGACGAGGGTTAGGACACAGAGAATCAACTAAAACTGGTTCTTTTTCGACACTTTTCAATGTAATCATAGGTGGCGCGTTAGCGCGTACCTATAATATACTTGGGTACCCCTAACATATGTCCCCCTCACAGCTATACCGGCACACATCTGAGAAGTGCGGTTTTTCTAAAAGGTAGATAATAAAAAACTTAGGACCCCCATTTTTTTCTTGTTAACACTCAATACCGAGCGAGTCGTGAGTGTGTAAAGTTTACACCAAAAATTCAAATGATTTGCGGAGGGCAAATTTTTTTAGATGTTTTCCCTGATTAGTAGGTTACGAATCTGGTCTTAAAATTTCTTTACACTCATTAGTTGTTGCACAGGAGTATAAATTAGATGGTTTTTTTACTGTTTTCCTGTGCACGAGCATATCTAACTCAGTTTTACGTTCTATGCAGTCTGATTGGTTTCAAAAGGTAGACGGTTATAAAATCTAGGGGAGCCTTTTTTATTATTTTTGTAAAGTAATTTTTTCAAAGTTAGAGGCGGTTTATTGTAAAGAGTCTGGGAGAAAAAAATATTTTTTTCGTGCCATATTCTCAACTTAGTAGACAGAACGTGGTAACTACCTTTAAAATGTGCCTCGTCCTAAGCGCTACACGGCAAAATTTATTTTGTTTCTTTACAATCAATATTGAGTTATAGTGCAGGTGTATACTTTACACTGAAAAAATTTTTCCCGCCCAGAGCGTCAATTTTTTTAAAATGTTTCCCGTAAGGTCAGAATAACGAATCTGGCCTTTAAACTTTTCTACAGCCAGTGTTTGTTGAGATATGAAGAAGTGAAATTTGAAATATACATCTATTTATTAATGCCGATAGATAACTCCGTATTGCATATTGTTTGATCAGATTTTTCTTTCAGAGGTTTTTGACTCGTCTTTAATAAACAATTATTTTTATTATCATAAATGCACTATTCTTAAACTTCAGTAGAATGATGAATATTTTTTAATCATTGACTAAGTATTAAAATCGCCGATCAGTCGAATTGGCGCAGTGGCTTACGGTGCAGAGGCGGACGCATCCGTTCTCGCATGCGGATTTAAAAAAAGACTGATGGGTTTAAATCTTCTGAATACTGACTTTTTAATTTTTCTAATTCTTTTGGCAAAACCATGCACTTCATTTGACTTATTTATCTATACAGGTTCTGCAGATGACACTTTTTTGTTCTTTGAATTTCGCCTTAGTTCTCGAATTGGAGTGTAAAGAGAGCGAAAATCTGGGTAGTGAAAAGACACATTTTGGTCGAGTTTTCGACGTGTTTATGTCTACCAACAACTCCAGTTATGAGTTTAAAGAAATTTTTTCTGACAGAAATGTACTACGCATCAAGGCTATCTTGTGCTTACTAGCAAACTTTTCTACAATCAATACGCAATTAGTACCAGGGATTTAAACTTTACACTCTAGTAGATGAGTAAAAAAACAGATTTTGTCCGAGATTTCTCAGCCAACTTTTTCGGTTATAAGTTGGGATAAATTGAAAAAAATAGAAATAAAGTAACTTTCAAGGGCTACGCGTCGAAGCAAGCCGCGGTCAAAAAAACGTAATATTGAGTTGTTTATAGGGTGTAAAATTCGAAATCTGAGGTGTAAAATGGACGAAAAAACAGGTTTTCTTCGTATTTTGATTGGTAAATCATATCAAATATTTTGCGGAACATAAGTTTGGCACATACAAACGTACTACAATCAAAGGGCTACAAACTGACCCGAACCGAATTTATTTACACTCAATGGGGCGTTAAGTTCAGATTTTTAAAGTTTACAATGTGGTGGACAGTGGAAAATACGTGTTTGTCCATTTTTTGCTCGCCACTTTCTCTGTTCAGAAGTCGGGAGAGGTCAAATAGAATAAAAATAAAGTACTTTCTAAGGGGTACGCGTCACAGCGAATTGCGTTTGTTTACATCAATATTGAGCTTTTCAGGTAGTTGTAAAGTCAAAAAAATGAGGGAGTTAAACGTGTTTCTGTCTTGTTTTTTCTGCCAAGTTCTGGGTTATGAGTCTGGACATAATCTCAAGTCTAAAAATTAACCAGAAATCAATTGTGATACGCCACTTTGTTTGCACTCAACAGTGCTGTAAAGTTGTTTACATCTGATATTTATTTGTCCTCGGTCCATTGTGTTGACTTAATTTTTTCATAAATGTTGATCGTAATATCACAGTAATATCAGAATTACGAATCCAACTGAAATTTTCTTTACACTCTGTGGTTGTGTAAAGTTTACACTGCATATTAACTTTAGTTCTAGAGCCTTGCGGAAGTTTAATTTTTTTAAATGTTCTACGTAAAATCAGGATTGGGAATCTGACTGTTAATTTTCTATACACCTAGTAGTTGTGTAAAGTTTGCACTATTCATTTGTTGTCAATATGTAGTTTATACTACAAATTTATTTTACTTCCAAATCTGAGCGTTAGTGTCCCTTACACTTGATGTTTGCGTGAAGTTTATGCTGAAAAACCTTGATCTGTCTAAATAATGTAAGGTTGTCTTGTTTAAAAAGGATAATGCTGATGGTAAGAACATTATCGTTTTCCGCGTTCTTGGACTGCTGTCATTATTGTGGCATGTTACTGTATATGTTTACTGACTGATGTACTGAAATCATGCTAATTAAAAGTAGGGTATTAGCAAAAAAATGCTCAAATGGAACAAAAAAGATGAATCTACTTAGAACTGTGGATTATTAAGGATGTAAAAGGAGGGGACTAGGAAAAATCTACCTAAAGTAGCAAAATCTGCTAAAAATCGCACTTTCTCTAAGCAACGCAAAAAATTGAGGTATATTCTGCGGCCTCTGAAAAAGTGTCTTTTTTAAATAATGTTCAAAGTTTCAGATAAGAGTGTATAAACGAAATCTATAAAGGTTATCTTTTTAAATTGCTGGCATCTGATTGATAGGAAACTAAGTGGTATTGTACATAGTCTTGGATGCATCAATGTTTGCTATTTCATTCAATTGGTTTAGAAAGACTGTTAGTTTACTCCTGCACAGCTAACGTGCTGCTTTTTCAATCATTTTTATGGTTAAATATTTATTTTAATCTGTTGGCCGCAGAATATACTTCAATTTTTTGCGTTGCTTAGAGAAAGTGTGATTTTTAGCAGATTTTGCGACTTTAGGTAGATTTTTCCTAGTTTTGTAAATTCCTACTTAGATCCAGCTGAAAGTATTAGTGCGAAAATTAAGGGCTGGGTAGGAGGGACCATTAACGGACAGCAAAAGAATTCTGGTGGTCTGAGTGGCAAAATTGCGGATAAGGTAGTAAACAAAATTCAATTATGGGTCTATCGATTTTGGGGGTCTTTTATATTCTCCGGAGGGGTCCAGATCTCCTTTGTTCACATGTGCAAACTGAGTTACCAAAAAAATACATATTTACTTGACCAAAACCAGGGGAAAAGGATGTTGATTTGATGAGTTTTATTCTAGTCATTCAAAATCAGTTTTGAATGCTAATAGTGGTAAAAAAAGAATATTACTCTGCTTCTCGATGTTCTGTCTAAACGTACAAAATGAGTGGTCCACGTGAACTCGGAAAATCTAATGGACCGACTTCATATTTAAGAAAGCTTAATAAATAAACTTTTAAGAAAATCGCTAGCAGATAACCGAGCACATAAAGGCAGGTTTTTATCCAGAAATTTAACAACCGTTAGCGGATTTTTAATGCCATGGAATAAGCCAGAAAATGTACATCTGCCGATTGGCGCGTCTTATTTGAAATAAGATCAAAATTAATTAAGAAACCAATCTTACTGAGGTCAAAAAATCAAGGAAGGACGCCGTCAATATGTATGCAGCTACAATGAAAGCGTAAGGGCAACAATGCAGAGCGAATGTTGTACGTTGTTGCGTAAATTATCAATTGAAATTATAATCTTTGGCCGTAAGGCTGCGTACCGTGCGTAGGATAGTTGGGATTTGCTGCGCTGTACGTGATATCCAAAAAATTCGGATTCACTAGGTTTGGCAAGGAGCGCCTGGCCACGAGGAGGTAGCTTTCGTTCAAAGAAGCCGCACTGGAAAAAAACATAAAATTCAGACCAAAAAAGCAAGAAAATTAAAATGATATTAGCGAAAGAAAAGTTCAAATTTCATGGAAACAACATATTTTCTTTCAAAAAATATGGTTATGCATTTAGTACAATTTTAGTGCTGAAAAACAATAACCATTAAAATTGCGTTGCAATACCAATCAGGAATCCATATTTTATGCGATCTGTTCCGCTCAGGTTTATTTTGTCATGCCTGCGCAAATATGTACATGCAACCAGACATGTGCATGGGGGTTAGGTGGTGTAGACTCCAAGAATGGAAACATGAAAAATTTTCTGAGAAAATCGAGGCAAAAGGAAGGCCAAAAATGAATGAAAATTGAAATTTTTCTTTCAAATTTCTTTAAATTGCATTTATACCAGTTTTTGAGGTCACATCAGTCAAGAAAAACCAGAATTTTTATCCCCCAGACCGGCTGTCTCCCCCCAGATCGGCCATGCTGTGCATCTATGCATAAACACTCGGTTGCAAAATTTTGCAGTCGTCTGCCAGTGTCCTTCATTTATATAACTTGGTTTGACAAGTTTAAAAAATAGCCGATGTTCACTGGAAGCAGTCCCTCAAAATGACAAATAAAAATATATTTTCAACCCGAGTCATTTTTACATTAATCTAAAAAAATGTTTTAGCTCCTAGTGTTCACTTCACAGCCGCTGTGCAATCGCATGGTCAGAAAATATGTTTTTGCAGAATATCTGCATAAAACTTTTCCAAAAACAGTCGAAAATAGGTCAAAAATTTGCACTTCGCGTGCGAAATAGCGTTTTTACGGTGTTTTACATTGTTTACTTTTATTGTAAATCATTTTTGATGCAACATTTTTTCGAAGCATCTTGAAATTGACAATTTTGTGAAACAAAATCATTAAATTTCTTTGACTTTAGCGAAAATCTGGCTAGAAGCGCCGAAAAATTCGAGAAATTCAAACGGCAGGATGTAGAAGCTTGATTTGCTGCTCGGTTTCCCGTATTTTAGCATTTGACGCGAAGCGTCGAAAAGTTTTAAAGTTACGCTTAATAGTATAAAAAAATATACTGCAAAAACTATTTTGCTCGTAAAATCGTTTTAAAACTTATTCCTTGAGCAAAAGTTTGGCTTCTAGGCCGCCAAGAAAGTAAATAAATTCACAATAGGTACTTCGTATAAACCGGCGCCAAGCGCCGGAAAAATTCGAGAAATTACGGCCGTCGATGGCCAAAAATCAATGCAAATTACATAATGATTCTTTATCTCTCCAACAATTTTGGGTCAGGCACGTAGCTCTAGGGGGAATGGGGATCCAACCCCCCCCCAGAAAAAAATTCAGAAAAATCGGGAAAATAGGACTTTTTAAACGTTATTTTGTGCTTATAAAAAATTTTATTCTGGAGACCCGTGGTAAGTTTTCGAATTCCGGGAGGCCAACCCACAAATCTTCATGCCCATGTAAGATTATAATAAAATGTATTGCGTATTATAAGCTCAGCCTTACCCGTCAAAGTAAAAGAATTCGAAGGATGAGCGAAGCTAGTCCAGCAAGGACCGCAATCAGAATCAGCCACCATGGAATACCTCGTCTAACTCTGCTAGGGTCGCTGGCGGTAACAGTGGTAGTAGCTTGCAAATATCATGGAATTTCATCGGCGGCCGAAAAATTAATACACATGTAAAAACGGTTATGGATGGCATTTATTTTTTACATGGTTTGCATAGAGTCGAAATGCAAACGTTGAAAGTTTCGTGACGATTTATTTTATATTTTGCAAGTGAGAGACGGGAAAATCGTTATTTAAAGCCCCATGTAGTATATTATTTTCCATTTATTTTACTTTCATTTAAAATTATGCAAAAAATTTCATTTTCTATATAAATTCAGTTCAAATTTTAAAATTATTTAAAACCATTTCATTTTTCGTATACAAAATCAGTTACAGACCGCATAGTAACGACTCAGCATCTATGCGTTATATCGATCATGTTTTGCACAATGATCACAAAAGTTATGTTAAGATCCTACTTACAAATACAACTTGATCAACTAATGACGTATATACCTATAAATTGCATAAAACATTAAAAGAAAAATTTCTTACGATTCTAAATCACAAAATGTATGAAAGAAAGAAGCAGCTGAAATATCCCTTTTCTTCATAGATAGCGCGATAGCGCTACTTATAATATACTTGGCCACTCTTCTTTCTTATGTTTATCACAGCGATCAAGGGCGTAGCCAGGGGGGCATTGGGGGCATATGCCCCCCCGTAATTTTTCAGGAATTTCGTTGATTTTTCTGGTGCAATAATTGTGTCCAGAAAATAGAGTTCAAAAAGGCAAAAACGTACAAATTTTCTGGCGCTTCGCACTAAGTCGTTATTATTTGTTATGTACAGATCCAATGAGTTAAAAAGCATGAATCAGCTAAAATAATACAGCACTGTACGTCACTTTAGTGATTCAATGCACTTTTTGATCATGAATGAAACTGCGCATGCTTGTTAAGCATAATAATGAATGTGTGAAAATGATTGTGTACCTACCAGTTTGTCTATTCTCCGCTTTGTTTTTCTTTCTTTACAAGAACACAATCTTTTTTTAAATTCCAGGAATGGTCAAATTTTCTTGTTTTTGCGCATTTTCTGTTTTCTGAAGTACATTTTGTTAATAAGAAGGCCACAAATGGGCCTAAAAACAGTAAGAACAAAATTTTCATTGATAGATCTTTCTGAGCGGTCAGTTGCTGTGCTATATTCTTAGCAGAGGTCAAAAGAGGCATTTTAGCGCAGAAGTTTTGTGCAATATTTAAGTTTTTAGGCTTAATTCAGAACCAAAATTTGGCCGATTTTGCGAAAATTTTGACGTTACTATTTAACATTAAAGTGTTTTTTACAAAATTTTCCGGGATCTGCCCTGACCTCGCTGGGGGCGCTTGAAAGCGCCAACCTGACCCTCGAGTCGTAAAATCTTGTTGTACGTGTGCAACGAGATTTTTGGAAGAACAAAAAAGGTAAAAGAAATAGGAATTTTTAAATATTTCCGACACTTCGCGCTGGAATCAGTTTGCTTGTTCTGCATGATTTAAGCGTTTTAAATTGAGTTTAAAGAGCAGAAGCGTCAAAATTTTCCGGCGCATAGCGACGCCGGTTATTGTTCTTTCTTTTTGTAGTATCTCATTCTACATGATAAAATTGGTATATACACGTGAGTTGGGTTCGACCCCTAACAAAACGTTACATTACACCCGTACATGCAAAATGCAACCAGAAACGATATAATATAATATCATAATATCATAATTTATCTAATTTATCATAATTTACTTCAGGACTGATAGAGCAGACCTAAGATCGAATTCAGCTCAAAACTTTGAAAAATATGCGCAAAAACCTGACCTATCATTGAACCCAATACATATATGTAGTTAGGGCCTTATTTAAGGAAGGGGACGGCAGCCCCCCTTAACCGGAAAAAAATTTTGAAAGGCAAGATATTGCACTGAAAGGCTGAAAAATCGAATGTATTCGTCGTAGAATCTTCAAATTTACTGCGCTTCGTGCCAAGGGTAAAGTAAATTTCTTCATTTTGACTCAAGCGCGACCAAAAAATGGCATTTTTTATATAGCTTTTCGAGTGAATTTTTTTTAAAGTTCAAATTTTATGATTTAAATGGGTAGAGAATGTAGAGAAACGTCGCAAAAGCGGTTTTTGCGAGCTATTCCGTTGAATTTTCCGAGATATAAACCAAACTATGTTGGGTCCGCTCCCCCCCTTGGCCGAATCCTGGATACGGGCTGCTTGCATGTAGGTGTCAAAAATTTTCTGACTATGCTAGAGAGTGCTCGTAGCTTTCGGCACCCTCGGTGAAGTAAAATGTGGAAATCAACAGACATGCATTAGGGGAGCTGTACATATGTGACCAACTCCCAACAAAACCAAAAAGGGTGAATTTACCAAAGCGAAACAAAAACATATCTATTCAAAGATGTGTTACAGCTTGAAAAGGACCGGAAGCAGTGGGATCATTAACGAGTGCTCGAAAGAATTATCGCTTTCGGCGGAGAGTGCGAAATGCGGGAACTGAGAAAATCACTCAACTGCGCTTTAGAAGGACGTTAGTCAAAGTCATTGCCTTAGCGCGTACCTATTTTATATTTGGGTACCCTAACATGTTTGCTCCACCACTCAACTATAAACAAATAATAACTATCGGAATCGGTATTCCAAGCGGGCTGAACATTTCAAATGTTTTTGATTGATAAACAGAGGAGTACTAACTTAAAAAACAAAATTATACAACTAAAATCAATTAAGTTTCTAAATAATCTATGATTTCACCCTATTGAGAGCAGGATCAGAAGCTCACAGTCAAATTCAGTAAAGTTATGCTTGAGCCAGGCATATTTCTGACTTCAATGCAAATATGAACCTTATCGTTAGTCGATCAAAAATTTAGCTTTTTAGGCCAAAATGACCTCAAAACTGGTATACATGCTAAAATAGCTTTAAAACGGCATAGTCCCACGTCTTCGAATGTCCCATCTCTTCGAATGTCCCACCTCTTCGAAGGTCCCACCTGTTCGAATATCCCAGGTGTTCGCAAAGTGATGTAATATGAAAATTAACTAAGAAAAAATTCCACCTGTTTGAATGTCCACCTCTTCGAACGTCCCACCTCTTCGCAAGTCCCACTTCTTCGAATAACGACACAAAATGCAAATAATTCAAAAAATACCATTTCTTCGCATATCCCACCTGTTCGAATGTCCCATCTCTTCGAATGTCTCATCTGTTTGAATGTCCCATCTCTTCGAAAGTACGAGTACGACAAAGTATACGAACATTGTAGGACTAAATATTATATAAATTAGGTTCGTCAGCGCAAAATGGGAAAGCTTTTCGATCGAGACTTTATCCGTACGTCGAAGTAGATGAGAATACCAGCCGTGCACAGTTTCGTTTTACCCAAGTCTGAGCTTTATTCTAGGTCGAAGCTGATTCGAAATTGATTCGAAAAAAATTTAAAAAAAAAACTGATTCGAAATTCTGCTGATTGAAATTCAAAGATATCTACTGTACATATATTGTGCATCTAATTGAATAGACATGGATTTCGTCTGGTCAGCTTGTTTTCCATGATTGAATTGTGGTTTTAGTTCATCATGCCTTCATTAGTTTTCAAATTTTTTTCCAAATATTGCACCATGCGCACCCAAACAAATCATTTTTTATTAGTATTACCCAATTTTCTCATAAATTTAAATAGCAATATTACTTCATTAATTTTTTATTTGACAGCAGGATCATAAATTTTAAAAATGTGAATGCTGTTGAAATATTGGCAACCATACATTATTCTTCAGGAACAACTAGTTTCTTACTTAAAAAATTTACGAAACAATAAAATCAAGGCCTGCTAATGAACGTAGGACTTTGCTTCTCAAAAACATTAAATAATTATTATATACTAGGCATAAAAAAGCAAAACACTGAAAAGCAGTAGCGTAAATCGCTACACGCTGAATTGAATTTTCGAAGAAATGGGACATTCGAAGAGGTGGGACATTCGAACACTTGGGAAATTCAAACAGGTGGGACACAATCTTTAAAACTACGTTGTTCTACAATTTATAGTCAATTTCAAACAATCTAAAGAAAATAATTATTTTCTAACCATTTTTGCCGTCATTTTGTCTCTTTTTCCCCAGAAAATTTTCAATTTTTCCATTCTGGCGGTCTACTTATATACACCCCCCGAAACCCCGCTCACGTATATGTCTGGACTGGAAATTAAGATTAAAGCTCACCCGACTTTGACCTAAGGTTGCATCTTCACCTGAAGGATAGAAGTCAAAATTTTTTGGGGAAATGAGGCACAATTAGGACCAAAATCTAAAAAGTCACAAATTTGTTGTAAAAGTTATAATAATCGACTAGAAGCTGTCGACCCAATCATCTATTATCATTTTTAAACTCATTTTAGATCAGAAAAAGCTACCGGTCACGCTATAGATGCATCTATAATCAACGTCATAAGGTCGAAATTTAACTCCAGGGCCCTGTTTCTATGTTGAGGCTTCCACTCTTCAGTGTTTAATGATACACGGTCAGGTATAAATCTGGCTTAATCCGGTTTCCGTAAACACAGGCTTAAGCTAGGCTTAGACCAACGATGCTGGAACAAACGACATCAAAATTGAACATTTTCTTTGTTTAACATGTAAGCTTTGAGCCTGGCTCATGCCAAACTATAGAAACCGTACCTAAGCTTTGCTGGAAGGGCATCCAACACAACAGTGTTTATGATTAACCCACGTCTTGCCTGCTCCATGTCCTGCAGCGCTTCCATTTGCATTTGTAATTAAAAGTGTAGATAGGTTAGGTACCTATTATATGTATCAGTCCGCGCTCGTTTTAGTGGACGCCAGGGGACCTTTAACGATCGTCCACAATAGACGATCGTCCATTATAACGGGGTTTTTGAACAACTACTTTTTTACCTCATTATGAACACGTGCGATACAATGTCATTTACTTGTTACAACGTACTACATAATTAGGGCAGGAAGAAAACTTAAGTGTCCAGCAAACTATTTCTTCATGAAATCAGCGATTTTAGCCTGCTTTGTTCACACATACATTACGTACTGTTCCGTATCAATTGAACAGAGGACACAATAAAGACGACCGCACTACACGGGTAATCACAATAGACTAAAATTTTCAGTTTAAAGGTATAAAATGTAAACGCGTGACAATGTTTCCAAAAAGTGAAAGCATATTCGAGGATAACATTTTTTCAATTACATATGAGAGTCAAATCAAAACATTTTACAAATTCTAAACAACCAATAGCTGAGCGGTGGAGTGTAAGATGGGAATGTTCTATTGGTTGATTTGCCTAAGTCAACTATGCCTCAATTCTAACTTACTTCCTACTTCAACTAATACGAGTAGATATGAGCAACTGCAGTTAAAGGTCGCCCAGATCGGCTCGATCGTTAGTCAACGATTCCGCTCAAATTTTGAGGGAATTCAGCAATCAATCAGTAATGTAAAGCTGCAAAGGGATTTTTCATAATATCGTACGCCGAGAGATACATATAGCACTGTTTGTACCTACATAATCCCTCAAATCCTAAAATCACATACCCTGACATTTATCTTTATAACTTCTTTAATGCTCATAATTTTTTAATCATCTGTTTTTGCTCAATGCAAAAATGAATTGCCTATATAACAAATGTAAAAAACCGTATCAACGGTGCAAATGTGAGCTACAGTATGCCAAAAATAATACATTGTATATACGTTTCTTTGGTGTAAAATCATCACGAGGATCTATTTCGAAACCAGATATTTCGCTTATGCCACTAAAAAGAGCATTTGTTCTTCTATATGTCAGTGCACGGGCAACCCTACCGGCTTTTGAATAGCGACTATAGGTCATCGTTCAAAGGTGAGTCCTTATGCATTCTATGTATCCTGCTGTATGTAAAGTCGGTGTTCTTTGTACCACGCTTTCCCTTCACATGTACATATGAACTTTTCAGCGGAACGTCTGTGAGATTTAAACAAAAGTTTGCTGTTTTTGCTGGTTTTGCGAGAACTTTGGCAAAATGGGACTTGAAATTTCATTTTTATGCATTAGCTGGAAGTTCTGCAATCGAACCTGTTTGATAGAAATATGCGAGGTAAAAGTGAATTGAAAACTTGCAGACGTGAATAGGAGACCTGAAAATGTTGGTTATTACGTATAGTCTGTTACGTTAATTGAGAGCTTTTAGTTAATTCTTTCAAGGGCTACAGTAAGCGAAATAAGACGAATTACTGTACTTCGGCAGATCAGCTCAGTGAAGGAGAGTGGCTGGAATTCTCCCATTTTTAATGCACTAATCCGCCAATATACATTTAATTTAGGCATTTAATCAGTGCTGTGCACACGTGGGCGTGGGGGTTGGGGGTATGCACCCCCCAGAAGTTGAAATACTCCCGGAAATCAAAATACCCCTTAGAATTCAACTTTTAAAATTTTTTTTGCTTTTTCAGTGATTTTTTGATGCCATTGGATAGTGCTCGATGAGAAACGTCGAAAAATGGTGTTCTTCCCGGCATACCATCATTTTTAAAGCCATTTTTTGACCTTTGAAAATTTTTTCACCCCCCATCCCCCTCCCCCGAATTTCGGTGCTGCCCACCTATGGTGCTGGGACATACAACCGCTAAACAAAAAGCTATCGGCTTGAATCGAACCCGGGTTGCTTCGACTAAAAACAGAGGTTTTACCACTAGGCTGCGCAGGGAGTTCGCGACGTTTCTTAACATCAATTGTATAGAAAGTGTCAACTCAGGATAAGCTGAATGCGCGATTTTTATCAGTAAGTCAATTGATCTGCTGGAAGACGAGAATAAATTATGCCGCAAAAATGTTACTGAAAACCCTTCTTTGCTACGTAGCTAAAGTGATATCTAGAGACTTACAGTAAATAAGGAAGAATGGGTTACTGTAAGATCCGAAAACATTAACTAAAAAAGCTCTCGGATAAATGAAACAGACTTATAGTGTTGTAAATGATAAGGATTTTTCGCAAGATAAAAGATAAAGATAAAGTTGAAATTTTAAAATCTAAAAGATAAAGATACCCAGAGAATGTTGTTTGTGAAGTGCAATAAACGAGAGTGGTTGATGTAAAGCTGCCAACTGAATGCCCTAATTTTTACACCTGAGATCAAAGAGGTGATAGGCATTAAGCACACATAAATGTAGGTTTGGGGTTTCTGCAGTATCTGACTGTCCCACGTACTACTACTACTGGCTGACAGCAAATCACTTCTTCTCTTTCACAAGCATCAAAACCCCTGCTCTGTGCGCCTGTACAAAGTATAGTCGCAACAGTTATTGATTTTTTCAAACTTTCTATGTTTCCTAGGCTTGGACTTAGATTGACGTGGGTGCTAGTTAGTACTCCCGCTTAGATCAGTATCACTCCCGCTTACTTAGGTTGATATACAGGCAATAGTTTAGGCCGCACTTGTATTACAACAAAACTTGGAATGCGTCTAACCGTATTTCACGTCTAACCTGCATTTTGGATTACATGCTAGCTTATGCACAAATGTTATCTTTTTTGCGAGATAAATTCCTATCAAAAAGATAAAGATAAGGATAAAAATAGCCTGTGATTTTTCCAAAAGATAAAGATAAAGATAAAGATAAAAAAATCGTCGAGATAAAGATAAAGATATCTTTTACAACACTAAGAGACTATAGTTTGCCCGTCACACTTGCGTGTATAAAGCAAACAAAACACTTTTCAAAGCAATCACTCAAGTTATAAGATAAACAGATACAAAGCGAAGAAGCATGGAAGTAATGAAACTTGTTTTTTCGACTTTTAGGATTTTGGTTTTTTTGACATTTCATTCTGTAAATACAGTTGTGTTCCTTGTGCTCCTTGTCTTTACTAAAGCAACACACGGACAGACATGTATTCACCTTCGGGAGTTACTCAGGTACCTATGCTACTCTCAGCGCTGGCCAGGTTGTTTAAGCACGAAGTTCGGCTCCAAACCCAACAGCCCTCAAAACCTACGGCCTCGATTTCCTCGGTCCTCATGCTGTTGACCGCTGCCTATACGGAAATCTCGGCAGCTACACCTACAACCTAACACTGAGTACCTACCTAACCCCGGTATGCTCGCAAGGTCAGTTGACCTATGTATCTCGACCCCAAATCTCAAATTGATAAGTTAACTTGTTTTCAAACCAATAATCGCTCTCAGAAATGTTTTATACTCTAAACATTGATTCAAACAACAACGAGCTCTAATCATGGACAGTCATCTTTAATATTAATTTCGAGTTGTGTGTAAGTGTGTGTGTGTGTCTGTGAGGCAAAAAAGTTTTTACTGGATAATTTTGTGATACTTATATTTTCACTCAATGGGTATTCTCGGGCGCTAATTACAATTTTTTGATTAAAATGGCTCGATCGGACTCCTGAAACCCGGAAACTACGGATTTATGTAAAAGGTTTTGGTAGCTCTAGCCGCTTTTGCAATTGCCGCAGGGTAAACATTTTAAAGCCCCCTAGATCAACTTTTATGCGCTATCGACTGGTCTAAACCACTTTACACTACAGTGTAAACTGATCTGATGCCGTAAGAAAAACGTGATTTACAAGTGTATTTTATCAAATATCTCAAATCGCAGCGAATAAATTTTTTTAAAGTTTTCACCAATTATTGGATATCTTATGGCTGACCTTACTGTAGAATTTGAAGAAAATTCACGGATTGGTTTCTGAGATACGGGAGCCCAAAGGTACCCTATGCATAGCGTAAAATTTAGGTTTTTGTCTTTTTGCAGAAGCACAGATTGACTGTTGCTTCCAAAATTTGGCCCCTGGGGTTTCTGGGACCGCTGATTCCATATTCGCTACTTTAAATATACGATCTGGCATCATAAAACATGTATGAGACGGGCTGAAAGGAAATCACGTACGGGTACTTATAAACATGATTAATCACTGAAAAAGAGCTTGCACCAAGTCAAAATTTTTGACCTTGTAAACCAGCGCGCGTGAAATTTAATGCGAAGCAATCGAAAGCAGCAAACATGCGGCTTTCGAAAGAAAGCAGCAAACATGCGGCTTTCGAAAATACAAATCCAAATGTTTTTGCTTCTAGCGGCTAATTTAATATGCAACTTTTTGCATTTGTTTACAATGAGGGCAAAGTTGAACATTGTACAAAGTTGAACCCGACGCTATAAGATAGGACGTGATACAACATACTCAATGCTATACAATAGGACGTGATGTAACATACCCCATGCTATACAATAGGACGTGATATAACATGCCCCATGCTATAAGATAGGACGTGATATAACATACCCAGTGTTACAGGATAGGACGTGATATAACATACCCCATGCTACAAGATAGGACGTGATATACCATACCCAGTGCTATAACATATCCTGTGCTGTAAGATTGGTGTCCCAAAACATCAAAAATATGGTTTGCACCAAAAAAATCTTTAAACATCCCAAAACATCAAAAAAATGGTTTTGACCAAAAAAATTTTTTAAACACCCCAAAACATCAAAAATATGGTTTTGACCAAAAAAAATTTTTAAACCTCCAAAAACATCAAAAGTATGGTTTTGGACCAAAAAAGTTTTTTTAATATTCCAAAACGTTAAAAATATGGTTATGATCAAACAAAATTTTTAAACATCCCAAACCATCTAATGGTATAATTTCCAGAACATCCCAGAACATCAAAAATATGATTTAGGATAAAGAATTCTCAGAACCATTCTATAACGTCAGAAATATGGATTTAATCAAAGAAATGGTTGACAAAAGACAGTTTTAAAAAATTTAAAAAATACAATATGTTTTTACCAACAATTTTTTTAGAAATATCCCAAAAAACATCAAAAGTCCCGAAAAATAAAAAAATAC
This sequence comes from Mermis nigrescens, assembly GCA_036768485.1. Lineage (NCBI taxonomy): Eukaryota > Metazoa > Nematoda > Enoplea > Mermithida > Mermithidae > Mermis > Mermis nigrescens. The sequence goes on from JAVLUZ010000463.1 coordinate 77,351, forward strand.
AAGAGACATCTCAATCCCATACAGCTATCAGGCCTAAGTTCAGCCAGGGCAACGCCGGGCAGCTCAGCTAGATATAAAAAATATAAAAACCGCTCGCCGATCCATTGCAGAGTCATTCAATTTTTTATACTAATTACTGGTTAAGATATTATTTGTTTACAAACACTCTAGCAGATGGGGCAGCGAAGCGCCCCATTTGCTAGTCTATAATATTAATTTCGAGTTGTGTGTAAGTGTGTGTGTGCGTGAGGCAAAAAAGTTTTTACTGGATAATTTTGTGATACTTATATTTTCACTCAATGGGTATTCTCGGGCGCTAATTACAATTTTTTGATTAAAATGGCTCGATCGGACTCCTGAAACCCGGAAACTACGGATTTATGTAAAAGGTTTTGGTAGCTCTAGCCGCTTATGCAATTGCCGCAGGGTAAAATTTTAAAGCCACCCTAGATCAACTTTTTATGCGCTATCGACTGGTGTAAACCACTTTACACTACAGTGTAAACTGATGTGATGCCGTAAGAAAAACGTGATTTACAAGTGTATTTTATCAAATATCTCAAATCGCAGCGGATAAATTTTTTTAAAGTTTTCACCAATTATTGGATATCTTATGACTGACCTTACTGTAGAATTTGAAGAAAATTCACGGATTGGTTTCTGAGATACGGGAGCCCAAAGGTACCCTATGCATAGCGTAAAATTTAGGTTTTTGTCTTTTTGCAGAAGCACAGATTGACTGTTGCTTCCAAAATTTGGCCCCTGGGGTTTCTGGGACCGCTGATTCCATATTCGCTACTTTAAATATACGATCTGGCATCATAAAACATGTATGAGACGGGCTGAAAGGAAATCACGTACGGGTACTTATAAACATGATTAATCACTGAAAAAGAGCTTGCACCAAGTCAAAATTTTTGACCTTGTAAACCAGCGCGCGTGAAATTTAATGCGAAGCAATCGAAAGCAGCAAACATGCGGCTTTCGAAAGAAAGCAGCAAACATGCGGCTTTCGAAAATACAAATCCAAATGTTTTTGCTTCTAGCGGCTAATTTAATATGCAACTTTTTGCATTTGTTTACAATGAGGGCAAAGTTGAATATTGTACAAAGTTGAACCCGACGCTATAAGATAGGACGTGATACAACATAATCAATGCTATACAATAGGACGTGATGTAACATACCCCATGCTATACAATAGGACGTGATATAACATGCCCCATGCTATAAGATAGGACGTGATATAACATACCCAGTGTTACAGGATAGGACGTGATATAACATACCCCATGCTACAAGATAGGACGTGATATACCATACCCAGTGCTATAACATATCCTGTGCTGTAAGATTGGTGTCCCAAAACATCAAAAATATGGTTTGCACCAAAAAATCTTTAAACATCCCAAAACATCAAAAAATGGTTTTGACCAAAAAAATTTTTAAACACCCCAAAACATCAAAAATATGGTTTTGACCAAAAAAAAATTTTTAAACCTCCAAAAACATCAAAAGTATGGTTTTGGACCAAAAAGGTTTTTTAATATTCCAAAACGTTAAAAATATGGTTATGATCAAACAAAATTTTTAAACATCCCAAACCATCTAATGGTAAAATTTCCAGAACATCCCAGAACATCAAAAAATATGATTCAGGATAAAGAATTCTCAGAACCATTCTATAACGTCAGAAATATGGATTTAATCAAAGAAATGGTTGACAAAAGACAGTTTTAAAAAATTTAAAAAATACAATATGTTTTTACCGACAATTTTTTAAAAATATCCCAAAAACATCAAAAGTCCCGAAAAATAAAAAAATACAAGAGACATCTCAATCCCATACAGCTATCAGGCCTAAGTTCAGCCAGGGCAACGCCGGGCAGCTCAGCTAGATATAAAAAATATAAAAACCGCTCGCCGATCCATTGCAGAGTCATCCAATTTTTTATACTAATTACTGGTTAAGATATTATTTGTTTACAAACACTCTAGATGGGGCAGCGAAGCGCCCCATTTGCTAGTCATTATTAAAAGATTAGATAGTATTTTTGACCAGTTTTTGGTTGAGAAATAGATAAGAGACTTGCCGAAAATAAGTCTATGATAAGACACAACAATATTTACCATTTTTATTAACAGTCGAGATAAAAATAAAATTGACGCCGGGGCACGGACTTTACCCTCGATATAGTGAATCGCTGGGTAAATAATGCCCAATTTCACTATTACGCAAAAAAGAAAAAGAAAAAAGAAAAAGAAATAACGTCGGCACGACTAAACTTCGGCAAGCGAAACCCAAAGACTCAACACATTAATCAATTACCCAACAACAACTCGTGATTAATTACAGTACATTAATGACTAATGAAAATTTAAGTACATACAGTTAAGATAGCTTTTTAGATAGAGTCATAAGACATAAAATATACAGCGTTAATTCAAATATCGATATAAGTGATCCTAACGCAAACATAAACCCTGTTTACCGGACAAGTACCTAATAGGATTTTGAGATGAAAGGATGGGATTAAATTGGGAAGTGTAGGCATAACCCAAGCTAACTCGTCATAAAGACGGACGCTCGATTGGTTAAGGGATTCCATGATTTCGTCGGGGGTTCCATTTCCTTGCAAAGTTAATAATCGATTCGCGTTCGGAACGGCGAATTCTTAAAGTTCGATAAAATGTTTGTAACGTGTAGTTTTCGCAGTTACACTCACCCACGTGTATAAAAAAATTCGAAACGCAGTGCCAAATTTTTTGAATCTATTTGCCAATAAAATGTTCATAACACAAGCGATCGAATCGATCCAACAACGATGCAAGTTTGGTCCTCGCGGCCAGATCTATTCATTAAACGGACCACGCGAGCTGATCTCTTCATTAAACGGACGACGCGAGCTGATCTATAGTCATTATCTCGCCTCCGGCTTTCAAAATTCTCGCTCGAGCGCGTTCCGTGACATGCAAAGCCGATATCTTTAATCCACCCCTACAGTCCTGGGAGGGAAAAATTTGTAATAAAAAGTTTTTGGTAGGGCAACAGTACTTAAGCCTGTCTCCCTATAGGTAGATTTATTTTTTTATAACAAAAAATCAATTATAATAACTAATTATAATAAGCATGCCCAGACATGCCCAGGATCAGTGGGGGTTGGTCCAGAAGAGAGCGTGCCCTAACCTTCTCGGGAGGGGCAGTCTATCCCAGGGCCAGGGGCCCAGGGACAGGGAGAGGTAGAAATTTCCCAGGGGGAAATTTCCTGAGGGAAAATTCAAAGGGGGCTATAATTCAAGAACCAATAGCCGGATTGGGCTCAAAATTTCGGAGTATGTTGAGTATACATTAGGCATCATGTGTACAAAATTTTAGCGCGCAAGCTACAGTATGCCGATTACAGTTTACACTGATTTTTCAGATGATGGCGTCAGACGGATGAAGAAGAAAGGTGAGACCTGTTGCAACGGTCGGGCGCCTTTGTCAGGGCGCACTGGCTTAAGCCACTCGGTGGCGAACTGGGACCCGACCATTTTTACTTTACACACATATGTAGTTACTGGCTCGAATCACGGTTCCATCTAGTAGAAGAATCGCCGGAACATACATTATAAATATTAGCGTGTTATTGCACTATTAATGGGTTTTAAATTGTAGGAAACCGGAAGAATTAACCGAAATAAGCACCTTTCCCCTGAAATCTATAAATACTAATAATGGTTTACTGTTTAACTACTTTTCTAACTACTTTAAAGAGAAAATGGAAGAAATCAGAGAAATCCAAAAGCGTCTTTTTTTGTGGATGAGGAGAAAAGGCCCTATGGCCGGTCCATCAAACCGGCCATAGGGCTATGTGGGAGGAACTTGGATCGGCCCATGTATGCCTTAATGATCCAGCTTTGCTATTTTTGTCAGAAAGATAGTTCTGAAAGGGGCTTTTTCGAAACAAATTCTGGCAGGTGGTACTTGAATATCCAAATGTGCCCTAGGTGCAGCGAGTTTAATAGAGCCAGGCAGGAAGCGGGCAAAAGAGTGCTGAAGTGCTATTCTGATCAGCAGGCTGAGGGAGAAAAGGCCAAAACAGCTTACTAAAGTCTATAAATAAGGGTGCGCATTAGGTATATTATATGCAGCTTATTAAAAGAAAGCTTGTCTTCCCCCTGTGAACTAGCGTACCATCATTTTGTCCGAAAGCTTATTGAAAAAGCTAGCAATCGCTACTTGAGCGTCAGAAATGTTCAGAGCATTGGCTCCTGCTTTTGGGGATACATGAGCGAAGTGTTTAAAGAGGAACAGCGCGAAATTGATAAATGCGAAGCATTTTGGATTTTTGCATTGAGACTGAAAACAGCCATTTTAGACAGAGATATTGATTCTTTGTGTGGCTTGTATGCGGCTTTTGATCAAAATAGAGAGTACATGTGGGAAAACATGTATGATAACTGTATTTTGCAAGAAGTAAATCGTTTGTTGTAAATTCTACAGTAATACAATTGTGCGTCTAAGGCGCAGGCTCCCGTTGCTCTTAACCTCAACGCGGTGGGAGCCGGAAACGATCCGTTTGATCGGCCAATAAGAGCATAAATATTAATTTGAAAAAATAAAAAAATGTAAAAATGGAAAAGATACTGACAAAATTATATTATGACCCTCAAACTGGGTATACAGGGGCGAATCAACTTTTTGCTGGAGTGGAAAAGGTGCGCCTAGCAGCAAAATTTGAAAAGGTAAAAGCATGGCTGGAAAAGCAACCCACATACACGCTACACAAACCTGCAAAGAAACATTATTCGCGTAAAGAGGTAATCGTTAGTGGGGTTGATGAGCATTGGCAAGCGGATTTGGCAGACATGCAGTCGTTGAGCAAATTCAACACCTTTTACAAATTTCTGCTAAACTGTATTGATATTTTCTCAAAGTACGCATGGTCAGTTCCACTTAAATCAAAAACTGGTGAAGAAATTATCGCATCTTTTCAAAAAATTTTTCAAATCGTCGGGCCCTAAACCATATAAACTGCAAACGGATCAGGGAACTGAGTTTACAAACAAGGAATTTCAGCAATTTTTGAAATCTCAATTCATTGACTTTTTTTACAACTAAAAGTGAAATGAAGGCTAGTATTGTTGAACGGTTTAATCGTACGCTTAAGGAACGCATGTGGCGGTATTTCACTAAGAAATACATTTAAATATATTGACATTTTGCCCGATTTGCTTAAAAACTATAATAATTCTTATCATAGAACCATTGGTACATCCCCCGCTAACGTAACCTATAAAAACGAGGGAAATTTTGAACAAGGCATTCAGGATTGATAAAGCGAACGTTGTTTTTAAATTTAATATTGGTGATAAAGTTCGTATAAGTAAACTGAAACGCACATTTGAAAAAGGGTTTCTGGTCCAACTGTCCAACTGGACCGAAGAATATTTCATTGTTAAAGAGAGATTTGCTCGCACCCCACCCATTTATACTCTCGAAGATCAAAAATGAGAAAAATTAGAGGGCATTTTCTACGAAACCGAGCTGCAGAAAATTAGTTCAAAATCAGATGATTTATTAGTGATTGAAAAAATTATGAAAATTCTTAAAAAAAGGCAAGAAAACTGATTATTTAGTGCGCTGGAGGGGCTACCCACCTAAATTTGACTCCTGAATTGCTGATATTGTGAAGCTATAAATACTATTTCATTTAGAAAAAAGAAAAACTCAAAACTTTTGAACAATGGATGATTTCGCAACAGGACTTAGTGATTTTTACGTGTGCTTTGCTTTGTTTCAAACGACAGCACATGCGTAACACAACAGTATGGGAGAGGTTTGTCAAGATTTTCGTTACAGCAGAGGCGAGAGTTGATATTAGTCGGTCTTGCTTACTATAACTAATTAGCTGACAAAGCTGTTGCTACGTATTCTGAGTGATTAAAAGAAAAGATAGTTTCAATTTAATCGATACAGTACGATAGCTAATAAAACACTAGCATAGCGTCGATGAGCGAATGGATAGTGTGTCGAGTACGGTATAATTCGAGGCGGTAGGCAAGTGCGTAAGTAGGCGAGTTGAGTCGGAGAATAAGCCGATTATCTTTTAGCATGGGGCTTTTATGCATTTTCTTATAGCACGGGGTATGAGATTTCTTATCTGAGGGTCCCGTCCGATAGGCGCCGCGAGCTTTTCTCGCTCCACTTTAGCTTTTAACTCTTAGCTTTTAGGTTACCGAACGGCTTATGATTTAACATTACTTTTACAGTGACTAAGTTACTACGTGCCTTACATAACTTTTGAAGTGCTACAGAAATTGGGTAAGAGCGGCTAAGTCAAAGGCAAGACAGTTTCACGTGAATAATTAGTACCGATTCCACCATTGGTAGGGTAGAGTTGCTCTTAGCAGACATTTCGGTGAATAATCAATGCCTGAAAAGTCTGAAACCCCTTCTTTGATAATCATAGCCTGAAAAGAATGATACCTCCTGAAACCATTTGACGGATCAACCTTGCCACCCTTCTGAGCGACAAAAGTCTTGTAAGAGACGCCGCATACTTTGATTTACTTGTGATCACTTGAAAAGAAGCATTTATTTATACCTGCAAATTGGCATTTACATTAAATACCATACAGCAACTGAAGCAGCTTTTTCTATACCAAGAATTAATTTTGTAATTGACTTTTGAGACATTAGTTGAAAAGTAGCATTTTTCAGAATTTATATTTATACCTGCAAAACGGCTGCGAGAGTATTTATGTTAAACTATTTACACTACATATGATACAGCACCTGAAGCAGCTATTTCTATACCAACAATTTTTGTGATTGACTTTTAAGACATCAGTTGAAATGAAGCATTTTAGGAATTTTTATTTATACCTGCAAACCCTCTATGAGAGTATTTACATTGAACTATTCATATTAAATAACAGACAACACTTGAAGCAGCTTTTTCTATACCAAGAATCAATTTTGAAATTGGATTTTTATGACATTCTTGGTTGGAGCAGACAACCCAAAAAACCATTGATACCTGGGTATTTTGAGGTCGCTGATCGCGAAAATTATGATTTTCTCATGCAGGGGCTAAATTAAGATACTAGTCAGCTACTTGTTACAATTCAGACTTATATTCACCTCAGTTATTTGCATGGATAATGGCGCTAGCACTGGCAGCATATAGGCTAAGCTTCAGCAGTGGAATGTAGCGAGTGAATCAAGCTGCATCTCTGCTTGAGCTTTATTTTTTCTGGAACCATTATGAATCCTTAAAGCAATCTCCATTTGGTAGCTAATTTCTTTTTTACCGAGAATTACTTTTGTAATTGGCTTCTCAGACATCAATTGAAAAGAAGCTTTTTTCAGAATTTATTTTATACCTGCAAATCGGCTTTGAGAAAATTTAAATTAAACTATTTACATTACATACGATACAGTACCTGAAGCAACTTTTTCTATACCAACAATTTTTTCGATTGATTTCTAAGACATCAGTTCAAAAGAAGCACTTTCAGAATTTTTATTTATACCTGCAAAGCTGCCATGAGAGTACTTATATTAAACTATTTACATTGAATACGATACTGCACCTGAAGCAGCTTTTCCTATACGGAGAATTAATTGTGTAATTGGCTTTATGACGTAAAAAATTACTTATCTAACAATTAAGTAATTCGAGTTTTCAGTGGGATGGCTTAGTCGATAATGCAATTAATATCAATCAGAAAGTTCTAGGTTCGAGCCCCAGTGACTCAAAAATATTCATAAAGAAAGCGATTATTTAGAAAGAAAAAGGCAAAAATCTGGATGGAATCATAACCAGAAAGTACCCACCCAATGCATAAGTAATCTTCATTTAGCCCCTAGATAAAAAATAATGTAATATTCATGATCATATGGTAACCTCAGATCACCTGGAAATCTTTAGTTTTCAGAGTATGTCATACATGTGCTCCGAGAATACCCATTTTTGTAATGGCATATGTAGGTAAATGCTTAAAAGTGGCAAGGAATAAAGAAACTTATCTTAAATAAATGTTGCGTAAAGTACGATGCTCAAGATATTGAAGAATAAAAATTTTATTGTTAGGACAGGTACTTTAAATAACACAAAACATCGCTAATAAAATGGCATTGTAGAGATATTGAATAACAATTGATAACAATTGCAGAGATACCTACTTACGTTTAAGTCAAATATATAGATACCTAATCTGAGTACGATGTAGCAGCTAGGGCGCATATGGTTTAAGCAATAGACGATACTGTTTTTACAACTATAAGAAACAATTATAATTTCACTAATAAAAATTAGAAGACTGTTATTTTTGCTAATTTTTACTAATTAATTTTTACTCATTTTGCGCCTCTTACAAGACTTTTGTCGCTCAGAAGGGTGGCAAGGTTGATCCGTCAAGTGGTTTTAGGAGGTATCATTCTTTTCAGGCTTTGATTATCAAAGAAGGGGTTTCAGACTTTTCAGGCTTTGATTATTCACAGCAATGTCTGCTAAGAGCACTCTACTACCCCACCAATGGTGGAACCGGTACTAATATCAGGCTTTTTATTAGATAACCGTTGGTCACTGAAAAGTATTCCCAATAAATTTTTTAATTTTTTCTAAAATTTAGTATGTTGCATATGCGCGCTTGCTCCATGTTTGACAACTTTTTTCTTATGTGGAATATGCATATTGCACTTAAACTTCAAAAATTTAGGTCATTAACTATCTGAGACAGTTGACCCATTTATCTGAGGCTTAGCCCATGCGCTGACACTAATGTTATAAAATCACTGGTTGTTGTTGACAATGTCTTAGGCAGGCTCAGTATAATATAAATTGTCGGCGTATGAGCTAGAGCCGGTTTCTATAAACCGGTTTAAGCCTGGCTTACAGTTGAGCGCGACTTAAACCTGGCTTATCGGTTTTGTAAAGTGCGCTTTAAGCCCATACATGTAACGGTTCGAAATTTCGAAAAATGGTCCCGGCCATTTTCAGGGATGAGGGAATGCTCCGATTTTTGGCCAAAACGGTCAAAATATGCATAAAAACGGCAAAAAATTAAATTTTCTGTAGAAATCGGACAGGGTCAAAAATTTTCTGGCTTTGGGGGATGAGGGAACGTCCGACTTTCAGTGGGGATCCCCCATACGCCCATGTGTGGTCGCAATCGTACGCCTTTTTTGTGAGGGGTGGGAGAGATTTCCGTTTAACTCCCAGCATGCCTAATGTACAGTTTTAAGAATTTTTTAGCTCAAAAGTATTATCGGTTTTTCATGCTAATTACTCATTTTTCGACTATATTTCGTTCAATTTGATTGAATTTTTTCAACTGTAATATATCTTTTATGTTTTTATGTATTGAAAAGAGCGTGCCTCGTTAGAAGATTCGAAATAGGTTCCTGACCATATCTGGGTGTGGGCGGGGGTGTGGGGGTATGCACCCCTCCCAGAAACCAAAATACCCCTCAACAGAATTCAATTTCTGGAAATTATTTCAGTTTTTTCGCAATTTTTTGATGCCAATGGATAGTGCTCGATGAGAAACGTTGAAAAATGATGTATTTTCGCCATACCACAATTTTTAAACCCAGTTTTTGACCTTATAAAAATCTTGCACCCCAGAATTTTGGTGCCGCCCACCTATGTTCCTGATCAAACACGTCCGAGGTGGTTTCTGAAACGTTTTAACAAGCGTTTTTTTAGAGCTAAAAAGTGATAGGTTATATGTGAAAAGCACTTCCTTCTATGTTTCTGACATTGCTTGTGTAAGTTTTTCTAAAAGATAAAAACACAAAAATTTCGAAAAAATTGAAAAAATTGAATTAATTTAACAAAATTTAATTAGAAATGAGAATATGACACAAAGTGTAGAAAATTCGTTATTTTTGAATCAAGCTAAAAACGCTTTTTCGCACGTTTCTCCCGAAAATCGATAATGGTAGGGATCTCAGCCTGTTTGTGGGATTCATTAGTCATTTTAAAGAGTCAGACCCACAACCCTGGGCCGTATTTAGTTTTGGAGGAAGGCGGCCGCCTCCCCCTTGGCTGTAAAAAAATTTTGGCAGGTAAGATTTGCACGGAAAATTGTATCCCAGAAATCGACTGATTTTTCGGCGCTTCGCGCCGTATGTGAATTATTAGCTATGGTTTTGCTTTCAAAAATAAGGGCATTTTTGAACGTTTCTCAACAAGCTCTGCACAATAGTGAAAGAATTCTAAAAATTTTTCAAACATTTCCAGTTTATTTCATTCTCATACCCAGAAAAATCTGTTGCTTAATATGATTTAAAAAAATTGTCTAGTCCGTAAACAATTTCTTAACTTTTCAAATTTGAAATCAATTTTTGTGCTCAGCAAAGAAAAACAAGCAGAAAATTAGTGATTAGGCGCGGAGCGATGGAAAAAGTTGATATTTTTTCGATGTCTAACTCAAATTTGAACAGTTGAAGAGATAAAAACTATACAGAAACATTAATACGGCGCGAAGCGCCGGCAAAATTTTGTTTTTATTACCTAAAAAGTACGCAAAAAATGTTTCTGCGACCTTTTAAATGACCTCGATAATTTTTCATTTATACCTTCGGGGGACGCTTGTTAAATACAAAAAACAATTTTGATTTCGAGAGGGAGAGCAACTGCCCCATTTTAACCCCCTTGACCACGGGTCTGTACATGTACATACATGTTGAATATATACTAATGCACAACCACTTTAAGCCTGGATCATTTTTATAGAGAACCGTTTTAACCTTCGATTAATCAAATATACTTAAGTTTGGCTCAAGCCTGGATAACGTTCAAAGTGTTGACACATGAGCAAGACTTAATCTGGCTAAGCCTCGCTTAAGCCGAACTTAAGTGTAAACCTCAACTTTATGGAAACCAGTCTAAGTCTGGCTTGGCGAAGCTACGCTTAAGCCTGACTTATATTTTAAGCCAGGATTATTCTACAGTAATCGAGCCCTGATTAATTGCTGGAATAGCGAAAAAGATATGTTATTGCATAGAACTAACCAATTAACTAACCAATATATATATATTTATATATATATATATATATATATATATATATATATATATATATATATATATATATATATATATATATATATATATATATATATATATATATATATATTTATATATATATATATATATATATATATATATATATATATATATATATATATATATATATATATATATATATATATATATATATATATATATATATATATATATATATATATATATATATATATATATATATATATATATATATATATATTATATATATATGAAATTTTCTATTTCCATTCATTTTGGTCGTCATTTTCTTCAGTTTCACCAAAAAATTTTCATTTTTTGCCTTCTGCATTCATGTCTGGGCGGTAAACCCAACTAAATACTTGAAAATAGCACCGATACTCACCCGCGAAATAACATTTATCACCATTTTTGTGTGTTTAATTTTACTCAGAATCAAGGGTGGTTAGCATACTGGGCAGCAAGAAAATTCTGGGGGGGGGGTGCAAGATTTTTTGAAGGTCGAAAAATGGCCTTAAAAATGGTGGTATGGCGATAAAAACACCATTTTTCGACGTTTCTCATCAAGCACTATCCATTGGCATCAAAAAATTGCAAAAAACGAAAAAATTTTCAAAAATTGAATTCTGGGGGGGGGTATTTTGATTTCTGGGGGGGTATTTGGTTTCTGGGGGGTGCATACCCCCCAAACCCCCCACGCCCAGGTGTGGTGGTTAGGCTTTTCGAGAGCGGGGCGGAATCCCAACTTTTCCTAATACAGTCGATCGAAAATAGCTCCAAACATTCGCCCTTCACATGCGAAATAGCGTTTTTTCAGCATTTTACGTTGCGCACTTTGGTTTAAAATCAATTATTTTCTCGAAAAATTTATATTTTTAATTTTCGTGTAAACATATAATTTCGTAAGCTTTAGTGATTAGAAATTCAGGTGAAAGAACCTTTAGAGACTTGAATGCACAGGTAAACAGCACCAAAATTGAGAGGGGGTGCAAGATTTTTCAAAGGCCAAAAAATGGTCTTAAAAATGATGGTATGATGAAAAAATTTTCCAAGGTTTCTCATCCAGTACTATCCATTAGCATCAAAAAATCGCAAAATCGCGAGAACAGATTTGGCCTTCAGATAGGTGCATACCCCCCACCCACGTGTGCTTGAATGACTGATCGATTTCCTATACATATTAGTTGCAATTGACTCTAACAAAACATTGAAAACTTCTAACATCTATCCTTAAAAATGGAAGAAAATTATGTTGAAATACTAGTAGCTGTTACCGTTTCATCTGGCCTACTATGATTAATTTCTGTCACCGAAAATTCATGGGTATTAGGAATCGCTGTTGTTTGGCCGACCATACTGTGTCGCCGACCGTCTCATCTGGCCGACTATAATCAATTTTTTGTAACCAAAAATTTGTGGCTAGTTGGAATATGGGCCGGGCCGATTAGATTTTTGAAGTTCCCTCAAACCTACCATACCATGTCACCGACCGTCGCATCTGGCCGAGAAATACCTATATAGGCCAGGCCGATCAGATTTTTTAAAATTTTGTTCCACCATACCATCAGTTTTTTATTTGTACAAGGTCCGTTTGTACATGTTCAAAGATGGTCCCCATAAGTCTTTGTACATTCTGTACATGCAAACTTTTGTGTACTATAATATGATGCAGTAGCAATTTTAGTGTGGTAAAATAGGGTTTTTCGACCCTTGGTAGTGTATTATAGCTAATTTCTGGGTTTCTGTCGCCAAAAATTACTAAAAATTGGGTCCATATGGCGCTAGGCGCCAAAACATTTGACACTTTTTCATTCTAAATGCCAATTCTGCCATTTTAAATACATATAGGACAAACAATTACACATTTGGGCGCAAAGCGCCGAAAATTTTTGAGGATTTCACACCTTTTTACAGTTTTTGTCTAATTAAATATCTTTGTACATGTGCAAAGACGGTCGTGGAAAGACTTTGTACATCGGGAAAATCTTTGCCGAATACAAAAAAACACTGCATACCATGTCACCAACCGTCTCATCTGGCCGACTAAAACCAATTTTCTGCCTTCAAAATTTCATGGCTAGTAGGAATGACTATGGGCAGGGTCGATTAGATTTTTGAAATTTTGTTTGACTGACCATATTATGTCACGACCATCCCATTTAATCGACTAAATTCAATTTTTTGTCATCGAAAATTCGTGGTAGTAGGAATAAATTACTTATGGGCCCGGCCGATTACATTTTTTAATTTGGTTTGACCGGCCAAACCATGTCACCGACCGTCTAATCTGGCCGACTATAATGATTTTTTTGTCACCGAAAATTCACGGCTAATAAGAATACTTCTGGGCCGGGCCGATTAGATTTTTAAAATTTTGTTTCACCTTTATCATGTCACTGACAGTCCCATCTGGCTGACTAAAATCAATTTTTCGTCTTCGAAAATACGTGGCTAAATGGAATAGTTATAGGCCCGGCCAATTAGATTTTTTAAATTTTATTTGACCGACCATAAATCGCTAAAAAATTGTTTTTGATAGTTTTCCGAAAACTGATCTTCTGGCCCGATTGCAAAATGAATTACTTTAGCTCATTGACTCAATTTGTTATTATACGCGCTCTTCAAAAGCAAAAATCCTTCATACTTTTCACGCAAGTTTTTTATAAATTTCCCAAGGAATAATTCACTTGTGAGTTCTTCACTGTGTCTAGGAATATAATGCATATTTCTAAGACAGACGTCTTTAAAATGACGCCAAAACTGATTTCTTTATCCATGTTCAATTTCGATTTCATTATCGCTCTCATCATCAGAGACATGTTCATTTACTGGTTCATGTTCAGACGTTGTGCTCTCATTTTCCTCCATATCTTTCTTATGCAACATGCTTTTATAACGTCTGAGGTAAAAGTGTTTTTCAGCGCTACAAATATTGCAATATACAACCATCTTTTAGATTCTTAAAACCACTATTTCTGAATCATTATATAACAGAATGGTTCATCTCACATTCTGCAAATTCCAAGTTGAGCAGTGCACAAACTGCACATTCCAGATTTTGCTTTGCATAAACTGCACATTCCACGTCAGCATCACATGCTAGTAATAAGGTACCCCGCTTTCAAGCCCCAAAACCCCTGAGTTGGAGAAAGGAGGAGCAATCACATCGCACCTTTACAGTTTCAAAAAATTTAAATAATTACATTATGAATATTTTTAGTGATGATCGGTTATTTAATAAAAACCTGAATGTAAAGTAGTGTACAGTGCTGTAAAGTGTAAAGTAGTGTAAAGTGTAAAGATGTGTACAGTAGTGTGAAATATAAAGTAGTGTCAAGTGTAAAATAGTGTAAACTGGTGTACAGTGTAAAGTCGTGTAAAGTGTCAAGTGGTGCACAGTAGTTTGAATGACTTTACTTGTGTCTAGGGAGAAAAACATGAAAAAGTAGTAAAAAGTGTAAAGTTAGGTGTCAAGTATAAAATAGTGTAAAGTAGTATAAAGTGTAAAGTAATGCAAAATGGTGTAAAGTGTAAAGGATTGTAAAGTAGTATACGGTGGTGTAAAGTGTAAAGTAATGTAAAGTGTAAAGTGATGTAAAATTGTGTAAAGTGTAAATTAGTGCATAATGTGAAGTACTGTAAAGTGGCGTAAAGTGTAAAGTAGTGTGAAGTGGTAAAAGTAGTGTAAAGTGTAAAGTCGGGTCAGGTGTAAAGTAATGTAAAGTGTAAAGTAGTGTCAAAATTGTAAAGTGTAAAGTGGTGTAGAACAGTGTAAAGTGTAAAGTAGTATCGATTGGTGTGCAGTGTAAAGTGGTGTAAAGTGTAAAGTGGTGTACAGTAGTTTGAATGACGTTCTTTGTGTCTAGGGTATAAAATCTGAAAAAGATAGTAAAAAGTGTGAAATAGTGTAAAGTAGTGTAAAGTGTGAAGGTATGTAAAGTACAAGGTAGTGTAAAATATGAAGTAGTGTAAAGTGGTGTAAAGTGTTGTACTGTAGTGTAAAGTGTAAAGTAGCGTAAATTGTAAATGAGTGTAGCAGTGTAAAGTAGTGTGAAGTGTTAACTGGTGTACAGTAGTCTATTACCCCTTAGCTTGTCCATCTAACAGTGTGCTATAATGTAAAGGCCCTTCCTCCCCTAATACCCTCTCTCATCCTAAGGCCTTTTTGTGAAAACTGTAAAGTAAAGTAGCTCCCACTTCATTCCCCTTCTTATCCTATCCTTATCATATTCTGTGTTATGGACCCCTCTCCCCCAGGCCCCGCTGGTTCTATGCTAATGTGTGTACTTGTCTACGTCCTATCTTAAGGTGTATGTATATCCTTAACCATTACATTGAATCAGCCTCTTTTTTGGTGGGTCCATTGATAGTGGGTCTTCCAGCAGTTTTTTCCGGTGAGTTTACCTTTTTACGTACCTACCTGTTACATTAATTGCGCACTGAGTCGCTAATACGCGCCCTTGCACTCGTACCAACATAACACATGCGCTGATAACATAACACGGATACGTAATGCACACGAGTGCTTATTGCTTAAATCAGCCTCTATTAGGCCTAATCGTCCTAAATTATCGTCTTCAATTACGTTTAGTTACGCACCTACTTTTTAAAGCTTAATAACTTTCTTAATACTCAACTTTAAAACTAAAAAAGGTGTTTTGAGACAAAAACATTCTCTTTCTGATAGTATAAATTTAATCGCTATCCGGCCAAAATTGCGGAGTATAGTCGAGCGTGGAGCAAAAAGCAGTAAAAAAGGGGTAATAATGAACTATTGGTCGAATGCGGAAAAAACGGCCGCATCATCTACATTCGGTACCCTATCTTTAAAAAAACCCCATAAAAAATACCCACTGGTTCAGGTGCTAGCTCTTACAGAATAATTTTCTGACCTGGGCTAATAAATAGAGGCGCACGAAGTGCACTTCCCCTTAACGTGACGTCACGGTAGACTTTAACACTGAGTCACAGACGTCTTCTAAGAGGTGCGACGCACTTCCGTGCGTCTCACAATAATACTTACTGTGGAGATTGGTAAAGTGAAGCCTTGTCTGCTGTTTCCTTATTGATGACAGTCTTGAAAGATATATTCAGTAATGCTAACTTAGTTTTGCACTTTCAAACTCTTATCTCACGCTTTAAGGGACTATCAAATCGCATTGAAAAAACCGTTCAGCAAAGTCGGATCGTCGAAGCAGTTTCCCATAGTGTTAACAAACATTGATACTAATTATTGTTGTACAATACTAGCATTTAATAAAATGTTTTATTTTCCAATTGTTTCATACGTTTTACAAATATATCAGGCAGGTAATTTTACAAGCACCTCATAAAGAACCTCTGGTGATCCTTGTCTTCTTGTCTTTTTAGCACAATTGTACCAGATATACTTGCACGGTAAGCCACTGTACAGGTACCTATACCTACACTATCTGAGGACGTAGACATGAATCTAAATCAATAAATCTCATTGTGAATTACCGTCAAATACCGGTTGGTCATTTAAGGGTTGAAAACCCCTTTTCGTCCATTCGTGAGCCATGATTAACATTAGAGCTTAGCTTTTTTCGGGCGTTCGGGCGCATAGTTATGCGGTAAAGATAGTGCTATGTACGATAAACATTGAGGCGCGACCTGAAATTGGGGTAAAATCCAAAAAGCAGTTTTCTGAGGTCGTTTGCTAGAACGAGAGGGCTTTTATGGCTAGCTCACACAAAATCTCATGGGGATTGCTCATCTTGTCAGTAAAAGACCGCATAAATGTGATTGAGAAAGTTTCGTGCTTTCTTCGCTCAGATCGTCATTTTTCTTCACCGCAAATTATTCAATATCTTTAAAATATTGGAAGTTTCGTCCTACATGATGAGGGAAAAGAATACCTGCAGCATAATGGAAAGCATAGAAAAATTAAAGTGCATACCTACAATATAATGCCTGCACGTTTGGAGCTCAAAGCTATTATAAGTTTTCTGATGAGGCTAATCCCAAAATCTTAGTCTTGTTATGCTTGCTCAAATAAAATAGACATTTCGTTTATTAAAATTCGAATTGTTGATAATGCTGTAAGCGAGTGGATAAGGGTACCTCTCTATTTGAAATCATCACTCTTCTTATCATTGTCGTGCACAACGAGGTCAATTTAAGGGGTCGATTAGTGTGCTTTTTTGGACTAAAATGGCCTCAAAAACCCGTTATAAATGCTAAAATAGCGCTAAAACTACGTTACTCTTCAGTTTCTGATTAATTTTTAGGCAGTTTCTGTGGAAATGTTGGATTTACTTATTTTGTGGCTTTCATTTCATCAGAAATTCTCATATTTTTCCAACCTTCCAGGTGCATGTCTGGTCGTAAGAGTATGTACAGTATTGGCTGCCTGAGACTTCAGCCTGGAAGTCTTACTGGAGTAAAAACGGCCTTAAAAGTGCAACTAAAACAGATAAAAACTACTGCCTCACAACGCCTAATCAACTTGAACTACTTATTGCAGAAAAGCCTCCTTGCTTTAACAGCTTCCTTTTACCCATAAAAAATGTCTTGTCTTTTGAAAGGTTGGAACTCTAAAGCCTCACGTGAATGTCCGATAATTTCTACAAGTTATTGATTTATGTATATATACGTAATTCGTTGCACAATTCTTGGCTCTAAATAAAATCGCAACAGATTTCTGCATATTAATAAAACATGAGAGTACGATAGTTGAGAATTATTTTGAATTTCTGTCACGTAAAATTTCGATTATATCGTCTGCCCACCATCTCGAATTATCTGGAAATTTGATTATGTCAATGATAAACTATTTCAAGCGGAAATGCCTTTCTATTCGACGGATAGTAATCATATCGTCATTATCTCTTTGAGCAAGTAGGAGTTTCTGCACGTTTCCGTGAACGAAAGCAACGCCGTTGCAGAATAAACAAGAAAGCATTCCTGAAATTACCAAACTAATCAGCACATGCTAAAGTTAAAACAAATTTAATAATAAGTAAAAATTACTTCTTATTCAAATTGACGAGTAATTTAACTATGTTGCCTAACTCAACGTCTACCCCTAATAAATCATATAATAGTATGAAGTTGGAAATCTTTTCCATACACAAAGATATGCGCGTAACAATCTAAACACTGTTCTAGCTAGCCACTTCGCGAACACTTCATTTAGGAACTTCAACATTAACTATTGATACCTCGCTTGCTCAATACTGATTGTACTTTTAAAATCATAATCACAGCTTAATATTGACTCTGTTCTGTTGATTAAACAAAACCCTATCACAATTACAGAACTTCCACGTTTTTAGCTTATCACAGACTGCATAATTCGTCATTTCGCTCGTAAGTGTTGTTGGGGTTAGAATCTGAGCAGGAGGACGGCATGTGACCACCAAACGTGGGCATAAGCAGGGGGAGTTGGGGGATAGGCACCCCCAAGAAGGCCGAATACCCCCTCTTCCCATAAAAAAAACCAAAATACCCCCAGAATCCAATTTTTGAAGTTTTTTTGTTTTTTTTCGCAATTTTTTTATGCTAATATTTAGTAATCGATGAGAAACGTTGAAAAATGATGCTTTTTTCGCCATACCACCATTTTTAAGACTATTTTTTAACATTTGAGAACCTAACACTCCCCAGAATTTCGGTGCAGCCCACCTATGCATGTGACCTCTTAAGACAAGATGCCATTGAACTGCAGACAATTTCCGCTTCTACGAAAACTAGAAAGTATACTTAATGTTTTGAGTAATTTTTTAAATGAAGAGCATGAATTTTCTGGAATCTTGTTTTACGCTTTTAGTTGAATGGATTCTTAACAGGAATTTCGAAAATATTTAACCATTCTGTCATCAGAGAAATCACTGAACAGATCTTTCGTGACAGACCACTCTGCTCTGTACAAACTTGTTTGTCCCAATTACCATATTTAATAAAGATAACAGAAAAATCATAAACCTGAATTCTCGAGAAAAGAATGAATAAATGAATGGATTTAGAGCCGAGTTGCAATAGCCTAACCAATTGACTGTGATTAGCGTTATCGGCCAAATTTTTTCATCTTCGGTGCAAATTTGGCAGAAACCGCTCAATATGTTTATAATAAAGAAGGGCAACCAGCAGACGATGAAGCATGTCACAACGATGCCTAAAGTTTTGGCGGCTTTGCTTTCTTGTGATACGACTCGCCATTGAAAACGACACAACCGAATCATAGCTTGATTATGTGACTTTGGATTTACAATAAGACGTTGCTTGCAAGACCTATTCAGATTCATTAGATTGCAACGCATGCTGAGCGGTGATCCCTACGTAATAAATCAGCATATTCTTTACTAGGAAATTTATCTGATGTTTATTAAGCAATAACTAAGCAATCGAGTCGTGTCTTTATCAGATATGTACGTGGGGTTGGGGTTCGGGAGGGGCACAATCCACTAGAAAAACAAAAGTGATAATTTTATAACGAGTAAGGAAAACTTAAAGTAAAATACGGATTATTAATGCTATTTTTACGTCATTTTAGCATACATCCCTTTTTTAGGGTCATTTTAGCTATAAAAACTTTCTGACCAACCTCAGGCCGTTTCAGATAAGCCCCAGTCCTCGTTGACCCCAGACTGTCATACTGGGCATCTATAGCAGCGAGAAACGACCAGACACGCACGCAGGGGGTGTGAGGTTATAGACTCCCAGAATGCCTGAATGAAAAAATTAAAACTTTTTTTTTGGAGAAAATGAGGCAAAAAATGAAGGCCAAAGCGTTTGGAATTGACTTTAAACTGTGTGGAATAACGTAGGTTTAACGCTAGTGTAGCATTTATACCACTTCTTGAGGTCATTTTGGTGGAAAAAGCTCACTAATGACTCCCAGATCGACCATGCTGTCCTTCTAAGATAACGACTATCTAGCGATATTAATTATTTTTAAATCTGAATAATTGACCGGCATGACGCATAAAATATTTTGAAAATATGGTTTTTCATATTTTTATTTTACTATAATTTAATACAAAAGTATCGATTTTATTAGAAAAATTACCAAAATTTCGAAATAAATCACAAAATCTTCTCTTTATGACAACAGATGCTCATTTACAAAAACTATGATTTTTTTGAAATTCTGAGAAAATGTTAAGTGATGGTTTGTAGCATGGTAATCACGGAAATTGTCTTTGGTCGCAAATGGCGATAATATCTGCTTATTCAATAACAACATCTTAGCAACCAATTTATTGTGTCTCATGCAGTGGCAGATCTAGGATTTTCCTATGGGGAGGGGGCTCGGCGTTGCCCATACTTTTTAAAAACATTCGAAAATAATTTTAAAAATATGCCTTTCTCGTGCAAAGTACGAGTAGCTGTTTCGGCGTTTTATGTTGTCTACTTTGATTTAAAATCGCTTCGCAACTTATTCAATAAATTTTACAAGCTTCGAGGATTTTGCCCGAAAACATCATTACATTTGTTTAATTTTAGCGTAAATCTGGCGCGAAGCGGCGGAAAATATGTGAATTTTAACCGCAAGAACGTTAGGAAGCTTGAATTACTGATCGATTTTCTTTATATAGCATTTGATGCTTAACATCGGAAATTTTTAAAACTTATGCTTGAAAATAGAACAAAACGATCTTAAAAAAGCTGTATCTGCCCCTGAAATCAATTTAAAACCTATTCTCTGGGCAAAAATATGGCTTTCAGGCCGCCAAGAAAGTAAATATATGTCATTGATAGGTATTATCCGGCGAAAAAATTTGAGAAATTATGATCACTAACGGTCAGAAATCAATGCAAATTACATATCCATTCTTTATACGGCCAACTTTTTTTGGGCCAATGAAGGGGATGGCTGCCCCCGCACCTTTAAATCCGCCCATGGTCTCATGTCATTGCAGCTCTGCGTTAGTATAGCGAAATTTCCGTGCTCATTACTTCAATCTGATTAAAAGTGAACATTTTGATAGATTAAAGAATTCATAATTACCGCTGTATGCACGATAATGTCTCCAGAATCCATTGAATTGGAAATCGGCGAGTTCGTCCGTTGATCTCGATAAAAAGCGCGATTATTACGCTTTACGTAACTTGAGCTATCGTTTCGTTCCCTAACACTTTTTAATGAAAAATTTGTTGGAACGGTGACGGTAGAGCATCCTTTAATTCCTAATACTATATCTGAGCGAAAGGTTCCACTGGAACCCCGGTCGCAACTTCTGTTATGTTGATCGCGCCATTTCGCTTGACGCATCATAGCCGACTTTAATCAAAAAGTTCGCTTTCCGAGAAAAAAGCAGACTTTTTATTTTTCAATACATAAATGTTGCAAAGAGTTTGTTGACTTTTTGCTCAATTACTATTCGAGCAATAGTCGGACATGTCAGCACACATGAGCGTGGGGTTTGGGGGTTTACAACCGTAGAATCTGAGGAAAAACCCGCAAAAATCGGTAAACCCCCCAGAATTGAATTTTTGTTATTTTTCTTTGGGATTTTGCCGGTTTTGACCCTCCCCAGAATTCGGCCGCTGCTCATCTTTTGATGTCAGCGTCTAACTAGAAAAGTGGTTTTTATGCCGCTTACAGTAACAAAATTCGGTACAATTAAGTCTGCTACTGCTTGCTTAATTTGAACTGTTGTGTAGCCGATTAAGCAACTGTCATCGATGCTCAGGTTCCGTAAAAAAGAGGAGAGTGCGGCGAGTGCACTTCGGATAAAAATAAATATTTGAACGCTTAACATTGTAATGGTATTTTTTTAAAGTTCTCTATACGCAGAATACTCGAGTAAAAAAGTTATTTTGTGTTTGCAATTTGTCAATGGATACTTTGCTTATTTTTGCATTATCTTGCTTCATGCTTTTACATCTAATATAACGTATACGTATGGAGAATAGCGGGAAGTAACCTTTCTTGGTATAGTCCATTCCTGCAATATAGGTGAAGAGCACGAGGCACATTCTTGCGATCGGCAAACACATCTAAAACCGATATGCAAAAATGAAATAACGCGAATCAAATTAAAGTTTCGTTTGATTCCCAAAAAATATGATCGCTTCCAAAATTTTCTATTGACACAAATGAAATTGAGCTCTTACACACATGTCTATGGAGGGGCTCAAAAATAGCTCGCAACGACCATGTATAATGAGCTAAAAAAATTTTGGATTAGCGCTGCTTTCTACTTATGTTGCATGTAATTAACACTATAACAATAATTTAAAAAAATCAGATTTTATTTAATTCATTTAAAAATTTAAAAAAATCATTCTTAATTAGATAATTTGCAGTGATGCTAAAAGGCGTCAATCTGCGATCGTTTGCGATATCTAGCACACTGTAATTATGTCAAGCATTAAATAATGGTTAGCTAGGGTAAATCCTAAGTCAGAATAGTTATAGTAAATATAGCTCGTGCCTTCAAAAATTCACATTATATCAGCAGCTATAATATCAAAATATTTTAACCTTGTGCATGAGATGTAATTTTAAGTGAACAAGGATGGATGCAGCTGAGATCTGAATTCAGACTTATACTGATTTGGCGCAGGCATTCCCAATTTTTTTATTTTCCAAAATTACCGAAAGTGACGTAGTTTTTCACAATTACTCGAGTAGGCATCCATAGGAGATCAATATTTGTAGAAAAATTTGATACAGGACTAAGATGAAAATTAAATGTTCTGGAAAAGCACCGGAAGGTCAACATGTGAGTTAGATAAAGAAGCTCTGATCCTACATATAACACTGAAATGGTAAGCTAAGGAAGTTTGGCAAAACCTCTTATTTCCCAAGATCTTTACCGCATATAGCTACCATACAAAAAAAGCAGTGAATTCGGGAGGAGAGTAAACTTTGAAAGTTTTAAAAAGTGCCTTGTTTCTAGAACTTGAAAAGATAAGAAAATTTCGGAAAAATTTCTAGTATATTACGCAAAATATAGTCAAAAATGAGTAGATGGCGCGAAGCGTCGAAAGTCTAACACTTTTGAGCCAAGATATAGCTGAAAAAGCCTAAAAGAGCACACTCTCTACGATTTTTTCGGAAAAATCAACAATTTTGGGTTCAGCTCAGCACTATCAGCCATTCTGCGGGAGAGGTCATACCCCTCCCCTCAAGAACCGGTATGATCGCAGCTCATCAAAAATGAAAAGAAACCTAAGGCGATATATTATCTGTGCATTTCGCTCTTATCAAATTTTTTCACCTTAATGCGTAATAACTCCTCTGTAAATTCGCCTCACTCCGGACATTTGATACAGTAGATTGTTTGGAGATTGACTGCTTGTCTTCATAATTTTGCTGAACAAAGAGTGCTGTTTTAACACCAGACGGCGGAGTTTGAGGCGCGATCCAATTCAATCGCCTACCATTTAAATTAGAAGTGGTCAAGGTCATCTGATCGGCGTCCCAAACGGATTGCTTACTGCGAAGGCTTGATGTGGCGGTACCACCGAAAAAAGTGGAAAACATTGACGAATTTTCACGCCGTTTCAGAAGGCCATGAATTATTATAATTTCATATTTAAGATGTACGTTGTCTCGCTTTTGGATAGAAAGGTAAAAAAATTATGGCATCAACATTGCAATTTCCATAATCACTATTTTTAATTAAGCTAGAAACTTGTTTTCTCGCGAACATTGCGTTATTGCTTACTGATCTATTTGTTTATCATTTACTGTTATATTTGTTTTATATTCATTTATTACTCATCGATAAAAACGATCAATGCTACTTGCATCACAAATTTCACTTTGATTTGTGCAATTTTAATTTCTCAATATGTCTTCTTACAATTTTGAAATTGAAATAAGAGATACTTTCAAACTCCAAAATGAGTATAGTCTTTAGCTTTGGATCATAAACGCGGTTTGAGCTAAAAGAGAAATAAATAAAATCGTAGAATTCTTCATGATGCTTTCAGAAACTTGAACAACAAGCAGCTGAAGAAAAATAAGATTTTTATTGAATTTTCTATTAATATAATAATTCTTTTCCCCTGAGCACTTATCAGACCAACAACTTTGTTTAGCTAATGTCCAAACTCCAGACAAGTAATGCAGAACGTGCAGTTCTATCAAGAAAACCGCTAAATTCACGAGTATGTAGCTGGGGGCATAAACTGGGACAAAAGTTAATTATAGTCAGTTATTCTTAGATTGGAATAAGCTGCGCAAGTTGCCAAAAAATTATCCAAGTTGATGAGCGAAATTTTTAGATTTCATGGCAAAAAGTTGGTTGCATCGTTCGTACCTCTGTGTACTCGCATGCCACCGCTAAGGCTGCTACGAGCGGAAAATGAACTGCCTTTTAGTCTATTTTGGAACTTGCTCGCCACCCTGTACACACGCCAGTAGGCAAGCAGAATAATCGACAACGGGACGTAGAAAGAAACGAGTGAAGAAAATGTTAAATATGCAAAATCATCCGTAAATTTGCAATCCTCATTATTTAGCTGTTGGCCTTCAGGTGACACCCGATGCCACCAGGCTATGGCCGGAAATGAAATTAGGCAAGACGCGATCCACAATATTCCGATGACTATCAAAGTTTTGTTCAGTGTGACCTTTTGCGGATAATTCAGAGGATCACTGACAGCTATGTATCTAAAGACAAATAAAATACTTAGCTTTGCGACAAAACCATGTCATTTTCCTAATTAATTTAGGATTTGAAAAATTAAAATTAGCTTTGAAGTTTAGTCTCTTAACGCTAAAAGCGCAGCGGAGATAAATAAATGAATAATAAAAATTTACGAAATGAATGATAGAAAAGATGAAAAATGTTCTTTTTCCTAGTTACATTATATAAAATGCAGAATGCGAGACAATAGAATCTGGATATCTTAATCCAGAATGACCAATGGATCAACTACACATTCTATGAGAAAATTTCGCAAAAATTCGACTGTTACGTAAAAACGAACATCTGCTGAAAGATCAGCGAAAATTATCATTTGTTGTTTTGCAAACTCGTTTTTAGAATAACTTGGCCCCGTTTAAGTGAAAATATCGCCTGATATCAAAGATTAACCTTGTTAAAGTGGATGTCGTTGTGGCTAATTAACTATTTAATTAATTAGCAATTCTTAATTAATTAATGTTACATACTAACCCACCTGTCTACTGCTATTATACATAAATTCCATATTGATGCCGTGCTAGCCAAAACATCGAATGAATGGAATAAGTCGCATACAGCTGTCCCAAAAGGCCATCTCCCATTGGTCCATTCCATGACTATGCCCATTGGCATAACGAAAGTTCCAACTATCAAATCAGATATCGCCAACGAGAAGATAATATATCCGGTAGGCGTATGCAAATTTTTACGCAATAAAACAGCTAGAACAACGAGAATGTTACCACTTACGGCCGTTAGTGGCAGAATGGATAAAATGAGAGCAACAAAAATGCCCGTCTTTGAATGGTCAGAATCTTGCGATGTCCAGCTACGATTTGTTAAGTTTTTACTGGACGATCCATACAAATCCAGCGTTCCAACATACATTGCTTCGGCCATCATTTAGATGAGGTAATGAAAATCGTCAATCGTTACATATAGCTGAAATAAATTTGGAAAGAGATAATTTTATGGATCCTGAAAATGCTAAAACTGTTATTATCTACCCGTTCCCTTGTGCATTTTTATTATGTTTCTCTGATAATGCTGATCGCCCGCTGAGCTTAGCTTAAATCACTATGTAGTGAATAATGGACCAGCACTTTATTGAATGTATGATTATATACCTATGCTAACGAGATCAAAGAAACATGAAACCACGAGAAAATGGATAGATAAAAGAAAAATGAATAAAATAATGAATACGCCACTTGTGAATTCTATTGCAAGTAGTATCTACTGAAGCTTTGATAAGGGATTATTAGAACACGAAGAAAGAGCTCAGAAGATTTTTTTGTTGAATGGCAAGTACTTGAAATTGCATTATGTTTTAGATCCTCTGCAGGTCGTAGATTAGCTACTTATCGCCTTGATTGATTATGGACGTCGTTAAATCGCGCAGTTGATTGAAGCTGATAAAAGCATGCAGGCATGCAAAGTGGCACAAGAAAAGCTCTAGTGGATCATACAAAAACACTCAAATCAGAAACTGATATTTTGCAAAATTTTGAATATCTTTTCTGGCATTTCAATTACTTTTTGACTTCAAATACTACTCAATGTAGCTTAAACTGACCAGCTAAATTCGAATTAATTGCGACATAACGATAAAATGCTACGTACTTACGCGTCGCGTCGTATGGCACTAGTACAAGGACATATGAAAAAAATTCGCGAATCTTGCCAAAATTAAATAAGCCACTGATATGAATAGAATATAGCTGATTGAACGAATCGATGATTTTTCTCAGTTTTTTAGCTAAAGCTATTCACTATTCAAATTTCGTTTGCTCGTCCCACCATTCTTAAGCAACTTTTTTTCAGTTTCAGCTACTACATGAGAATTAAAGCTTCTTCATGCGCATGTCTGTCTGGATCTCCCATTTCCCAAATCCCAATGCACAAAAACGTCGAAGACGCGACACATTGCTTGAATATTCCATTCCTACAAATTTACGTACTTGGTGCATAACTAAGAAATCGTCATCGGACATAGACAGCATCGGAACTCTGAGGGGTCAGCCTAGAAATTATTTTAAAAGTGCCTATAAAGACGATGAATGACCATTAGAAACATCATTTCTCAACGTTCCTGACGATGATTTTTCTGGAATAAATACATAAAAATAAGGAAAAAGCTTGAGTGAAATTTGACCATGTATGGTTAAATTTGGTGCGAAAAAGATGAAACCTTGAGCTCTCTCGTTGTTTGTAAAACTGGAAATTCTGCGGAGTCAGCGGCATTTCGCGGAGGTCAGCAGCCATTTATGGGAAGTAAAATCCTCCGAGAACACATATTTTCGCCATAAAATTTGTAAATTAGAACGTTAAAGGATATGTTAAGCATTGTCGTATACTTTTACCTTATGTTGTATTTTATGTTCTATATATGCAATATATTGATGTTTCATAGGTACCTATATGTTTGCGCTATTAGATGCTTTACGCTAATGAAATAATGTGCTAAATCGTATCATGTTCAGCTGACCAATTCCGCCTGAAAACTTTAAGCATTCCAGTAATGCCGCAAAGTATCATCTTTTCAAGGAGCGTTCAGAAACAAAAAAGAGGCAAAATATCAAATTAAATAATAGCACTGCAGATGTAATAACCAAGTTTTAAATATATCCAATCAAATGAGAGAGAGTTCCATACCGTAGCGGAATAAAACATAAGCCTAAACGATCTTGTCCTGCGACCCAGTAAATAAAAAGGGCGGTAGTATATTACGTGGATTAATCAGATCGAAAATGCGAAAATAATGAATAAAATAGAAAAATTACCGTGGAGGTCTTTATTTTGTTTTTCCTCAATTGCATACATGTTTTGCTGTGTTTGCCACCGGAAAGATGACAATCAAGTTTTCATAATCGACGTGAGAATCCTAGAGATGAATATTATGTTTCGTCCAATGATAATTAGCCATTTTTGCTAATTAATCTACAGAAGTATGTTGTGAACTATCAGATATAACGTATAAAAAAGTAAATAAGAAGACAGCAAGGCTTGTTTTGCCGACTAATGACTAATTAAATAAATGAAGCTCAGTCCATTCATAAACAGCAAATTCGTTCGAGCGATCGAAAAATATTAGGATCGTTTTGCAATAGTTTGCATATTTGGTCACTTATGTATATAACGGCTTTTTCGATAAGATAATGAAGCAGCAAAATAAAAGAGATGTTTTTTAATTTAGTGTCGAGTACAAAGATACTCCGTTAGGACAGAAACGCTCATAATTAACCGATCAGTTTTTGATATTAGCAACGCCTGAATATATTACAGACAAATATAAACTGAATATATTACAGACAAATATTGTTAATGAGACGAATCGGCGATTCTGAGGATGAAAACGTAAAATAAGACGCCGCACGAATCTGATACTCGGCAGCAAATGAAACGAAAGGTGGTATTTGAAATTTGGCTAAGATTGTATTTTCATATTTCTTGCTGAGGAATGCAAAACAACATTGGCTGCGACAGCAGTTTTTATACTTCGATTTGGTCTACTCAGTCAAAAATTATGCGGGAAATTTCGTTTAAAGAATAAAGATAAAAAACGCGCTGCTTGTGCATTTTGATGGATTGATTTTTCGGCAATGTACTGTCGGTTTAACGCATTTTGAACGTTCCTTCGCAAATGCGCTTAGAAAAGATGAGCACGATGAATCGGGAGTAAAAAGCTCCACTAAAATAAAACAAAAAATTTTTTGGCCTAAAAATGAACACTGTGTTTTTAAACCTCCAAAGTAATCGAAGTTGTGAATTCATAAGAAAAGTCTAAGCCGCACAAATCATTTCTGTGATCGCGTGATATTAATAATTGATGCAGCTAAGTAAATCGACAGCGGTCTATTTGAACATATTTTCCTGATTTAGCTTAACAGCTAATTTGATTTTGTGATAACGCCGCACTACCGATAAATGCACAGGTGAGAAGCTGAAACATGTTAAATCAAATTTTAAATAAATAATCGATTCTTACGAAACAGTCGAACAAGTTTGTCAACTTATGCCTCTTCAGCATTATTTGCAGCGGCTTAATCTTTGATCTTTGCTTGGATGCACGCAGCTGCCAATTTTCAGTCGGCTGATTGCGATGCCTAATTGAAGTAACTAGTAGCTTAGTGATTTCTGAAAAATTGATCAAAGATCTGGTTGCGCTGTACAATGATAAATAATAGGCTATGCTCCCAGATCATCATGACATTACTTAATTTTTTCATAATGGAATTCTACAGCCTTGTGTGGTTTCTACCTCGAACTCGCATTTTTATGATTAGGCGCGTGCGAAATGCTCTTCCACTAAGAGCACATTTGCGCCATGTTCAGCTTGAAAATAGGCAAATCGCCAATCGTTGTTTTGATGTTAATTGACGACTTCAAGTTGAATAGAAAGTTTAGTTTACTCACTCATAATAAAATAAGCCTTGTGTAGTCATAAAGAAGAAACATTATTTTATTACTTAAAATATAATTTTATCGTTCAATTTAGTCCGTTTTAGATTCTTATAAATTAACTATACTTTTTGTTGAGTAAAGAGTGAAGTGCTATGAACTCTCTTATCTCAGTATAATTATTATTCAATCCTAATTTTTGTAAATAGTCAAATATAAATGTGAACATGCTCATTGAATCCTAATACTTTTAACGAAACCATATTCTACGTGTTTGATGTCAATCCGATATAAGGTTTCGATAAATGATTAGAACGACAAATGGCTTGGTCTGATTTAGGCACTAATCAACTTAATGAGCTGACTTTTGATTCAGGAGGAGATTCATTCTTTGTATTATCTTTTCTGCTTCACTATTCATCAATGAAAATGCTGAACTGTGCTTTCCGAACGACTGCGTTACCGTTTACAAGAAAATGCATGGTGCTGCTGGTCCATTTCTATCTTCGATACATGTGCCGTAAACAATGCAAAGGTATGGAAAATTCAAATGAATAATATTTTCGAAGTAAGTATTGATCAAACTATTTATCAAAAAACAAACAATCAGATTTATAATAAATTCTGTACACTTTTTACAGTAGATTGGAGAAGCGTAGGTACATATTTTTAATATATGGGGTTCAAAAGTGTTATAAAGTTAAATCTGTTACGGCGAAAAATTTTACTCTCACAAATCCGCATAATTTTCTCAAAGGACTGAATATGATTTTGAGCCTCGCGTTACCGTAAATTATGAAGCCGTCCACGTCGATCATTTTATACTATAGTCTGTTTCACACAAGTTTGGGCATAAATTTTAAGAACTATGTCCGACAATAAGCCGACAGATTGCGATTACAGCATTGATTTGATATATAAGTATCGTAATCCGTCGGCTTATTTTCGAAAAATTCTTAAAATTTATGCCCAAACTTATGTGAAACAGAATATTGTATGCAATTTTTTTTCGTTGTGTTTTACATTTTATGTTTATACGTCTCTAGGATATTAGCAGGTCTCATTTCGGCTCTTAGATCATTTATGTTAAAGCTTCTAATGAATTGGGCTCTCAGCATGCGTTTTACTCCATTAAATCCTGTATTTGTATTTAGTGCAAGCATGTCCAAATTGCCTACGCTGAAGAACAAAAACCGTTTTTTATCATAACTTCTCACAAAATTACTTTAAAGAAAAATAACACGCACTTTTCGAAAGAGCATAACAATAAGCGCAATCTAATCTTTATTTGTTTTTATGATTTTTAAATGAAAGCGACCGTATATTAAGCCGCCTAGGAGTGTGTCGTAGCACGGTCAATTGTAAATGGTAACGCGAGGGAAAGAACGCAGACGGAAAAAAACAAATCCCAATTGAAAAAATACCGCTAAGCTGAGAAAATAGGAAGACTGCTTATTAAAAAATATCGAAACAGATGCGCACCTACTTAACATTGTAATAAGAGTACATACGACGGAATAAGGAAATAATCATTAATACAACAAGATAATAGAGTAGTTCTCACATCAATACAATACTCCTTATATCAGTATCTAATTTCCGAGAAACAAGCTCAACTCGATCGAAAACTGTTCGCTCAATATGTTTTAAATCAAACAAATCAGTAATTCAATTATCAGGTTTATATTCGTCATATTTAATTCAAAACAATTCTTCTGTTTTCTGAACTCATCAACTTGCTTGATCTATAAGACCGTTTTCTTCTTTCCAAACCATGCAACTATTGCAATGCGAATTGCAAATTTGAAAGTTAACATTTAGTCATCCTTTGCTAATTTGGATCATTGAACACTTTGATCAATTAATTGGGATAAAATCATATCAGAATAAACGAATAAAGTCTTAAAATGCGAAGGCGTACGGTGGACTTATTAGCTTTATTTATTCCCCATAAGGAATAGCAAACATATGTTGTTGAAGGGAAAGAAGTATATAACCACGAAATAACAAGGAGTGCGAATATCTCTCGTCGAAAAATCTTCATTTCCTAAATTTCAGCGAGAACGCATAATATTTTCCATTATGCGAGGCTTAAGTGTAGTAAGATACGATGCTTTAACCTTCTAACTTTCTCGAAATATGATTCGCCGAAATGAGTAGGAGAAGAACACAAAATCTAGCTCTGTAACTTGACATTGCTAAATAGCACACACGAAATACATCTCTATGATTTCAATTTTCGGCAGCGAACTTGTCGATGCACTTATTTAGACTTGCTATAGCTTGCGGAACGAGTTATAGATGCACAGCGCCGCCGATCTAAGGAGTGTCCGCCGGTCTAGGATCAGGTCAAAAATAAGGCTTTTTGGGCCAAAAATGATCTGGAAAACTGGCATAAATGTAGCCTTAACATTATGTTATTTTACAGTTTCTGGTCAATTTTCAGCACTTTAGAAGAAAATTTGCAGTTTTCATCTAATTCGGCCTCTATTCTCTCTCATTCTTCAAAAGTGCTTGAAATTGACCAGAACCTGTGTAATAAACGTAGTTTTAATGCTGTTTTAGAGATTATACTAGATTTTCAGGTCATTTTGGCCCAAAAAAACTCAATTTTTGACCCCAAGACCGGGTGACCTGACCTCTCCCCAAGATATTTTTTTTTAATTTTTGCCGGTTTTACACCCCCAGGACCATACGTGGGCAGCAAGAAAATTCTGGGGGGTGCAAGATTTTTTTGAAGGTCAAAAAATGGCCTTAAAAATGGTGGTATGGCGATAAAAACACCATTTTTCGACGTTTCTCATCAAGCACTATCCATTAGCATCAAAAAATTGCGAAAAAAACGAAAAAAATTTTCAAAAATTGAATTCTGGGGGGTATTTTGATTTCTGGGGGGTATTTTGGTTTCTGGGGGTGCATACCCCCAAACCCCCCCACGCCCAGGTGTGCCCAGGACCCTCCAGATTTCGACTGCTGCCCGTGTATGGTCTAGACCCTTGAATCCCTCTCCCTAATGTTCTGTCTGATGATAGGCTAGTGACTGCTCCTTCCCGGAAACAGCTCTAGAGTTTAAAATACGCTCTCTTGTCGATCTGAGATGGGTGGGATATGGATGATTCGCCCCCCCCCCCCACATTTCGCCCCCACAGAAATTTGCCCCCTCACAACTCGTCACCCACAACTCGCCCCCAACCATAACTCGCCCCCACACAACTCGCCTTCTTTACAACTCGCCCCCCCACAACTCGCCCCCCACAACTCGCCCCACACAACTCCCCCACACAACTCGCCCCTCCACAACTCGCCCCCCCACAACTCGCTCCCACACAACTCGCCCCCTCACAACACGTCCTTCACAACTCGCTCCCCCTCCCCACTCGCAACTCCCCCTCACAATTAGCCCTTGGAATTTCTAAACGGGGCTCATGATTGCTGAATGCTAATGCAATTATGTACCTATTTTAAATTCAACGTATGTATATAGGAGCTTCATGAAAAATCCTATTTATGATGAAAATTGTACTCATGATGCCAAATTTTTACGGCGTTTTTACATTGCTGCTACAGCATAACGAGTCTGTCATTTTTAATGTGTACAATTTATGTACATATATTGTGTCATGAATCATACGTAAATAGATTGGTACATTTCCATATATTTCTGTTGCATTGCTTATGCTGATTTTCGGGAGTAAGTTGAAGGCATATATTTGGTGGAAACAGCTGGTCTGCGGGGGTCGTGGGGGTTTTAAGTACTATTTGTCCAATTCTGACTAGTTTCGTCATTCTTGTAAATAGAAAATATAAGGATTCATCCAAAACTTTGAATTCTCAGATGATTTTAGCTTCATTCTAGGTGTTTTATTGGTAAACAAAACAGAAATGTACTCGACGCGAAGAGCCGAAAAAAATTTTTAAACATCTTTGCTGCTTTTTTACCCAAAACCCAGTCACCGAACCCTCCAGATCGATAAACTCCTAGAAATGAATTTTTGGTGCTAGTTTTGGCAATTTTGCCCCATCTAACCCCCCAGAATTGGGGCCCACAACCTCAACTTGCTAGTCTAGTTGTGGGGAGCAATCAATCATTGGATTATATGTATACGTATATCACACATTCCTATATGGGGGTGAGGGGGGTATTACCCCCTCCCTCAGGGTCCGAGACTCGAATCACTGTCAGACGATTTTGGGCTATCAAACATATTCTGCTTGATTTTTGGGTAAAAAAGCAGCAAAGATGTTTAGAAATTTTTCCGGCACTTCGCGCCGAGTACATTTCTGTTTTGTTTACCAATAAAAACACGTTGAATGAAGTTAAAATCATATGAAAAGTCAAAGTTTTCGATGAATCCTTATATTTTTTATTTACAAGAGTGACGAAACTAGTCAGAATTGGACAAATAGTACTTTAAAATGCAGTTTTTCACTTTAAAACATGTTATAAACGATGTTTTTGCCATTTTTCATATTTGACTTGCAAAAAAGGCCAGAAGTCGGGAAACTATGACACATAAGCTGGTAGGCGTTGAATTGATTTGTCAATTGTCAAACATTTGGGATTGGATTGAGGCTGACCATCGCAAGCAAGACAAAAAAAGGCCAGGAGAGAAAAAAGTTGTGTTATGGGCAAAAATACTCTATTGTTAGCTTCATCCACTAGCATCGAAAAACTGCCAAAAAAATCTAAAAATTGAACTCTACGGGATTTTTAGTTTCTGGGGGTCCAACCAAATAATTCATTATTGGATTGTAATAATTGCGATTCCATTGGGGGCTAGTTGTGGGGGTGGCCAGGCCAGTTGTGTGGGGTTGAGTTGTGTGGGGGCGAGTTATGGAGGGGCGAGTTGTGTGTGTGGGGAGGGAATTGTGTGAAGGCGAGTTGTGGTTGGGGGCGTTTTGTGGGGGGCGAGGTGTGTGGGAGCGAATTGTGTGTCCGACTACTAGTTGCGCAAAAAAGCTCGCAAATAGCTCCGAGATCATGGAATTTGTATCCTCTTTTTTGTAGCGTAGATATTACTCTAAATTATGAAAACGCTACCTATGTATATGCCTAAAGTCGCAAAATCTGCTAAAAATCATACTTTCTCTAAGCAATGCAAAAAAATCGAAGTATATTCTGCGGCCTGCAGATTGAAATGAGCTATTGAACCAAAAAACGATCAAAAAAGAAGCAAGTTAGCTATGCAGTAGCTATGGGGAACTAGATGGAGTCAACTAGGAGAGACTTTGCAAGCCAATTGAGTGAAATAGCAAACATTAATGCATTCAAGACAATCAAGGAAATTGTTGGTTTAAAGCAGTAGGAAACGCATAAGCTTACGTGAAACAGACTACATTTTGGTACACCTGCATGCCTGCAACGACGCCAGGTTTGCTTGCATATAATCCCCATGATAACAAAATTAAACATCTTTAAATACTACTGCAGTCAGTTTTCTATCAATCATGATACGAGGCAAGTCAGCGTTGCAACTTGCAAGCAATTCACAAGAAGTAAATATTTTAGATTATGTTTATACATTCTTATGTGAAGCATTGAAAATTATTCAAAGAAGATAACACTCTTTCAGAGGCCGCAGAATATAGATCGATTTTTAGCGTTGCTTAGAGAAAGTATGATATTTAACAGATTTTGCGACTTTAGGCATGTACATGGGTAGCTTTTTCCTAGTACCCTCCTTTTACATCCTTGATAATTCACAATCCCAAGTATATTCGTCTTGTTTGTTCCATCGGAGCATTTTTCCTTGCTAGTCCCCACTTTTAATCAGCATGATTTGAGTAAATCAGTCAGTAAACACACGGTAACATGCAATATCAATAGACAGCAGTTCAAGAAGCGGAAAACAATATTGTTCTGAACATCAGCATTATCTTTTTCAAACAAGACAACCTTACATTATTTAAACAGATTAGAGGTTTTCAGCATAAAATTTACGCAAATTGTGGGTGTAAAGAACATTTACGCTCTGATTCGTAATCCGAACGTTAGTTGGAACATTTTGAAGAAAATAAGCTCCTGAAACGCTCTGAAACTAAATTTAATTTTCATCCTAACCTAACGGAACATATTTCGAAAAAAAATTCACGTTTTGAAACGCTCTGGAAGTAAAATAAATCTGTAGTGTAAAATACACTTAAACAATAAATGAATAGTACAAACTTTACACAACTATTGGGTGTAGAGAAAACTAACAGTCAGATTCGTAATTCTGACCTAACATATAACATTTTGGAGAAAATTAAGCTTCTGCAAAGCTTTTGAACTAAAGTCAATCTGCAGTGTAAAGTTTACACAACCACCGAGTATAAAGAAAATTTTAGTCGGATTCGTAATTCTGATATTACGATCAACATTTATGAAAAAATTTTGTCTCCCTGAAAACAAATAAATTTAGATGCAAATCACTTTACACCACTGTTAGGTGTAAACAAACGCACTCAACTAGCGTATCATGTTCAATTTCTGGTACATTCTTAGACTCGAGATCATGTCCAGAACAGGAGAAGTTGACAGAAAAAAACAAGACAGAAATGCGTGTAACAAATCCAATTTTTGACTTTACAGCTTCCGAAAAAGTTAAATTTAGATATAAATAAACGCAATTTGTTTTTATTTTATTCGACCTATCCCGATTTCTAAATGCAGAAAGTGGGGAACAAAAAAACAGACAAAAATGTATTTTCATCATTCAACACATTGTAAACTTTAAAAATCTCCCCATTGAGTGTAAAAAAATTCGGTTTGAGTCAATTTGTAGCCTTTGAATCGTAGTGCGTTTGTATGTGGAAAACATCTGTTCCGCAAAATTTTCGAGATACTCATTAATCGAAATAGGGAATAAAACGTGTTTTGTCACCTATTTTACACCCCTGATTTCGAACTTTACACCCACCTAAATAACTCAATATTGCGTTTTTTTAACGTGGTCTACTGCGACGTGTAGCCCTTAGAAGACACTTTATTTTTGTTTTATTCAATTTATCCAAACTTAAAAGCGGAAGAGTTAGAAGAGAAATCTTAGTTAAAATCTGTTT
Organism: Mermis nigrescens; assembly: GCA_036768485.1. NCBI lineage: Eukaryota > Metazoa > Nematoda > Enoplea > Mermithida > Mermithidae > Mermis > Mermis nigrescens. The sequence goes on from JAVLUZ010000463.1 coordinate 113,442, forward strand.
TTTACACTATCCACTAGAGTGCAAAGTTTAAACCCTAGATCTAACTCAATATTTAGTGTACAAAAGTTTACTGGCAAGCAAAAAGTAGCCCTTAAGTCGTAGTATATTTCTATCAGAAAAAATTTTTTGAGACTCATTACCGGATTTGTTGGCAGACATTAAGAAGACAAAAAATGCAACCAAAATCTGTCTTTACACCCGCAGATTTTTATACTATTTACACTCCCCTCGAGAAATAATGCGAAATTTCAAAAACCACCAAAATCGTTATATGTTATAACGTTACGTCAAAATTTAACACGCTCATTACAAATTCAGTATTGAGTGTAAACAAAAACAAAAAAGCTACTTCGAGTTTTTTTATTATCTATCTTTTAAAAAAACCGCACCTCCCAGATGTGTCCCGTTATAGCTGTAGAGAGGTAGACATATGTTGGGGGTACCCAAGCATATTATAGGAACGCGCTACCTATGATTATATTCTCGTAAACACTCAGCAATTATCAGCACCTATTAGCTTCTTGTATTGAGAGAAAACACAGCTGAAGATGGCTATTGGCTTATTTAATCATTGGCTCCCGCGACAGTATACATAACTTTAATTGAAAAGGACACCTTATCACAGATAGCCGACACGTAGTCAAATTAGTAGGTTCCCTCAGATGAAACGAGAAATATTCCTCCTATAATTAGTACGGTGACGAAAAGAATCTGTCTCACATTGAGCGAGGGAGGATCTAGATTTTCAATGCTGTTGCAAAAGAATTAAATTAGAGCAATAAACAAACAGGTAATGTTTAACAGTTGCCTCGATTCCTCATAATGAATAGGTATTAGTTTTTTATACAATTTTTTAATTCTGTGTAGATGCTATCGCATTGCTCGTTCGTTAATCTGATTTCAAACTTGTTTGGCCCCTAGGTATATAGTTTATTTCGTTATTAAATTACGAACATGTCATCATCGAACAAATGGATGAAAGGTCGCTTTGTTAAACAGTAAGAGTTGATTTGTATAAATCTAGGTCAAATGGCGCCATAAATACGGTAATCAGAGAACAGGGTCAATTTAAATAAATTCCTTTGTAAGTCGAGGTTAAACACGACTCCACTTTTTTCCATCCAAGAATAAGGCCGCAAGTTCAAATACGACTCAATCCGATTTCGAATCTTTTCATAAGTCTTGTCAATGTATCAATTGATATAAATAATTGATTCGCAATAATATTAATTATATGAAATGAAGTATATTAAAAATAATATTTAATGATATTAATTAATCTTATGAATTTAACCAGGCTTAATTCGGAGATATTCATAATCGGATGCAGGGATGTAGGCCTCATTCATTGCTTATTCATATACCTACTTATACAAGGATTTAGCACATGGAAAGGATTTCGGATGTGAAAAAGAATTACTACGCAGTAGACAGAAGAGCCAAATAAAAATATTACTCTTTCAGTTCATCCCATCAAAGTATTGTAAATGCAAATATTAGTTCGTGGCCAAACGGACAGCATGACGCGTGATAACTAAACACAAATCAAATTAGCATTATTTCTACGTCAAAACTTTCCTACTTATCCTTTGATTCCATATGCGTGTTCAAGTGGTGACCGTTTTGTGCGGTTGGTCACGAAGAACGTTCGTTCTTACAGGTCGCAAAGTGCCTCCATTATGTTTTTTATATATGTAAATAAATGTACAAAGAAGCATTGTTATCTGATTGCTATAAAGCGAAATTAGTTCTCTAAAAAGTTCATGCGAAAAATTGAAATGGCAGTGCATAAAATAGTTTGCTTCCATTTGTTTCCTTCCGGTTCTTGTTCTGGAAAGCTCAAAAAAATAATGCTCATACGAATTATGTACGAATCCGGTAGCCGTTACCGCTTGGCAGGAAGCAAAATGCGCTAACGAGCGTAAAAACAGTGCGAAAATAAACACATTCTATATGTTATTCTACCTCACGGAACCCTATACATACATGAGTCACAATTTTTGAAACAATGTAAATGGATTACAAGAGCGATTTAAGAATAAACGAAAAGCACGATACTGTGGATTAATGGGCTAATACGAAGTTTTGCTGTGCGAAATCGTGTTACTGAGGGTCATACCTGGGCGTGAGGGGTTTGGGGTATGCACCCCAGAAAACCAAAATACCTCCCAGAATTAGATTTTCGAAAATTTTTTCTGCTTTTTCGCAATTTTTTGATGCCGATGGATAGTGCTCGATAAGAAACGTTGAAAAATGGCGTTTTTCCGCCATACCACCATTTTTAAGGTTATGTTTTAACTTTTGAAAAAGTCTTGCACCCCCTCAGAAGTTCAGAAGTTTGGTGCCGCCCACCTATGCTGTGGATGTCTATAACCTACTTTTGTAGCAATTATTTCGAGCGCCAAAATTTGATTTTCATGTACGAGCATAAATAGACTATTCTCTTTCTCGCAAGTTTAGGCACGAGATTTAAAAATTATTCCGACAGCTTATACATTGCGTTATATCATTGATTTGATGTATACCTACATATGTAATTATCGTTAATATGTCGACTTGAGTCACTTTCTGAGAGGTTCGACCAACTTTGTGATAAGTCAAAAATTAATCATACCTAAAAACAACGTATACCGCGCAGTTTTTGACTTTAAACATCATGGTGCTATTCATTTGACTTGAAAACGAAGTTGTAATACAGTATGCTAAACATAGGAATTTTATAATTCTTACTACTTATTATCAATTCAAAATTCAATTTTCTCTACGAATGATTAATACCATTTGTCAAAACAGCAAGCAATCCATAGAGGAGTAAATTTGCTATTAGCTGAGTGCAAAAAGTATTTATACACATCAGTTTACACTTCACACTACAGTTTAAACTTACTATTCATGAAAAATTATAAAAAACTTTTGACAGATTTACGGTTCCTGTTGGTCCATTACATGAACAGCAAAAATTTTTACCTTTTTTACATAGCTTATCCCTTGGTCTAAAGTCTAAAAAATTTTCATCAAAATAAATGTACCCTGGCCTTCCTAAATAAATGTTCGATTGACACATTAAACTCAAATTTCTTACGTAAAAACAGAGCATCGCACAAAGATAGACATAATTATCTCTAAGTGTTTCCAAAATGTATAAGCCAAATATGTTTAATTTATCCGTAAAAGACTTGACTATAATATTCTGCTTGATTCCAGTTACACAGAAAAAATAATACATTGCAGTATGCCAAAAATTAAAAAAATTAATATTTTTCTCATTTTTAGCTCTAATACCTAAAACTTTTTTAGAAGAAATAATAAGTTTCCCTTAAAACTAATATCACTTGGTGAAAAATTTTTTCTCTATTAACAGCATGCAAAGTTATTTTTGTAATTTTTGATTATCACTTTACGCGACAGTCTCTACTTATTCAATATTCTCTAAAAGCTGCTGAAAACTTCAACAAATCTCCGTTTCCTGTGGGTCCGATTGCAACAAAATTCTTTATACCTTTTATGTAGCTAGTTCTATCCACACATGGGCGCGATAATTGCCGCTACCCAGAATCGTTATTTTTGGTACTTTTCGGGATTTAGCCCCATCCAGACCCCAGAGTTTTTTGCTGCCCATGTATGTTTCTGTTATATGCTGTAAAATTTTCATTGAAATAAATTTACATTGAATGACCAAAACAAGTGTTTGATTGACCCCTTACCCGCTAATTTTGCATGCCAAAACAGTGCAAACGCAAGCATAAAAAATTTCTTGGCATTTCCTAGAGCCACAGACCGAAAGTTTTCGAATAAGGATAACTTGTCGCTAATATTTTGCTTGCTCCACTTGCACCGTACATGAAAAACTCAAAATTTTTGGTGGAGGGTTTGCGGCCATTGGGGGAGGGGTAAATGACCTTCCCTTTTTTGACTAAAAATGGCCAAAAATCGACTAAAATGTCTAAATGCGATTTTTTTGCGATTTCTGCCCGAAAATCGGGGGAGGATAAAAATCCACAGCCTTTGGGCGGACAAACCTTAGATGGAACTCCCAAACCCTCCTGTTACGTGTATGGCTTGCACGTAACGATCCAATATGTTATAATATCCTCTACATAAAACTTCACATAATTTTTCTCATTTATTTATGTTCTTATTATAATCCTATTTCCTCAACAAATAATAAACTCATTCAATGAAACAAAGAATGCTCACTAGTAAAACTCTTTATTAAATCGTTAATGGATTGTTTCATTAAATGGTGTTTATTATTCGTTGGAAAAATAGGATTTCAACAAGAAGTATAAATAAATGAGAAAAATCATGTAAATTTTAATACTTGGAATACTATAACATATTGGATCCTTACGTGCAAGCCACACATGTAAGAGGGGGATTTGGGGGTCCTTCCAAGGTTGGCCGTCCCCCATCCATAAAAGGTCCATGTGTGAATATAAAAGTATAAAGAATTTTGCTGCAATGGGACCTACAAGAAACGGAGATTTGTTGAAGGTTTTAACAACTGTTAGAGAATATTGAATAAATCTAAAGTGTCGTGTAACGTAATAATCCAAAAGTACAAAAAACTTTACATGCTGGTAATGGACTAGGTGAAACTTACTATTTGTCCTAAAAAAGGATTTCAAGGCAAAAAAATGAGAAAAATATTAATTTTTTTAATCTTTGGCATACAGTAATGTATTAATTTTTTTCTGTGAGACCGGAATCAATTAGAATATTAAAGAAGAGTCTAATACTGATAAATTAAAGTTGTTTGGCTTATAGATTTCGGAAACATTGACAGATAATTATGTCTTTGTTTATGCGATGCACTGTATTTACGTGCGAAATTTGAGTATAATGGGTCAATCGGATACTTGTTTAGGCAGGTCAGAGTACATTTATGTTGATGAAAATTTTTAACAATGTAGACCAAGGTGCAAGTTAAGTAAAAAAGGTAAAAATTTTTGCTATTCTTGTAATGGACCCACAGGAACCGTAAATTTGTCAAAATTTTTATAATTTTTAATGAATAGTGAGCATGTTTAAACTCAAGTGTAAAGTGTTGACTGATGTGTAAAACTATTTTTTGCATTTAGCTAATAGCAAGTTTGCTCTTCTATCGATTAGTAGCTGTTTCGAGGAATATTATCAATTATTCGTAGAGAAAATCGAATTCTTATAAAGATAATAAAAAATGGTAAAAATCATAAAATTCCCATGTTTAGCATACTGTAGTAAAACGAATTTTTGTTTTCAAGTCAAATGAATAGCAACATGACGTTTAAAATAAAAACTGTGCCATATATATACATATGTCATTTTGAGGTATGATTAATTTTTGACTTATCACAACACAACTCACCGTTGTCGAACATTGAATTTCTCAGAAATTATGTCTTTATATAAATAAAAGTTCTTAAGCCCAAGCTTATGTGAAAGAAACAGACTGTTGGTCGGCAATTATTAGCAAAAGCGAAACGGTATGTGTAACAGATTGATTTAGAATGGAAATAAATGAAATAAGGATAAAGCAGCAGAGAAAAATGCCATTGAAGTTACTTATTTATCACGCGCCTGCATATTTCCACATAACACTTTTTATTTTCAAATGTTTTCGTAGGTTTGCGAGCAGTCATGACATGATGAGGTAATCTAATCGAAAAAATGAAATTATTGCTTAGGGGCAGCGCTTTTGCATCGTGCCACATTAAAAGTTTGACGCGTTTTGAATATCGAGTTGTAAATTAGGCCGCTTCTGCTAATTATATGTAGGCGCATTTGAAAATCCAGCATAATTTGTGAGCTTTTTTGATAGCGAAACTTCAAAACTGGATTAGGTAGGCAGAGGCAGTTCGTGGCAGGACACAACGCTGATAAATTTCAACCCTCACTAACGGATTTCGCAAAAGGCGTATTTTTCGTGCCTGCCTCTCGCGCCATCTGATTCGCTATTCGTCTCCGGACAATTGCATTTTGCTTCTAAGTCTTTGCTTCGCATGTACATACATAGATAGGAGGGTTGTTTTGTTACAGTTAACAATATTAAAACGAAAAATATCGTTAACGATGTGTTTTTGAGCAGTCGAAACGATATCTTTTCTCGAGAGTCGTCGTTAACGAAAACGATATTAATTCTGGTATCGTGGAAATATCGTTAGTTTCCTGTTCATATATTTGATCTTGGGCGGAATTTAAAATGATTTTTGGCCATCGATGATCATAATTTCTCGAGTTTTCCGGCGCTTTGCCCCAGATAATACCTTTTAAAACATTGTATTCACTTTGTTGGCGGCCCGGAAGCCATATTTTTGCTCAGGGAATATGTTTCACCCGATTTGTAGAGGAGCAGAAACAGCGTTTTAGCATAGTTTTCTTCTATTTCCAAGCATAACTTACAAAATTTTTGAGACGTTCTGCGTCAAATGCTATATCGAGCAGTAATCCAAGCTCCTAAAGGTTCATTTGTTGTGATTTCTCCAATTTTCCGGGCGCTTCGTGTCAGATTTCGCTAAAATCAAAAAAATTTAATGATTTCTTCGAGCGAAATTGTCAAAAAATTATAAAATTTTTTTCGAAAAAATGTTTAGCCATAAGGATTTCAAATACATGACGACAACGCAAGACGCCAAAAAACGCTATTCCACAGGTGAAGTGCAAATTTTTGCACCTATTTTCGACTTTGTTGGAAAAGTTGCCCCCCCCCTCTTAGAAAATTTTAGATCCGCCACTGTTTGATCCTATTCAACTATGTATATACTGTAAGAGTTTGCTGAGGAGGCGCTGCCTGAGAGGGAGGGAGGGTACAACAGACATAGCCGATCCTCCGGGGCAGCTTGGCCACACTTAGGCGCGGTTAATCGGGAGACTTGCACCCCAGAATCTGAGGAATCCCCGCAGAAAAATTTATAACCCCAGAATTGAACTTTCGGCATGTTTTTTGGGATTTTTGTCGGGTTTGACCCCCCAGAATTTGGCTACTGCGCATGTCTGGTCCTAACCGCTCCCATGATGTCAAAAAATTTTTGGGCGCAATAAAGAATAAAATAATGTGCATTTTTCATGATTTTAGCCATTTTTTATTACGATTTTTCAAATTTTCTCCGGCGCGAGTAGTACTCATTAAGGACATTTACTGATTTTGCGTTCTTTATTGTTACGTCAGCAGAGTACTTTATGTATAGAACAAGGATTTTTCAATTCTTACAATGATTTTTCCAGTTATTTCTCGGTCTTCGTGCCGATTTTCGCACTAATTTGCGCGTTTTCGCACAACTTTCGAAATTTTCTAATTGGTTTGGTTCACAAATAATTCTGTATACCGAAAGACGATAACTAGCAAATGGGGCGCTTCGCTGCCCCATCTGCTAGAGTGTTTGTAAACAAATAATATCTTAACCAGTAATTAGTATAAAAAATTGAATGACTCTGCAATGGATCGGCGAGCGGTTTTTATATTTTTGTCTGTGACACGAAGCCTTATATATTCTGTTTCATATTATTTTATGCGTACATAGATTTTAAGATTTTTTCGAATTATAATTACCGATTAAGGTAGTTATAATACAGACATGCACATGGGGGGTTTGGAGGGGGTCCCAACCCCACCCAAGAATGGGAAAATGGAAAATTTTGTCGGGAAAATGAAGCAAAATGAAGTCCAAAAATGGATGAAAACTGAAAATTTTCTTCAATAGTTCTCCAAATTGACCAGAAACTGAGTAATAACCATAGGTGGGCGGCTTCAAAGGTCTGGGGGTGCAAAATTTTTCAAAGTCAAATATTGGCCTTAAAAATAGTGCTATGACGGAAAAAAACACCATTTTTGAACTTTTCTCGTCGATTTCTATCGACTGGCATAAAAAACCCCGAAAAAAGAAAAATTTAAAAAGTGAAAGTCTGGGGGTATTGTTGGGTATTTGCCATTTCTTGTTTGGGTATTTTGCCTTCTAGGGGTGCATACCCCCATACCCCCCACGCCCAGGTATGGTAATAACGTAGTTTTTGCGCCATTTTAGCGTTCAGGCCAATTTTTTAGGTCATTTTGGCCCAAGAAACTCTATTTTTGACCCCTCCCCCAGACCGGCTGACCCCCAGATCGGCCATGCTGTGCATTGTCAGATCAATGCAATAATGGCAAGCCGAATATAATGATTCTAAAAATTTATGTTGAAAGTTAATTTTGGAAAAGATGTATTATTCTTGAACAGCTGTCTACTTTGCATCTAGGTATTTAGATGGCTAAATTCACATTTATTGCTCGATTGAATAAAAATTACAGTACATATTGTTCATGGTCATTTGCGAATTGTACATAGAAGGATCAAGATTTATAGTTCCTACCTACATATATAATTCAATTATTATTTTATGTGCATTTTGTGAGTGCTTTCCATTAAGCAACGACTCACTCCATTTTGCTCTGTCTTCTTTTGCCTCGTTCTTCCGTTTATGAGGCAACTCAACGGCAAAACTGCGTACAATCTTCAACTTTGCCCTCATTGTAAACAAATGCAAAAAGTTGCATATCAAATTAGCCGCTAGAAGCAAAAATATTTGGATTTGTATTTTCGAAAGCCGCATGTTTGCTGCTTTCTTTCGAAAGCTGCATGTTTGCTGCTTTCGATTGCTTCGCATTAAATTTCACGCGCGCTGGTTTACAAGGTCAAAAATTTTGACTTGGTGCAAGCTCTTTTTCAGTGATTAATCATGTTTATAAGTACCCGTACGTGATTTCCTTTCAGCCGGTCTCATACATGTTTTATGATGCCGGATCGTATATTTAAAGTAGCGAATATGGAATCAGCGGTCCCATAAACCTCAGGGGCCAAATTTTGGAAGCAACAGTCAATCTGTGCTTCTGCAAAAAGACAAAAACCTAAATTTTACGCTATGCATAGGGTACCTTTGGGCTCCCGTATCTCAGAAACCAATCCGTGAATTTTCTTCAAATTCTACAGTAATGTCAGTCATAAGATATCCAATAATTGGTGAAAACTTCAAAAAATTTATCCGCTGCGATTTGAGTTATTTGATAAAATACACTTGTAAATCACGTTTTTCTTACGGCATCACATCAGTTTACACTGTAGTGTAAAGTGGTTTACACCAGTCGATAGCGCATAAAAAGTTCATCTAGGTTGGCTTTAAAATTTTACCCTGCGGCAATTGCATAAGCGGCTAGAGCTACCAAAACCTTTTACTTAAATCCGTAGTTTCCGGGTTTCAGGAGTTCGATCGAACCATTTTAATCAAAAAATTGTAATTAGCGCCCGAGAATACCCATTGAGTGAAAAAATAAGTATCACAAAATTATCCAGTAAAAACTTTTTTGCCTCACAGACACATACACACTTACACACAACTCGAAATTATTAAAGCATAATGAAGTTTTTTTTGGTCAATTTTTGACATTCTTCGGAAATTAGGGGTTTCGTCCGCATGTCAGAAAATCCTGGATCCGCCACTGCACAGCAGAAAAGGGCCGCCTTGTTCAAAATATTATAGTCTGTTTCATTTATCCGATAGCTTTTTCAGCATTATAATCCAATTGTCTCCGAAGTTTGACAAAAAAACTCGACATGTGCTTTCAGATCGCGTCCCACTGGCCGCCGAGTCATTTGCAAGAGAATTAAACCGAACTAAAAAACATAGCGACTTGTTCCGGCTTCTAAAGATAGAAAGTTGCGAACAAAAAAAGGAAAAAAGCGTATTTTTTATTATCCACGGGATTGTAAACTTTAAAATCTGAACCTAACTTCCCATTGAGTGTACATCGAAGCTACAGTAACTCTATCTTCCCTACTTACTGTAGGTCATTTAATGATCACGGTAGCTACATAGGAAGGAAGGGTTTTTCAAAAAATATTTCTTACGGCATAATTGATTCTCGTCTTCTAGCAGATCATGCAACGTGCGGATGGAATTCGCGCATTCACTTTGTCGTAAATCGACCGTTAAACACAATAGACCAGCATTTCAAAAATCGTTGAAAACTTCTACTTAGCGTAGTGGTAGAATGTCTGATTGTCGTCGAAGCAACACGGGGTCGATTCCTCAGCAAGAGTTTTGTTCAGTGCACTTACTGTAGTATGTCACAGCACTGTTTAGATGTTTGAATTAAGTCTATTTGCACGGTTTGGTGCATTAAAAATGAAAGAATGGCGGCGATCGCCCCCCACTCAACTTTTCTGTCGAGTTACAGTAAATCACATAGTGAGCATAATGTAGTCTTCAAATAACTTTACTGAAAAGGCTCTCGAATAAATGAAATAGACTATAGTTAATTGTACACAACGTAACGGATGGGTAAAAAAGCCGTCTCTTTGTAACTGCGAGAGTTACACGGTGCGAACTCGTTCCATTAGTTCGCACAGGCCATCCGACAACAGCTTGGTACTGTATCGGTTAACATAGCCATTTGCGAGTTGACATCTGCGGATGGTGAGCTCGTGGCTATGCCTTTAGTTCTCATATAAATCCCTTATTTTTTATTACAAAATCTTTAAGATACTTGTCCGGTAAAATAGAATTTAGTATATGATAATAGTAATTGTTTTACTTGTTACCGTTTGTCGTATTCTAGAAGATTCGATTTGAATTAAAAGTAATCTTGTCTAACGTTAATTTGACTTAAACTTCCGTTTTACTGTATTAATCCCGTGATGGGATGTTAGTAGTTGCGTTTGGACGAAGTTGTCGTTTGGTTGGTTTTATCTTTAGTGATAATTTGTTTGTGCTTCCCGGCATTCGCCGTGTGTACATATCGAATAAAATTATAAAACCCACACAGGGGTTTGATATACCGAGGGTGAGGTTGGCCGGCTCCGTTCGTCGAGGACTTCTGTGATTTCGGTGGAGAGGAAAAGTGAATATTTTTGATTGCGTATTTTGTTCAAAATTCAACATTCTTTTCTCAACCCTAAAATTGGTCAAAAATATTATTTAATCATTTATGATGACTGATCAGCTTAGAGCTCGTTGGTGTTGTTTTCAAATTTCATTGTGCTACGTACATTAGGAACCAAAATACATTTCGAATCAAGTGTAAACTTTGAAAACAAGTTAATTAATCAACTTGAGCTGGGTTGAGATAGGTCAACTGACCTCGCGGCAATTCCGGGATTTAGGTAGGTACTCTTAGGATCTAGGGCGTAGCTGCTGAGACTCCCGACGAAAAGCGGTCAGCAATATTAGGACTGAGGGAGTCGAAGCCGTAGGTCTGTCTACAAGGGTCCAGAAGATCGAAGTTGTTAGCGACTACGCGATCGGGACCAGCGCTAAGAGCAGTTTAGGTACCTACGTAAGTAAGTCCCGAAGGCAAATGTCAGGTGTGTCCGTATCTGTGCTGATTCAGTAAGTACAGAATGGACCCCTACATTTACATCTTCTTTTGCTTCACGCTGAGTAGTTTAATTGTTGATGTTTTGAATCACCTTACTGTAAAATGTCTCAAAAATTTTGAAAGAGACCATACAATGATAAAGAGCATGAAAAGGAAAAATGCTTAAAATTATTTAAAAAACGATATTGATATCGTAAACGGTATTTTTTGGTATCGTCGTTTTCGTTAACGAAACTTTATTTTTTCAGGAAAAATATCATTAACGAAAACGGAAACAATACCTATCTTCTTTTAACTGACGATAACAATGCTAGTACCCACTGTGTTAATCTAATTTGGTCACAGACATGTACGTGACGGGTTTTGGATGTCTAACCTCGAAATTGAAAATGAAAAATTTTGCGGAGGAAAATGAGGCAAAAAATGAAGACCAAAAATGATTGAAAGTTGAAAATTTTCTTCAGAAGTGCTCGAAAATGACCAGAATATGTAGAATAAATTAATTTTAACGCTATTTTAACATGTATACCAGTTTCTGAGGTCATTTAACGCTATTTTAGCATGTATACCAGTTTTTGAGGTCATTTTGGCTCAGAAAAGCTTAATTTTAGACGCCTCAGATTAGCGGATTCCCCATTCAGATCCTGTTAGAAGCAGGTTATAACATTCGCCTAATATAAAAGTTGAAGATATTACTGTAGTTTCAAAAATAAGAAAGCAATCATTCAGTGTTGCTAACAGTGCTGCCAGGCTGCCAGTTTTCCTTCCATTTTGGAAGTTTCTTGATTTCTGGAAGTTTTTCACTTCTATGCTTTACCACAGGGTGACAGTTTTTTGAGGGGCCCGTGGCAAGTTTTTGGGCCGCTTCCATATAGTTTATACTCTTGATGGCAGGTTTTAACCTTACATTGCAAGGGGGCTCGACGCGTCGCCATTGTCAAGTTACGATAATTGATCACCGGCTTGTCTTATTATTATTACAATACACATTATGGGCGGTAAAAATCGCGGATCAAAAATTTACGTCAACAATCAACACTCTAAATCACCACCGCAACGAACGGGAAATTTTACTCTCCTTAATACAGAAGATGACAATAATAGTCTTTGTGTCATTTGCGCGGAGACAGTTACGGATAGTCATATTTCGGCTGTTCAATGTGGACTATGTCATAAGTGGGCACATGCTGAGTGCCTTAATCTACCATCAGCACTTATTTCATATTTCAATAGTTCGTCCTATATTGACGCTTCTTACTCTTTTCCATTCGTTTGCTCCTTGTGTAAACCCCTGTTCGAAAATTTCGCTTCTTTACCGGCTAAGATGGCTACTTTAGAATCTCGTCTAAACTCAATTGAATCAAAAATCGGCGCTTCTACGTCACCCAGCATCGTCGATATAGGCTTATTAATTCAAGATGGTCTAGAACGTGAATCAAAAAAGTCGAATGCGGTCGTATTTGGTTTAGCCGAATCTAACGATGACCTTGTTTCGGTTAAATCTTTAATTGATGATTATAATAAAGACTCTGATTTTTCATCTGCCGATATAACGCAGGTATTTAGAGACGGTCCCAAATATTCAGACAAACCTCAGTTTCTGAAAGTTTGTCTTTCTTCGTCACGTGCTCAACGTCGCTTTATCGGTCTTATCAACAAAGTTGTCCGCCCTGCAAATCCAACAAACGTCTACTCGAAATTACGTGCGCGACCGGATTTGTCGTTTCTTCAACGAAAACGTCAGCGTGAACTTAACGATGAGTTGCACCAACGACTGGACGCGGGCGAGACTAATCTATATATCGACTTTAGGGATGACTGTGTGAAGAAGAAAATTGTACGAGTCTATGATCCTCGTTCTACAGCCCCTAAACCATCTAATCCCAAATTTCGTGCTCAACATGGTCAACACGCGTCTAATATTTAGGTAAATTCGCCCCGTTATTTTGTTAATATTAAATGTTTGCTATGTAATTCTCGTAGTATTGTGAATAAGTTAGGGGAACTTCACTTTCTGTTAAATACTGCAAAATTCGATATATTATTTTTTTGTGAAACCTGGTTAAATGAATCTATTTCCGACAGTCTATTATGTCCGTTAAAAAATTATATTATTCTCCGATCAGATCGTAAGAATAAGCGGGGAGGTGGAGTTTTAATTTTTGCTAAACCTCATCTTTATGCTCGATGCGTTAAAGTTCCTGCTTCTCTGTTTGTGTCTGATACTTTAGTAGTTGAAATTTTGAAAGGTGGAGATGTTATAAGATGTTTGTTAGTTTATAGACCTCCTCAGTATGATTTTGATACTGCACTTCGGATATGTAATTTAATTGAATGGGCTACTAATAGTTGTCATCCCGTTATTATAGTAGGGGATCTAAATTTGCCTAAAATTGATTGGTTTCATGGTACTTTTACATTTAATCCATTAAACGAATTATTTTTTGATTACTTATCAGCTAGTGGTCTGCAACAGTTAGTTAAAGAAAATACTCACGATAATACTTTGATTGATGTAGTATTTGCTGCATATAACGTTTTTAATATCCAGGTTCTTCCTCCTTTTTCAACAAGCGACCATAATTCGATTTCTTTTGAAATTTTAACTAGAACTTTTCAAGATGGAGATAAACCTTGCTTAAATTTCAATAAAGCGGACTACGAGAGTATAGCTACTTTTTTATCCTCTGTTTCTTGGCCTGACATTTTTTCTACATGCTCAACAGTTAATGACATGTATAATGTTTTTTTAAGTATATTAAATCCTCTTATTTTTAGTTTTGTACCTACTTTTAGGGCTAAATTAAAATTTAAATACCCTAAAAGCTTACATAAATTATTTCTTAAAAAACGTTCTCTATGGGATAAGTATAAAAGGTGTAAAACTCCAGGAACTAAAGTTAAATATCGAAATCATTGTAAGGCTCTACGTAGAACTATTCATAATTATTTCTCTTCTCAAGAAAACAAATTGCTCAAGAATAATAATCCTAAAGCTTTCTATACTTTTGTAAATAATAGGTTAAAAAGTCGCAGTGAAATTCCTCCTCTAACATTTTCTGATAATAATGTTATAACCGATTCATTACGCAAGGCTAACATTTTTAATGATTATTTCGCTTCAGTGTTTTCTAGTGACATTACTAACGCGAATTTTCTTTTTCAGAAGCGCTGTGATTTTTCGCTTTCTGACGTTATTTTTAGTGAGGATCGCGTATTGGAAGCCATTAACCATCTAAATACGTCTATTGCAGTTGGCCCCGATGGCATATGTAATCTTTTTATTAAAAAATTGTCGTTTCAAATGATAAAGCCGTTAGTTAGTATTTTCACTGTATCTTTTCTGTCTGGAAATATTCCCGAGCTTTGGAGCATGGCACATGTTATTCCAATATTAAAAAAGGGGGATCCAGCATTAGTGGATAATTACAGGCCCGTTTCTCTTTGTTGTTCTATTGCCAAAATTATGGAAAGAATTATTAATAGTCAATTGTTAGACTTTCTTAAGGTTAATAAACTAATATCTCCTTTTCAATTTGGTTTTCAAAAGAATAAATCTTGTGAAACACAATTGTTAAAGTGTAAATTTTCATGGATTCAGTCGTTAGCTAAAAAAGAAACTGTTGATATAATATATTTAGATTTCTCTAAAGCTTTTGATAAAGTAAATATGGAAAAACTTCTTATTAAGTTAAACGGATATGGAATAAACGGTAATTTGTATGCATGGTTAAAGGCCTATTTGTTTAATCGTTCCCAATGTGTTCGCGTTAATCAGTCTTTTTCAGATTATGTGCCTGTTACCAGCGGTGTCGTCCAAGGAAGTGTCCTTGGACCTACGCTCTTTTCGATTTTTATAAATGATATATATGTGATAATATTTGTAGTACGGTTTATATGTTCGCAGATGATATCAAAATTTTCAATATTAACGGGTGTCCACTAAAAAATGAGACTGTGTTTGAATGTGAATTACTCTTGAAGTTTTCAAGCTACAAAAAAAGTAACATATCAGTGTAAAGCGCAATTTTTGCTGAGTTAGATAGTGTTATTTCTGTAAACTAAAATTGTTTTTGTATGTTTTGCGATGACTTCGAATCAGGATATGCTTCGTCTTCGCGTGTACAAGTTCTTTAATGACAACTCTGACAATGGCAAACTTTTTACTGTACGTCACTTTGTGAGCGAAGGCGAATCCAAAGCCACCATTTACCGGATTCTCAAACGCTGTGGTGATGGTCTGGAGTATTCTAGACAGTCCGGTTCTGGCCGGAAAGCCAAATTGATGACAAAAAACCGGATAAAGAAGTTGGAATCTTCATTTAATGACAGTGGTACCACTTCGATCCGCCAGGCTGCCCAAAAATTTAATATTTCAAAGTTGCACGCGCACAAAATTGTAAAGAAAAAGTTGAAAATGCAATATCGAAAGAAAATTCGTATTCCTTCTCGATCTGAAGTTCAAATTAATCTTGCAAAAACGAAATGTGGGCGCCTTTATCGAAAATTTGGCGAAAAAACATTTCATAATGGACGATGAATCTTATTTCACCCTAACTCATTCTTTCATCGGTGGAAATTCGGGATTTTACACCAAAAACTTTAGCGCAGCTCCTAATGCAGTTAAATTTACGAAAAAAGCCAAATTTGAGCAAAAAGTTTTGGTTTGGGTTGCAATCGGCTCCAAAGGCATTTCGCAAAGTTTCATCCGCAATTCCGGTTACGCCATCACGTCACAGCGTTATTTAAAAGAATGTATTAAGCGTCGGTTGATTCCTTACATCGGTGGGAACTATAGTTAGGATGAATACGTGTTTTGGCCCGATCAAGCTATCTCGCATTACGCCAAAATCGTTCTCGATTACCTGAAAGCTGAGAACGTCAATTTTGTTGAAAAACACATGAATCCCGCTTGCGTTCCTGAGATTCGACCAATTGAAGATTTTTGGTCTTATCTTAAGTCTCTAGTGTATGCTAATGGCTGGCAAGCCGAATCTTGGCAGCAGCTTAGCACCAGGATTAAGTACTGCTTAAAAAAAGTTGATCGAGATGTTGTACACAAGCTTGCAGTGAGTACCAAAGGTAGAATTGATTCGGTTCGACGACATGGCGTTGTAGAAAATCGCTAAGTGTAGCATTCGATAGAAATAAAGATTAACTGTCAAACAGTGTATTGTTTGTCTGGTTTGATGCAGTAGTTGTTGAATAAATTAGTTTTAAAACCCAGTCTCATTTTTTAGTGGACACTCGTTAGTCGTAACTGTAAATTATTACAGTCTGATTTAGATAAGATTATTGACTGGGCAATTGCATGGGATTTACCTATTTCTCGAACCAAAAGTCAAGTTCTATATTTGGGTAATAATAATCAAAAAGCTGTTTATAGACTAAATGGGGAAATTATTTCTAGTGATTCGTTTGTCCGTGATTTAGGAGTTTTGATTCCTCGAAATTTAAAATTTAAGGAACATTATAATTCTTTGATTAAAAAAGCTTTCTTTAGATGTATTTTAATACGCAAATCATTTTTTCACGTGATAAAGGTAATCTTGTTAAAGCTTATAGTTGTTATGTTAGACCTTTATTAGAGTATTGTTGCAGTGTATGGAACCCCTCTTATCTTAAGGATATAGATAGATTGGAAGCTGTTCAACGTAGATTCACTAAATATATTTTTGGCTATAATAATATTCTTTCTTACGAGGATCGTTTAACACAACTTAAATTGTGCAGACTTGAATTAAGACGCTTGCAGATTTGTCTGTGTATGATGTATCAAATTATTTGTCATAAATCATGTTTGGAAGCTGATGATTTTTTTGTATTTAATCATAATATTACCCGTAGCATTAATAGATTTAAATTAGTCATACCTACTGTACATTCTAATTTAGAAAAAGTTTGATTTCTTTTACAAATACATCGCAGTTTGGAACGATCTTCCTGACTTCATTGTTTCTTCCCCTAACCTAAACATACTTAAATCTAGATTAGCAAACTTTGATTTATCTAGATATCTTGTGAGGCGCGCGTAAAACTTGTCATTCCATTGACTCGCATGTCCCTTTACTAATTCGTAATTGCATTTATTATATATCTTGTCATTTTGTATTTTAACTGTTGGTATTAGTAATAAAATTTTCTTTCTTCTCAGTTTTTCTGAAGAATTGTGGCAGTTTTGAAAATTTTGACTTGGCAACACTGGTAGCCAGGTTGGCAGTAGATATAAAAGTTTGGGACCCGACAACCTGATCTGAAAACCCGACCCGTGGGTCGGGTCGGCAGGATGCAGAACTCGGGTCACGGGTTGAAGGGTGCGGGTTGAGATTTTTAAGTCATGTTTAAAACTAGATTTTCAGATTTTAAAATTCCCTTTCTAGCCGCAAAGGTGCCAGAAAATGACTCAAAGTTACGAATCGACTGCACTCCATCTTATGCATTTCCCTCTGTCCGTTGCACTTTTTCAATATTTTAGCATTTTATTGAAGTTACAGTACCTGGCTAGTATTATTGTCTGAAATAATCGATGAATTTTAGTTGAAAACAGTGAAAGAGCCATAATTTTCTGGCAGATGAAATTATTTGAAGGTAAAATTTGGTGGGAACTTAATAAAATGCCAATTGACGCTAAAGTTTCTAATATGGTTTTGTCTCCGATCCTCCTAAAAATAATTTTTTCTGATAGATTCGAGGACGCTGAGTCCAGAAAAAAAATCGTTTAGGGGCTGACGAATATTTGTGGAGATAGAGCCCATCAAACTTGCAAAAAACGTGATTATTTCAATGTTCTTAGGGCTCTATCTCCACAAATATCCGTCAGCCGCCTAAACGCTTTTTCTGGACTCAGCGTCCTCGAATCTATCAGAAAAAATTATTTTTAGGAGAATCGGTGTCAAAAAATTTTTTTGAAAAAAAAATTTGCAAAACAAAAATTATGAAGAAAGAAAGAAAGAAAATTTTATAACTAATACCAACAGTTAAAATACAAAATGACAAGATATATAATAAATGCAATTACGAATTAGTAAAGGGACATGCGAGTCAATGGAATGACAAGTTTTACGCACGCCCCACAAGATATCTAGATAAATCAAAGTTTGCTAATCTAGATTTAAATATGTTTAGGTTAGGGGAAGAAACAATGAAGTCAGGAAGATCGTTCCAAACTGCGATGTATTTGTAAAAGAAATCAAACTTTTCTAAATTAGAATGTACAGTAGGTATGACTAATTTAAATCTATTAATGCTACGGGTAATATTATGATTAAATACAAAAAAATCATCAGCTTCCAAACATGATTTATGACAAATAATTTGATACATCATACACAGACAAATCTGCAAGCGTCTTAATTCAAGTCTGCACAATTTAAGTTGTGTTAAACGATCCTCGTAAGAAAGAATATTATTATAGCCAAAAATATATTTAGTGAATCTACGTTGAACAGCTTCCAATCTATCTATATCCTTAAGATAAGAGGGGTTCCATACACTGCAACAATACTCTAATAAAGGTCTAACATAACAACTATAAGCTTTAACAAGATTACCTTTATCACGCGAAAAAAATGATTTGCGTATTAAAATACATCTAAAGAAAGCTTTTTTAATCAAAGAATTATAATGTTCCTTAAATTTTAAATTTCGAGGAATCAAAACTCCTAAATCACGGACAAACGGATCACTAGAAATAATTTCCCCATTTAGTCTATAAACAGCTTTTTGATTATTATTACCCAAATATAGAACTTGACTTTTGGTTCGAGAAATAGGTAAATCCCATGCAATTGCCCAGTCAATAATCTTATCTAAATCAGACTGTAATAATTTACAGTTACGACTAATATTGAAAATTTTGATATCATCTGCGAACATATAAACCGTACTACAAATATTATCACATATATCATTTATAAAAATCGAAAAGAGCGTAGGTCCAAGGACACTTCCTTGGACGACACCGCTGGTAACAGGCACATAATCTGAAAAAGACTGATTAACGCGAACACATTGGGAACGATTAAACAAATAGGCCTTTAACCATGCATACAAATTACCGTTTATTCCATATCCGTTTAACTTAATAAGAAGTTTTTCCATATTTACTTTATCAAAAGCTTTAGAGAAATCTAAATATATTATATCAACAGTTTCTTTTTTAGCTAACGACTGAATCCATGAAAATTTACACTTTAACAATTGTGTTTCACAAGATTTATTCTTTTGAAAACCAAATTGAAAAGGAGATATTAGTTTATTAACCTTAAGAAAGTCTAACAATTGACTATTAATAATTCTTTCCATAATTTTGGCAATAGAACAACAAAGAGAAACGGGCCTGTAATTATCCACTAATGCTGGATCCCCCTTTTTTAATATTGGAATAACATGTGCCATGCTCCAAAGCTCGGGAATATTTCCAGACAGAAAAGATACAGTGAAAATACTAACTAACGGCTTTATCATTTGAAACGACAATTTTTTAATAAAAAGATTACATATGCCATCGGGGCCAACTGCAATAGACGTATTTAGATGGTTAATGGCTTCCAATACGCGATCCTCACTAAAAATAACGTCAGAAAGCGAAAAATCACAGCGCTTCTGAAAAAGAAAATTCGCGTTAGTAATGTCACTAGAAAACACTGAAGCGAAATAATCATTAAAAATGTTAGCCTTGCGTAATGAATCGGTTATAACATTATTATCAGAAAATGTTAGAGGAGGAATTTCACTGCGACTTTTTAACCTATTATTTACAAAAGTATAGAAAGCTTTAGGATTATTATTCTTGAGCAATTTGTTTTCTTGAGAAGAGAAATAATTATGAATAGTTCTACGTAGAGCCTTACAATGATTTCGATATTTAACTTTAGTTCCTGGAGTTTTACACCTTTTATACTTATCCCATAGAGAACGTTTTTTAAGAAATAATTTATGTAAGCTTTTAGGGTATTTAAATTTTAATTTAGCCCTAAAAGTAGGTACAAAACTAAAAATAAGAGGATTTAATATACTTAAAAAAACATTATACATGTCATTAACTGTTGAGCATGTAGAAAAAATGTCAGGCCAAGAAACAGAGGATAAAAAAGTAGCTATACTCTCGTAGTCCGCTTTATTGAAATTTAAGCAAGGTTTATCTCCATCTTGAAAAGTTCTAGTTAAAATTTCAAAAGAAATCGAATTATGGTCGCTTGTTGAAAAAGGAGGAAGAACCTGGATATTAAAAACGTTATATGCAGCAAATACTACATCAATCAAAGTATTATCGTGAGTATTTTCTTTAACTAACTGTTGCAGACCACTAGCTGATAAGTAATCAAAAAATAATTCGTTTAATGGATTAAATGTAAAAGTACCATGAAACCAATCAATTTTAGGCAAATTTAGATCCCCTACTATAATAACGGGATGACAACTATTAGTAGCCCATTCAATTAAACTACATATCCGAAGTGCAGTATCAAAATCATACTGAGGAGGTCTATAAACTAACAAACATCTTATAACATCTCCACCTTTTAAAATTTCAACTACTAAAGTATCAGACACAAACAGAGAAGCAGGAACTTTAACGCATCGAGCATAAAGATGAGGTTTAGCAAAAATTAAAACTCCACCTCCCCGCTTATTCTTACGATCTGATTGGAGAATAATATAATTTTTTAACGGACATAATAGACTGTCGGAAATAGATTCATTTAACCAGGTTTCACAAAAAATAATATATCGAATTTTGCAGTATTTAACAGAAAGTGAAGTTCCCCTAACTTATTCACAATACTACGAGAATTACATAGCAAACATTTAATATTAACAAAATAACGGGGCGAATTTACCTAAATATTAGACGCGTGTTGACCATGTTGAGCACGAAATTTGGGATTAGATGGTTTAGGGGCTGTAGAACGAGGATCATAGACTCGTACAGTTTTCTTCTTCACACAGTCATCCCTAAAGTCGATATATAGATTAGTCTCGCCCGCGTCCAGTCGTTGGTGCAACTCGTCGTTAAGTTCACGCTGACATTTTCGCTGAAGAAACGACAAATCCGGTCGCGCACGTAATTTCAGAGTAGACGTTTGTTGGATTTGCAGGGCGGACAACTTTGTTGATAAGACCAATAAAGCGACGTTGAGCACGTGACGAAGAAAGACAAACTTTCAGAAACTGAGGTTTGTCTGGATATTTGGGACCGTCTCTAAATACCTGCGTTATATCGGCAGATGAAAAATCAGAGTCTTTATTATAATCATCAATTAAAGATTTAACCGAAACAAGGTCATCGTTAGATTCGGCTAAACCAAATACGACCGCATTCGACTTTTTTGATTCACGTTCTAGACCATCTTGAATTAATAAGCCTATATCGACGATGCTGGGTGACGAAGAAGCGCCGATTTTTGATTCAATTGAGTTTAGACGAGATTCTAAAGTAGCCATCTTAGCCGGTAAAGAAGCGGAAATTTTCGAACAGGGGTTTACACAAGGAGCAAACGAATGAAAAAGAGTAAGAAGCGTCAATATAGGACGAACTATTGAAATATGAAATAAGTGCTGATGGTAGATTAAGGCACTCAGCATGTGCCCACTTATGACATAGTCCACATTGAACAGCCGAAAATATGACTATCCGTAACTGTCTCCGCGCAAATGACACAAAGACTATTATTGTCATCTTCTGTATTAAGGAGAGTAAAATTTCCCGTTCGTTGCGGTGGTGATTTAGAGTGTTGATTGTTGACGTAAATTTTTGATCCGCAGATTTTTACCGCCCATAATGTGTATTGTAATAATAATAAGACAAGCCGGTGATCAATTATCGTAACTTGACAATGGCGGCGCATCGAGCCACCTTGAGTAACTTTTTAGCTTTGTAACTTGGGTTATTGTTGAAGCCCCTATTTTTATAACATATCTACATTGAAGTTCCACAGAGGTCAAAAAAAGCGTTAAAACACTGTTTTTGGGAAAATTCAGAAAAAAGCCATATTAGATAAAATTTGGTGATTAGATCCATGCCAGCTAAGTTTTTGGCAAACAGGTACTCGCCCACGACTCACCAGCTTGCTTATACGAACATATTGAGGCTGAGGCTTAGAAAGTATATTCACATTGGTGCCAGCTGATGGTCTAAGCCTGGAGACAATTGGGGCAAAAATTGTGCCTTAGGCTTAGAGGCATTCGTGTAGCTGGTTCACATATGTATTAACATAGTCATATTATAAGGGCGTATGTGTGCAGTCGATAGCATCTGAAGAAACGAGAGAAAGTTGCTGGCAGTCGGATTCGGAAACGTGGACTCCTTGCTCTAGAGTCCAGAGCCATAACCAATCGACTGACGTTGGTTAGTACGATAAAGATTGCAAGGTATTCGTGATGTTTTGCTGGTTTGCCAGCTGATTAGGCTCAGGCTTAGTATCATGGACTTGCAGCCAAAATGTTGGTGCCAAGCGCTTAAAATAAGCCTGAGTAATGGGATGCAACGAGCGGGGCGAGCCGTTAGCGAGCGACCCGAGTTGTATCCCATTACTTAGGCTTCTTTTAAACGCTGGCACCAACATTTGACTGGTCCAGTCACATGAATCTACGGGAAAAATCCGCAGTGACTGCGCCTATTTGTTTTCGACTTGACTCAAATCAAACCAGTTGGGTGGACGGCTTTCACCGGATACTAACTTGCTCTATACGTACCTATAACGTGGCTATCTTAATACATATGTGAACCAGCTACACCAATGCCGGCTTAGACCATCAGCTGGCACCAATTTGATATGCACGGCAAGTCCAAAAACGAGCAACCGTGATGAATCGATTACACCCTGCGTCGGCTTTTTTTAGCGTCAGAGCTGTAATGTAGAAATGTTAAAAATGGGGATTTTGCATATTCTTTTTTTTGCAAAATTTTTTTCACAAAAAAATTTTTGCCGCCGATTCTCTTGAAAATAATTTTTCTGATAGATTCGAGGGCGGCAGAGACCAGAAAAAAAGCGTTTAGGCGGCTGACGAATATTTGTGGAGACAGAGCCCTAAGAACAGTTGAAAATAATCACGTTTTTTGCAAGTTAGAAGGGCGTCTATCTCCACAAATATTCGTCAGCCCCCTAATACTGCTTTTTTCTGGACTCCGAGGTCCTCGAATCTATGAGAAAAAAAGTATTTTTAGGGGGGAATCGGAGACAAAAAACCATATTAGAAAAAAATTCCGCCAATTTATCTTCAGCTGCTTCGCCTTTGAACTATCAACCTCGTTTTAGGTATACCTATCGCTTGCTCCTATGAAAGCTGTTGTTGAAGTCCAAAACGGTCGGAGACCGCCTCCGATCTCGTAGTTTAGCCGCTCGATCCCACAGTTTACAATAGGCCCATTTTTTCTTTGAAAATTAAATCCCGATTTTTCTACCTTGCGTAAAATTTAAAGAAAAACTTTCGTTTTGACGTTTTAAAAAATACGTACAATTAAATTTTTGTGGCCGTCTACGAAGTCTGTCTCGTCATTACGACTCAGTAGAAGCGGGTTGGACCCAGCGGGTTGTCTGGTTTCCTGACTTGCGGTTCGGGTGCGGGTCAAAAATGCCAACCCGATGTTCATCTCTAGTCGACAGTTTTCCATCCATTTTGGCAATTTCTTGATCAGTCTTTTGAGGGGCTTGTTGTGGCACTTTTTTGAGGGCTCCTTGCAGGTTTTTTGGCCGCTTCCATATATTTTGTACAGGGGATGGCAGCTTTCCTCAAGAATTGTTGAAGTTTTTAAAATTTTGACGTGGCAACACGGATTTCATTGCTTCCCGCCCAGGCAGGCCCGTATCCAGGGAGGATAGGGGGCACGTGCCCCCTGAAATGAAATACGTGGAACAATTTTGTCCTTTACTCCCCTTTTGACGGTTTAGCGAAAAAGCGCAAACTTCTTGGCGCGAAGCGCCGAATTTAAAAATTATAATTACGGTTTATATAGTCCCAACGCGCTGTTTATACACTCCATTTTTAGTCTTTACAATCTGAAGCGTATTTTGCATCTATATTTCTTCTTTTAATAGGTTTAATACAGAAAATGAGATTTGTTCAAGAAGCAAGAATGACAGAAATTTTTTGGCGATGATTATGGGTTAATTCTTTTTTATAAATTTGCGAATTTTTCGATTTTACATCGCAGAACAGCATCATGCAACCATATTGCCCAGTTCTTGAACATGTCAAAATTTTCTCTAGAGGTGGGGGAATTCCCCCATAAGGAAATTTTCGAATATATTAAATTTAATTTTTTGTTTTTCAAACATTCTTAGTCAATAGAAATAGAGAAGTACCTATGCAGAAAATTCGTGCGCTTTGTATAGATTGCGTTTTTTAAAAGCTGCTTAGCATAACAATAGTCTACAAATGGCTCGCATCTCAGGCGTTTTAAGAATTTCATCAGTCATTCTGGCTTGTAAATATCAGAAAATTTCCGCGCTTCGTGTCGGTTTATTTCATCTATTTATCACTTGAATTCAAAAACAAGATTCGGACGATTTTATGAAAACGTAAACTTTTAAATTCAATATTCAAAGTTCTTATTTTGCAAAATTTTCCGAAGCTCTGCCCTGGACCCGCTGGGGGCGCGTAAGCGCGCCACTCCAGACCCCTAGACCTAAAAGAAGCTAGTTGTAAAAAAAATTTTCAAAAAAATTTCCTAAATGTAGCATTTTAATTGTCGCAGGACGATGTGAAAAGTCCAAAAAACTTATTATTCCATAACTAGGACGCATTTTTATACGCTCTATCGACTTAAAGAATGAAAAAATTCTTGGACTCCCCCTTGGGAAAGTCCTGGCTACGCCTATGTTTGCAGTCTAGTTCTTAACATAAAATCTAATTTTGGTTCGAGCTTTATTAAATAATGGCTTTTTCGAACCTCTTGTTCATACATGCACATAGGGTGTGAGGATGGGGTATTTACTCCTCGGAGGGTCAGACAAATAGGTAAGTGCAGGCACGAGCTGTGGGGGAATGGTGGGTCCGGATCATACATGGGCAGCAAGAAAATTCTGGGGGTGCAAGATTGTGCAAAGGTCAAATAATGGCCTTAAAAATGGTGGTACGGCAAAAAAACACAATTTTTCAATGTTTCTCATCGAGCACTATCCATTGGCATCAAAAAATTGAAAAATTGCGGAAAAACGAAAAAAATTTCAAAAATTGAATTCTGGGGGTATTTTGATTTCTGGGGGAGGGGTATTTTGGTTTTTCGGGTGGGGGTTGTATACCCCTCGAACCCCCCACGCCCAGGTGTAGTCCGGACCTCCCCTTAAAATTGAAAAAATCGGAAAAATATAACTTTTTAAACGTTATTTTGTGCTATTTTTGGCCTTTTTTGGGCTTAGTCCTTCCCATATTGGTGTTAGTCCCCCCAAAATAGGATGGCCAGCTACGTGCCTGGGTAAGTGTCCTGCGATTTCGAGCCGATGGATTATTCTCTGCATAATTTTTGAGGACACATGCAGACGATCATTAAGGGACAGAACCCAATACATGTAGAAAACATGGCAAGATGTAGGAAATCGGTAATCAATCTTGGCTTTTCTTTTCGCATTCACCGAGCCTAAACAAGAAGTAAGGATCGTACCTACACCTTGGAGGATCACCCTTAGGAGAAATTATTAGCCATAAACATGTAAAGCGTATAACAGTTTTTTCTGAACTCAGCACGTTTGACAGTCGATTTTCGCCAATTTTATTTTTATCTTTGGTCCCCCTCGTGAAATTTCAATCTTGAAAGGAGTGTAACTTTTTAAATGTTTGTGTCCGACGCACTGTTTTCTTTTTTTGTACAAAAAACTTCGATTTTTTTGTACAATCACAAATCTGCCAAAAACTGCCTATACTTTGTGTACAAAACAAAGATCGCTCCAAAATTCTTTGTACGAGCCTCAAAATCTTTATCCCATACAAAAATAAAAAAAGAGTGGTCCGACGACCGGAATTTTCCTATTCGACTCAGCGTACTCAAATCGATCAAAAAATTTGAGTACGCTGGGTCGATCTTGTACGCTGAATCCATATTTTTATGAGCTCTTAAATCAAAAGCGTCTGAAATTGTGTAAAAATGGTCTAAAAAAATCAAAATTTTTCGCCGAATAATTATTTTTCAAGATCTTTTATTGTTAGGTTAGTAGGTAGTGGTACCCAAAAGTCTTTGTACACTCTTTGCATAGTAAATGCTATTGCAGTATGATATGGTGAAATATGTGTCGTATGTGCGGCGTACACGCGTGTTTTACCTGTTTGTATACTGTGACAATATATATATGGATCTAATAAAAATTACAAAAATTTATCATCACGGTGCAAAGCGTGGGAAACTTTGGTATTTTTTGTGTTTTCATGTAGATTTTCTGCGTTTTCAACAAGAGATTTGTAGTTCAGAACCTGAATTGCAGAAGAGCGCCAAAAATTTTGTTAATAATGCCAGAAACAATTTCGAAGCTTCCTAATGATAAAAGCAGAAAATTGTCAAACTGTTCCAAAATTATTTTTTCTTTCTCATGACTTTCATATATAGTCATGGCCTCTAAAAAACATTTCTCATGTTTTTTGCATAAATTCATTGTGCAAGCACCCCAGTCTATAAATTTATATAATCAGAGCAATGTCCCGTCGATGCTTCATCTTTTTCGCCACTCAGCTGATTTCATATATTACTTTAGTCTTCGAGAAATCGATCAGTCAAAAATAAAAAAACCAGCAAATTCCTTTGGGAGGTAAAGAAAAATTATAGGAACTAAAAAAACCACCCCCAAAATGTTATGCGAATTGCGTGGTTTGCAGCGTAAATTAGTTAGTTAACCTTACGTGATCATATTTTTTGAAAAAAATTAATTTTTTCCGATATTTACGTTCATTTTATCACACTGATATAAAAATCGATAATTTTTTCTGAATCTTATTAAAAGTTATATAAATTTCACAAATCAAGTCTTAAAGTGATAAAAACAACTCTAGGTAAGTCTCTTCCACATCCGCTGTAAGAAATCAGTGCAAAATTATGCAACTTGATGAAAAGTAATTTCGTTGTCATGGCAATGTATACTTAGCATTGGTCTTTGTTTTAGGTTACAGTGGTTTTTTTAGGTTGCAATCGAACTTTTTTGGCAGTGTCTGGGGTGATTCCCATTTTTTTGTGAAAAATAAATATCAGGCATCATTAAAGGTGCTTCGAGGCACATTCCTGCTAAGCTTTGTAAAAATTGGCGCTGGTTTTTTTCAAGGTTACAACTGGTTTTTTTAGGTTTGACTTTGAAGGTATATATACTGTAGCTATGTGGATGACAATGGATAACTAAATTTTTTTCTGACATCAGTCTGCAAGGAAGCCTAACGTGAAAACATGAAAGATTCCAGCAAATATAAATACGGGTAGAAATACTGACCCTCATAAATGCTTTAAAAAATCATAAAAAGGGCAATTTTTCGGAACTTTTCGACAAATTTATATCTCAAGTTTCTGAGTGATCCGGAAAGACATCATGGGTCAGTTGTAATTCTCACAGCATAGTTTGTTCGCCAGTATAATATCATCAGTCATCTCCTTTTGGTTATGGAAAAAAGGGGTGGTTTTTTCAGGTTACAAATCGACTGGTTTTTTAGAGGCCAGTACTATAAAGTTTAGACCTGTAGAAAAGACAAAAATGTCATAAATCGCTATATTAGTGTGAAACATGATATGCACTAAAATATTTTGGCTGATTTGAGAAAAATAACGTTCAAAATTTTGATATACAGGACACCGAACCGCCGAAAACTCTTGACATTTTTTGACTTCCATACTTAATTTTTGCTGTTATAAAAAATATACAGAACAAATCATTATATACCTACTTATAACTTATCCTGACGCAAAGCATAGGATATTTCTGAAAGATTATGACGTTTTTATTTCGTTCCTAAAAAATTTTTGTACATGTACAAAGACGGTTTCAAAAGGTCTTTGTATATCTGAAAAAATCTTTGCCGAATACGAAAAATAAAACGTGACTGAATTCCCATTAAAAATGCGGTATTGCCACGCGAAAGCTCTTTATACATATAACTATTGTGACCATTGTCGTCATTTGACTAGCAAAAAAAACGCGAAGGTAAATCTATAGAATTGGAGGTATCATGACGTCATTAACAATGATAATTGTATGATTGTTATACCCCTTCCTTCGCCTATTAAGTCGTTAATGCATAAATACCTAGCGAATTTCAATGATGTAAGAATAAGAATAAGGATAATAAAAAAGCACATTATTTTAACAACGTACATTACTATTTTGTAGAAGTGCCAACGCGGGTAAAGGTGAACACTAAATTTAATCGTCTGGATGACTAAGCTGCTAACTCAATAGCGGTAGGGTAGCAAATCGTCAGAATGACCTTGAGAGCTCAAGATCTTTGATTAAGGCGGTTAAATGCCTTAAAAGAAGCAGCGGAAATGACCATTATTATTTATTAATTATTCATTATTACTAATTAGTATTTATTGTCAATTATCAATTATTGCCAATAAACTCTCTAAGTCTCAGGATAATCAATAAAGCAGTTCGTTCTAAAACGGACGTTACTATTCTGTGGGAGAGCCCAGGCGTTTTTATCATTGCAACGCGTGTCTGCTTATTTTAACTTACGTTGCTAAGATCTGCTTTAGTTTTATCTTTAGGCTTAGGCTTAGTTCTATTGACATTAGCTATATTTATGCATTATTGATTGTTCGATCGTAGAGGTAATCACGTTATAAGAAATAGACTTTTGCAATTATTACTGTTATCATTGTTGATGACGTAATAAATAACTTCTGCAGAATTACCAAAGTTGTTTTAGGCTGCTTAGGTCAACGTTACTCCCATTTAGGTCAATGTATAGCTGCTTCTAGGTCGAAGTATCTTAAAAGTGTTCTGTGTTCCTACCCGTAACCACACGTGGGCGTGGGGAGGGGGTTGGGTATGCAACCCCCAGAAATACGAATACCCTACCCCCAGAAACCGAAATACCCTCCAGAATTCAATTTCGAAACTTTATTTGTTTTTCGCAATTTTTTGATGCCAATGGATAGTGCTCGATGAGAAACGTTGAAAAATGATCTTTTTCGCCCTACCGCCATTATAAGACCATTTTTTGACCTTTGAAAAATCTTGCACCCCCAGAATTTTGGTGCTGCTCACCTCTGCCCATAACCCCTCCTCTGCCCAATTAGCTAGAATTTAGTAACTTATGAACGGCTGAATGGGATACGCGCGGAAAGCGCATCTTATTAAAATCGGCACATTACATGCTGCCTGGGTGATAGATATTACCTGTTAAAAAATTAATTTTACAGCCGATTTAGTATTTTTGATAATTTGGCATTTTCGTAAATGTGTGCAGCTGTTATAGTTATAAGCAAATGAAATTTTCTGGTCGTAGATATGTATTCAATTCAACATTCTTAAAACGATAGCAATAATCACTTATGTATAGTGTTTTGATTCTAGAACAATACATTTTTTTATTACATTATTAACGTTAGAAATCTCGGATTTACATCGCGCCATATGAACAACGATCTGCATCAGAATTCATTAGGTGACCGGTGTTACCAACGTTATCGAAATTATTCGTTATCAAATCCGCGTAAGGCTTTATAGTTGTGTTATAAACATACGTGGGCAGCAAGAAATTTCTGGGGGGGGGTGCAAGATTTTTTTGAAGGTCAAAAATGGCCTTAAAAACGATGGTATTGTGATAAAAACACCATTTTCCGACGTTTCTCATCAAGCACTATCCCTTGGCATCAAAAAATTGCGAAAAAAGCGAAAAAAATTTTCAAAAATTGAATTCTGGGGGGTATTTTGATTTCTGGGGGTATTTTGGTTTCTGGGGGGTGCATACCCCCCAAACCCCCCACGCCCAGGTGTGGTTATAAATATTCTACATGTGCATGCACCTGTGTCTGTGAACTGTGAGTATACTAACAAGAAACAGTGATTTTGTACAAGCTCTATTTGTACGTGTTCAGAGAAGGATTTTCAAAAGTCCTTGTGTGTTTTGTTTGCAAATTTTAAGCTACTACAATATGGTGCAGCAACATATTCTGTGTGGTGAAATTGGGCTTTTTGATATTTAATATTGTTTTTTGGCCAACTTTTTGGGGTTTCGAGTAAAAAAAATAGAAAAATTTGTCAACGACGCGAAATGCCGAAATCTTTTTTATATTTTTAACGTTTTCAAGTAGAATTTGCGACCTTTTTTATGAATAAATAGATAAATAGTTTAGAAAACTTAAATATATCATTGCTTGTTTTCGCATGCACAAAGACGGCTCCGAAACGTCTTTGCATATCTGAAAAAATCTTCGCCGTATACAAGAAGACCGTGCCTAGAACCTTGCCTGTATGAGAGAATCAGCAAATCGTTTCATGTAAAGCAGTGCAACGCAAATAAGTTTATTTTCTTGTCAGCTATATTCTGCAGCTGTAATTAATGTATCATTTGTATTATTAAATTACTAATTATTACATCTCGAATCATACGTGGGCACAGGGTCAAGTGACTTGACCCTGACGGCTAAGCAACCCCGCAACCCCGCAGGGAAACCTGACCAACCCCGCAAATGTTTTGAAAATTTCCTGGAGAAAATGAGGCAAAACCAAGGCCGAAAATTAATGAAAAATTGAAATTTTTTTTCAAGACTGCTACAAATTGATCAGAAACTGTCAAATGACGTAGTTTTAACGCTATTTCAGCATTCATACCAGTTGAGGTCATTTTGTTACAAAAAAAAGCTAAATTTTGCATCCACCCAGATCTATTGACCTTTTTTAGGTCGGATGCGACAAACGAATACGTAAAGCGGCTTAAAATTACGATTTCTGGCTTACAAGTGGAGGGGACAAAAATTTCGTTTTTTGAGGACATATTTTTCCATTCAGCAATGCCATGGTTTGGTGCAGATATTGGTGGAACCTTAGCAAAACTAGTTTATTTCGAGCCAACGGACGGACATCCCGAGGACGCGGAGGAAGTGCCCTTAGTCACGAAAATAAGGAAATACCTTACCAAAAATACGTCTTATGGTGACACTGGTATTCGCGATGCCCATCTCCAATTAGATAATCAGCTGATTAATGTAAGCGATGAATTAATTTATGAAATTGTGTAACTGAATAGGTCAGCTCCATTTGAAAGCTAATGGATTTGTATATCTTAGGTACCCAACAATCATGTATATAATTCTTCCAAGCCGAACTGAAGGATTGCGACCAGACATTCACGTTGGAGAGAGATTTGGGAGGGTCTAGATCACACCTGGGCGTGGGGGGTTTGGGGGTATGCACCCAGTGATCGACCGGGCTTCAAAAATACTGGACCCGGGCCCGGCCTTTGCTGCCGGGCTTGGTACCGGGCCCGGGTCCGGGCTTATATACTAACAACATGCCTTGCTTCCAATATAATGTTGTGCATAGGATATACATATTCAGACCGATTTTACATTTGTTATTTGTCAAACGCAAGGCTTACTGCTGTATCAAGAAGATTTTTGAATTCTAAGCTCTGTTAATTATTCAATCTTTCTAAAAATAAATTAAGTAGTTAGCAAGGATTTTGGTAGCATTATTCAAGCAAGAACAAAGTTTTTAATACAATAGCGCATTTCCATTATTAAAATGATGCTGTTTGGATTTTAGAACTCAAACTATAGCGTACATTGACGTCAATTGAAATTGTGTAGTGTATAGGATAGGACACGTATTGAAGCCATAGGCGTAGCCAGGAGGCATTGGGGGCACATGCCCCCCCCCCCGAAATTTTTTAGAAATTTTGTTGATTTTTCGAGTGTAATAATTGTGTCCAGAAAATTGAGTTCAAAAAAGGCAAAAACGTCAAAAAATTTTCTGGCGCTTCGCGCCGAGTCTTTATTATATTTATTGTTATATGGATCCAATGAGTTCAAAAGCTTAAATTAGCTAAAATAATCGATCAATTCACATCACTTTAGTGATTTATTGCTCTATTTGTTCGTTGAATGAAACTGCGCATGCTTGTTGAACATAACAGTAAATGTGCGAAAATGATTGTGTATCAGTTTGTCTATTCTTTGCTTTGTTTGTTTCTTCACAAGGACAGGACACATAATCGTATTTTAAATGAAAGGAATGGCCAAATTTTCTTATGTCTTTGCGCATTTTCTGTTTGGCAGCGCCCTTTGCTGCGCTTTATACTTAGCAGAGGTCGAAAAGCGCATTTCAGCTCAGAAATCTTGTACAATGTAGGACTTCATCAATTTTAAGTGTTTTGAGCTTAATTTAGAACCGAGTTGGCCGATTTTGTGAAAATTTTAGCGATAGTATTTAACATTAAAGTGCTTTTTTTTACAAAATTTTCTAGGGGCGATTGAGCGCGCCACCGCAGCCCCCCGCCGTAAAATCTCGTTGAACATGTGCAGCGAGATTTTTGGGAGGACGAAAAAGAAAAAGGGTTCGCCGAAATTAATTTGTATGTTGGCGCATGGCGCTGCTGGTTATTCTTTCTTTTTGTAAAGCTTCAGCATTGCGTTTAATAGCATAAATCAGGCAAAATATCACAAAATATTAGTATTCACAGGCTACAAATGTTAAGGACAGTAAAAGATTACTAAATTCCTTTGTGCTTTGCGCGTCTTATGATTTCCGAACTGTTTGTCAATTAAAAGACTGTAAATTCTACATGAAAACGGTAAAAATTTCGAAAATTTCCGGCGTTTAGCGCTGATAAACATTTTTGAATTTCTGATTGTCAGAAACCCATAAATTAGCTGGGCTACACTACTAAAGGTCGAAAAACTCAGTTTTATTATAGGTACATAACGTTACTAACATTCAATGCAAAATTAGTCTTAAAAAATGTTTCGAGTATGCTCCCCTCGAACCAAAATCCTGGCTTTGTCTCTGATTGAAGCGTTGTATAGAAGATGAATGCACATATGAAGTTGACAAGTATATGATAATGAGCAGGTGGGCAGAAGTAAGGCAAATGGATTTAAATAGAATCACAGGCTAGCAAATTCATAAGAAGTACGGACAACAGCTGAAATAGTAAACGTCTAAAATATGAACGATAATTATTTGAGGCCCGGTTGAAGCCCGGTAGTTTTCAGCCAAGCCCGGGCCCGGGCTCTGCTATGACCGGCCGGGCCCAGTCCGGGCCCGGATACCCGGTCGATCACTGTATGCAACCCCCCCCACCGAGAAACCAAAATACCCCTCAGAGATCAAGATACCCCTACCCCCCAGAATTCAATTTTTAAAATTTTTTTCCTTTTTTTCGCAATTTTTTGATGCCAATTGATACTGCTCGATGAGGAACGTCAAAAAATGGTGTTATTTTCGCCATACCACCATTTTTAAGGCAATTTTTTGACCTTTGAAAAAATCTTGCATCCCCCCCAGAATTTTCTTGCTGCCCACGTATGGTCTAGACCACACATGGGCCTAGGGTTTGTACCCATCCAGAAGTTGAAAATCCTCTCCCCCTAGATTACTGTAGACCCCTCAGAATTCCATTTTTAGTAACATTTTTGGTGATTTTCCCTATCCTGCCCCCTGCCTTCAGAATTTCGTTGCTGCCCACGTATGGTCTAGATCCCTTTCCCAGAATAAAAAATGAAAAATTTCGTGGAGAAAATGAGGTACAATGAAGGCCAAAAACAGATTAAAATTGAGAAAATTTTTTTAAAAAGTGCTTCAAATTGGCTAGAAACTGTGTAATAATGTATTTTTAATGCTATTTTAGCACTTATACAAGTTTTTGAGGTTGTTTTGGCCCAAAAAGATTAATTTTTGACCCCCTTGACCGGCTGACCCCTCTTAGATGCTGTGCATTTATGATTGCGACCAACAAAAAATCGGGAAATATGTGAAAAACAAAAACGCATACGGTAAGAAAAACATTAGATTTATTATAATATTAGGACCCTCTAGTTTCGGATGGGTGAAAACTGAATATGGTGCAAAGAAATCTATTTTTAGTGTTGTTAACAGTCACTTAAGTACCTAGATTAATCTTTTCCTGAAATTTTTACGGTCCTCTTTCAGTTAAAAACAGTTTTCATTTGATCAGCCCTAAATTAGTGATAAGATTCAACTAGATTAGGAATCGCAAACACGTGAGCACTGAGCAACTGGTAGTACATTTTTCTTAGAATCGTCGTTTTATGGCGTTGAAAATTTAAAAATATAAAAATTTTTATCAAATCTTATCTTATCTTTTATCAGCAGTCTCTTTTGCGCCGATATCAGTGTGCAAATAATCCTTAAAGTAGTATTTTGGAAATAATACCTAGCTTGTTGATGCCTAGGGCCGACATGGAACATTGCATTTTATTCGCTTTCCCGCTTGCAACATGCCAGGTTTCATAAAATTAGCGAAAAGCAAAGGACTTGCAGCTTGTACAAGCACCGTTTGCGCAACCGGCGGAGGTGCTTTTAAATTCGAAAAAGTATTTCGCGACGTAAGTCGGAGTACAATGACAATTTTGTAAAATTTTGGTCTTAATTGCCCTGCCAGGATATTATCTAAATATTGTTTGTCTAAGTAATTTTTCTAATTTTAAAATAATTCTACATATAATAAAAACTTTTTAATCGAAAGAAAGTAATCAATTAATTTATGCCAAGAATAAATATATAAAGCTTTAGGTGGTCACTGTATTACATACTGAAAATTTTCGCTGTATTTGCTCGAATTCAAACTGCGTGCGTCTTTCTCAAAATGTCATGATTAGTATTGATTTTTGTTTACGCTCGAAGCTTGAAGTAGGTGTCCAGCGTGTGAAGTTTTTCTGGCGTAAAATACGATCATATCGTATTTTTTCGTCGTAATACTTTTAATCACCCTAATTTGGAACGGAGTTTAATTATTAGAACGATAGAAGAAATTTTTTGAATGCAATTTTGAAAACTTGTGCGGCAAGAATTCATAGATAAATTTGGGTCGTATACCTTACTGTAAAAAAGATTCTAGCCTCAGAAGAGCATCTTGTACCGAAAGACTTGTTAGTGTATTAAATAAAGAGATTAAAAATCATCATTTCCGTACAAAAACTAGAATTTGTAGCAATAAATGACGATCGTAAACATCTGCTCTTTGCTCTTTAGAGTGAATTATTTCCAAAAACTGCGTGTTGATTATAAATTGTTCATTAATTTTTATTGTATAAGCGCACACAATAAAATTCTAACTTTTTGCAGAAAATTGGTAGATTTCATTGAAATTTTGCATTATTACGTTGAATTTTCTATCATTAGCTTAAACGCTTTGTTTGCCAAGATTTTTCTTTGAATCGCTTGACCATTCTTTGTTTCTGCACGTGAGAAAAAAGGGTAAGAATCATACGTGCTCTCGGGGGATTTGGATCCCAGAATGTCTGCTGACTTCTGCGAGGTGCTACTGATTCCCGCGGAATTACAGATTTATAAAAAAAACTAAGGAAATACATAAGCTCTTTTTTAGTAATTTTTGGCTTTAGAATATAATTTTTTGGCGTTCTTGCCCAAAATATCATTTTTGTCTATATTTTGCTCAATTTCATCGGATTTTTCGAAGTTTCAGAAAAACCATCCGTCAGAGATGTTGAAAAATGCTGTTTTTTCACGTGAATACGTCTTTTTTTAATCTGGAAAAGTCGATCTTTATGCTCATGCATGGCTGGCAGAAATGCCTCTATTTTTATCCTAATTAATAAAATGAACTTTTGTAATACAATGCGCAAGTTTGACGCATTTACTAGTAGTCTAAATGCTAAAAAGTGAAAATGTAAAGTTGTTTACAATGTTTGAGTAAGATACGAATAATCTCGAGTACTTATTTGGTATTCACGATAAAGAGGAGCCGTCGTAAATTGAAGGTCCTGAGCTGGTGCAAATATTAAGATAAATCACTGTGACTTATCTTAATGATTATTTCCATATTTTGCTGCGGGCATTAATAGCCATTACAAATGCTCAATGCATGGAGTATGCCTTATTTATAAAAAATGACAAATGAGAAGAGAAGCATGCGATTTAAAAATTTATAACCCACTTTCTACTTATTTTATCTCATTCCTTATTTTATTTAGTACCTATATCTTACATTGAAATTTTTTATTCTGTAGAAATGTTTATTTGCTAATTTTTTTAATTCTATGACTTATGCGAAAGAATTCTATGCTTGTTGAAAAGGATCTTCTTGCATATGTCCGCTATTCGAAGTAAATTAGATCCGTAAAACATTATTAGCAACGGATAAATAATTTTGGTAAAAAGATTTGATTTTCAGCTTTTTTTCGGATGATTGTCGACAATTTGGTGTACTCATAATAATCGTAAAAAATGACTTATAATTATCGTAAAAAATATCGTAAAAAATGCTGTTTTCCAGTTGTTGATTTGAAATCCGGTCATTTTTACTGTTTTTAAGGCCCTTAATTAGATTCAAACGTAACAGTTCTTGTCATCCATTAGTGAAGTCTTGTCTTCAAAATGTTGGATTAAATTGAAATTTAATTACTGCTCTGGCAAGCATTAAAAAGATAACCTTTCAAAAAAACTCACCTGATTATAAGACTACGTTAAAATCAGCCATCAGATTTCCTGGAATTAAAAAAATGCAGTGATTTTTGTACGATTTCCTAAGCCATTTTTGACGTTGCATTCTATTCAGGAACTGCATCTTGACCTCTTCAAATACGACGAGCTACAATCTCTAATAACTGGTATACAGTACATAGTGGAAAATAATCCCGACGAATGCTACTACTATCTGAATCCATTGGATGACAATTTTTCGACAGTGGCCTTCAGTCAACCACTTCGTCCTCCTTATCTTGTAGTTAATGTAGGATCAGGGGTTTCTGTGTTATGTGTCAATGAGTTTCATGAATTCAGACGAGTGACTGGAACTAGGTTAGCATATTATTATCTAAGAATGAATCATCATTTCACATGGTAGCATACGTGATCTCTGGGGTTTCTCCTCCCCTCAGAAAAGTTTTCAACACCCCAGAAATGTTTTTACCCCCGCCCAAGATTCGTGATTTTCCATAAGTTTCGGAAAAATTCGTAGAAAAGGTGCTGTTTTAAGCTTTTTTAGCTATCTTCTTGCTCAAAAGCATACCTGGGCGTGGGGGTTTGGGGGGTATGCACTCCCAGAAACCAAAATACCCCCCGGAATTATTTTTTTTAATTTTTTTGTTTTTTTCGCAATTTTTTGATGCCAATGGATAGTGCTCGATGAGAAAGGTTGAAAAATGGTGTCTTTTCGCCATACCACCATTTTTAAGGCCATTTTTGGACCTTTGGAAAATCTTGAATTCCCCCCTTCCCCTTAGAATTTTGGGGCCGCCCACCTATGCTCAAAAGTGTCAAATTTTCGGCGCTTTGCATCATATACTCACTTTTTTGACTACATTTTGTTCAATTTATTTAATTGTTTTGATTTTATTCGGAATGTTTCTATGTTTTTATGCTCTAGAGAGATATAGCATCGTCGGAAATGCCGAATAACGATGTTTTTGACGCGTATCCACCATTTTTGAAGACTTTCTAGTTTTTCACATATCATTGGGAGCTTGAAATTAATTTTCATTCTGAAACAACGTTTCTAATTTTTAAATGAGAATATCAAGCATTAAGCTAATTTTTCGATGAAAATCAGCTGATCCCTTGGGACTTCGCTAGGTACTAAAATTTTAGCACTAATCACTGTTTTTTGGGCACGAAAACTTCGATTTTGTACAATGGAAAAGCAACAAAAAAGTGCCTTTACTTTGTGTACAAAGATGTACAGAGATCGCTCTAAAAATCTATATGCGAGTCTCAAAATATTTGTCCCATACAAAAACAAACGGTGGCACCGATTTATATATTTTGGGAAAGTGCATAGTCTTAATGCAGAATTTTTAAGCTTAATATGGAAAGATTCAATTAGTTATCATAATTTGTAATTTGTTAATCTGTTTACTGCAAAAATTAAATGGTCCTAACGAAGTGACATATGTAAATATGTATGTACGTTCATCTTGAATCAGCAAAAATGCGTGCAAAGTGATTGACCGGAGCGTCCAAAATGGCCAGAGTCGGAGATCCGGCCGGAGCCGGAACAGGAACCATACATTTTTCATATTTTAAGTGAAATTAAAATTGTATATTATATAAATCCATTGTTTTTGTGATGAGAAGCTTAATCGATCAGCAATTAAACGATGTTTACGCATTGATAGGCCCGTATCCAGGATTTAGCCAAGGGGGTGGGCCCAACGTAAATTGGTCTATATCTCGGAAAAATCGCCGGAATAGCTCGCAAAAACTGCATTTTTCGATATTTTTTAACATGCTTTATCCATTAAGATCATAAAATTTGAAGTTTTTGACAAAAAAATTTCACTCAAAAATCTATATAAAAAAGTGTCATTATTTGGTCGCGCTTGAGCTTGAGCCAAAATGATGGAAAATACTTCGCTTCCGGCGCTAGGCGCCGAAAGTTTAACAAAGACATTCGATTTTTCTATCTTTCCGTGCATTATCTTACCTTCCAAAAAATTTTTCCGGCCCATGGGGGCGGCCGCCGCCCCCACCATTAAATACGGCCCTGTGTAATGATACATAATCTAGCTAAGTCTAAAATAAATTGTGTAAAAAGTTTCTTCCTTTGCTGATCAATTTTTGACGACACACTGTTTTTTATTTTTTTCTTGGTAGAGAGTCGATGTCGACTTATTAATCAAGTGCATTCTACTTCAGTTTAGGTGGCGGAATGTTTCATGGCCTTTGCTGCTTATTGACCGGTTGTAAATCGTTTGAAGAGGCGCTAGAGTTGGCTAGTCACGGCGACAACAGCAAAGTCGATAAATTAGTTCGCGATATATACGGCGGCGATTATAACTTATTCAAATTACCAGGCGATACTGTCGCTTCCAGGTACACGAAAACTATTTTTTCTTCTTTTTCAATTTTTTAATTAATTAATTTACTTTTTACTCATATTTACGTTTTATGATTTAAACTGTTTGTGTTACTTGTTTGGGCTTGTGTTGTGTTAGTCTAAGTTTTGTTTTTGTTTCGTTTTGTTTCTTATTGCTTACATATTCTTTTTTTTATTTTTAAATTTTTTTTGTTTTTTCAGTTTAAGCTTCAAAAAGTTTATTTCGCATTTTATTGATTGGTTTGCTTTACAGTGCATCTGCAAGCTGGTTAAATGCGGGTTTTTAGCATACACAGATTTGATTTAAGTATTTAATAAAAATCTAAACTTTTAAAAAATACATCTTGGCCGCTAATTTTCTTGAATGCCTTACAATTTGTGTAGTTGGCAAACCTGAGTGAATAAAAACGGTCAACTTCAGTTTGCTAGTCATATACTGTAATATGCATTTTTATACATAATACCGTGTTTAAAAATTCGGAAGTAACAAGCATGCACGCTTCTTAAGCAATCGTATTAACATAGATGCAAAAGGTCAGGGTCGATGGGAGGGGGTAAAATTCCAGAAATTCAACGTAGTGAAAATTTAATTTAGTGTTCACGATTTTTCGCTATCCAAACGATTAAAATGGTCAAAATAGTCTATAAAACGCTCTTTAATGCTAATACCACGTTTCAAAAGCTTTTTAGTCCATTTCGACTGTATTTTATCATTTTTAACACTTAAAAAATGGATGAATTGATCAATTTTGGGCGCCTTTTGGCTAGAAAGCACCTAAAAGTAATAATGCGGCGCGAAGCGGCTGAAAGTTTCAGACTTCATTTCTGCTTTTGTCCTCAAAAATGATGCAAAAAAGTTCCGTCATTTCAAAATCGATGAACAGTTCCTTTCTGGTTGATCCTTCAGCGGGGGTAATACCCCCACCCCTATGTGCATGTATGCCTATCAAAATGAAAGTCATTAGCTACGGTATGCCAATTTTTTACCGAAATTATTTGAAAGGGTCATCTAAATTTAAGTTTACAACTTATTCATAAGTTACTGTAGCTTTTGGAAATGCATAAACATTGTCTTCGAATAATTTATAATTAAGTATGTTGTGTAATTTCGATGCTCAGTTTTGGTCACATGATTGATCCGGATCGGCGACAAGAGATCAAACGTGAAGATTTAGCGCGGTCTGCCTTAGTCACAGTCACAAACAACATCGGCAGCATAGCCAGAATGTGCGCTGCCAATCTGGTATTTGTTGCTACGTATACTGAAAGGTTGCAATTACTTTTTTGTAGTAAATGCATTTATGTAGATTAATTATATTAAGTTTGATAAATTAGTAATCGGCTAAGGTTGTGTGATGAATTATTGACAATTGAGTAAATAAATAAATTACTCAATTATCATCGATTATGGAATGTTATTAATATTTTCGAGCTAAATAAGCAACTACTGAATGCATATAAAAATTCAAGATGGAGGTAATTTTTTAGATTCAAAGTTTTGTTCAAATTATACTTGGAAGCTTAATTATTCATAATGAGCTATTTCGATCGCTTTAGCATACTTTAATCTGTTCCAATACATCTGACTAAACGATCTATACTCGCAGAAGATTTCATGTTTTTCAGACTTAACTGTGACAAGTGTACCGTATGGTACTTTCTAATCACCCTTTTCCTATTTTTTACATTATATGTAGCTTTTATATGAGACAAAGAAGATTTTTCCGAAAATTGAGCCATTTTGATATATTGCACACAAAGACGTTTTTGGTATAGAAATATAGTATTTTCTTATGTAGCGAAATTATTAGAACCTATTATTAGTGATCGACAGGAGATCCGGCTCCGGCCTCCGGCAAATCCGGCCATTTTTTTCTACTGCGGTGCTCCGGCCGGAGGACATCCAAAAATCGGCCGGAGGCCGGAGAATTTTTTCGTTTGTTGCATAGTGACCAAACGTACTAATTGCTGACATTATGCTTATTAAATTTAGTCAGAGCACAATACAATAGCAGAAAAAGGAAATAGCACCAAATAAAGTGTTTATCACCACCACAATAGTAAAATATTCATTTTTAGGAGGAAAGAAAATTACTCTATTGATCGATTCATGCAATCGCTGTGAAAATCGCTGCAGGAAATTCCTTTTAACACTGGAACTCGTAGAGTAGCATAAGATACAGTCGGGCTTGCACTGCACATGCTATAATGATTTTCCAGATAATGTTGTTGTCCATTCTGTACGCGGTTCACTGAACATAGTATAGTACGGTCACACACAATCATGCTTTAACATCAAATATTGCAAATTTACGCTTTTTTAGGGCAGGCTATGGAGACGACAGCGTCTCAAATTGCTGCATAAATTATTTGAAAATAGATGGGTACGATCAGTGTTTTTTTGTACTCGGCAAAGATTTTTCCCGATGTACAAAGACTTTTCGGGACCGTCTTTGTACATGTACAAAGATTTTTGGGAAGGCAAAAATTGCAAAAAAGGTCTAAAATTCGCAAAAATTTGGGCGCTTCGCGTCGAAATGAGTAATTGTGTGTTCTATATATCTTTATAATGGCAGAAATTGCATT
Organism: Mermis nigrescens; assembly: GCA_036768485.1. Classification (NCBI taxonomy): domain Eukaryota; kingdom Metazoa; phylum Nematoda; class Enoplea; order Mermithida; family Mermithidae; genus Mermis; species Mermis nigrescens. Next base: position 155,290 of record JAVLUZ010000463.1, read on the forward strand.
TCAAAAAGGAAAATGTCAAATTTTTCGGCGCTTCGCGCCGTTTTAAGACGATTCTTAGTGATTTTTGCCCTTAGAGACCTAGTAATTAGCTAAAATACACTACCAAAAGTCGAACAACTCTGTTTTTCTCACACTAAAATCGCTACTGTACCATATTATAGTACCCAAAAATTTGTGTGTACAAAATGTACAAAGATTTTTGGGAAGACAAAAACTAAAAAGGTGTGAAATTCCCAAAAATTTTCGGCGTTTCGCGCCGAAATGAGTAATTGTTTGTCCTATATATCTTTAAAATGGCAGAATTTGCATTTAGAATGGAAAAATGTCAAATTTTTCGGTTTCGAGACAATTTTTGGCGTCAGAAACCCAGAATTTAGCTAAAATGCACTACCAAAGATCGAAACCCTGTTTTATCACACTAAAATCGCTGCTGTACTATATTATAGTACACAAAAATTTACATGTACAAAATGTACAAAGACTTTTGGGGACCATCTTTGTACATGTACAAACGGACCTTGTACAAAAAAACACTGGGTACGATCAATAAATGTTTTTCACGTTTTATTCCTCATACACGCTCATATAATCATGCCATTTTGACGTTTTGTCCGCGTTTCTTTTTGTGATCCTACTATTCCTCATACAAGCTAATATAATCGTGCCATTTTCGATGTTTTGTTCTCGCTTCTTTTCGAGATATATACGCCAGAGATGTAGCTTATGGGCAGCATAATCGCTTAAAGCCGCAAAACGTACGTAGGTTTCTGTTTTTAAGATACAATTTTAAAGCAACTGGATACCTACCACCATTAGATCTTCCGAGTCCAAAAACGAATCAGCAAATTGCTGACGCAGCTCAGATAGTTATGATAATGATGATTTTATAGATACTGCGAACAGTGAAGATGTTATAGACACTTAGCTGCAAAATCATGACAAGATTGCCAAGTAATTTTGAATAAAATTTTGTTGCATGTAGTCTATTTTACATGACTTGGCATGCACTTGAGATGCATATGCACTATGGTCTAAGTTTTGGTCACAAACATGTCCTATCTATCCACACGTGTAAAATAATATAGCTCCGGTCTCGGCTCCGGCCGGAGCAACATGGTCCAATCCGGTTCCGGCCGGATCTCCGGCTCCGGCCAGTTTGGCCGCTCCGGTCGATCACTACCTATTATTATAATTATTTTTTTATTGCCGTCTTTGGGAATGACGCCATGTCTAATGCTACACGTGTTTGATATACTCGTATCATCGCTTCTACTATAAAGAATTCATCTACTAATCAAAACTGATTTTTTGATCAAAAAAAGTTTAATGCTACAGTCTGTAGTCGAATAACTAATTAATTAGATACTATATTAAATACTTATAATTAAATACTGAATAATTGAATGCTACTGTAATTCTGCCCGATTTGCATCACCGTTGTTGCTAATTATTATTAATTGCATATGTTAGAACATCGAGAAAGTCCTCTTCGTCGGAAATTTCCTGCGGATCAATACGTTGTCGATGCGGCAGCTAGCAAGTGCTATGGATTATTGGTCGAATGGAAAAATTAAAGCACTTTTTCTGCAACACGAGGTACGATTTAGCGTATTTATCTACGTTAATCACGTCATTCGATTATATATGTTTTGGTTTGAAAATTTTATTTAATTTAAAATTAAAAAAAATTCGTGGTTGTTAAAAAAATGAATTTGTAGTTGTAAATAATTGATGTGTCCGGTCGCACGTCCACCAATGCCAACGCTTTAATATCAAACGCCAACGTTAATCGAATAATAATAGTCGGCGGTCCAAAGCAGGGTACACGAAATAGTAGCGATCATAGGTGGGCGGCACTAAAATTCTTGGGGGTGCAAGATTTTTCAAAGATCAAAAAATGGCCTTAAAAATAGTGGTATGGCGAGAAAACTCCATTTTTCAACGTTTCTCATCGAGCACTATCCATTGGCATAAAATAATTGCGAAAAAAACAAAAAATTCAAGAATTGAATTCTGGGGAGGTAGTATTTTGGTTTCTGGGGGGTATTTTGGTTCTTAGGGGGGAACGCATACCCCCAAACCCCCCACGCCCACGTGTGGTAGCGATTCGTTGCGAACTGACTGTCTAAGCTTAAGCGTGTGTTTGTATAGTTTTTAGGAAAGACAGTCGTGGCGGTTGGCACACGTGTCCTATTGGTTTGCTAATATGTTAGTGTATTTAAATACGACACGCGCCATGCCGATTGGTATATTCAAACCTCTTAATATGCAAATTTGAACGAACCAGTTTCCGGATGAAAGTCGTCGGAAAATAAATATGAAACTGTATAGAGTAAATGTAATAGCAAAGAAAAATGCTCCATGGAACAAAAAAGACGATTATACTTGGGAGCATAGCTGGGCAAGCCTTAAAGTCTCGGCTGGTACCGGAGCCCAATTTTTTGGTTGGTTGCCTAAGTCAGAAAAGTGGTTGAATTTTTAGCATGTTAGTCTTGCTTCCACGCAAAGTCCATTAATAATTTCACGCGAAGTCGCTTTATTTCTCGCGACATAATTTTTTGATAAAAAATGGTGTGTCAAAATTAGTATGGTGTAAAAAAATAGTGCAATCGATAATTTGCGTAGCAATTATGTTTAAAAACTAATTACTTTAGTAACAATTGACGTTTAATCTTGAACAGACATTCACCGCCTTTAATATGCTTATTTTTTATGCAATTCATTGTGTAAAAATAAAACTTCTACAGAGTTCCTCATTTTCATGTCGTCAAATAGTACGTTTTCATTTCAAATATAAATCCTGCTTGAAATGCACGAAAATTGTCATAATTCAGCGCAACCTATAAACATCAATAACGAATAATAAAATTAAATCAATTCGGCGCGAGGCGCCGAAAAATTTGAGATTAACCTTTGTGAAATGCAATTTTGCATTACAAAAATTGTCCAAATTTGGCGCAGCTTAAGCATCAATAACAAGTAATAAAATTAAATCAACTCGGCGCTAAGCGCCGTAAAATTTTTAAATTTAACCTTTGTGAAACGCAATTTCGCATTACAAAAATTGTCCAAATTTGGCGCGGCTTAAGCATCAATAACAAGTAATAAAATTAAATCAATTCGGCGAAAATTTTGAGACTTTACCTTTTTGAAACGCAATTTTGCATTACAAAAATTATCCGAATTCGACGCGAAGCGCTGGAAAATTTTGAAATTTAATCTTTGTGAAACGCAATTTCGCATTACGAAAATTGTCCAAATTCGGCGCGGCTTAAGCATCAATAACAAGTAATAAAATTAAATCAATTCGGCGGGCGCGAAGCGCCGGAAAATTTTGAGATTTCACCTTTTTGAAACGCAATTTTACATCATTAAAATTATCCGAATTCGGAAATTTTGAAATTTAACCTCTGTGAAACGCAATTTTGCGTTACAAACATTGTCCAAATTTGACGCGGCTTAAGCTTCAATAACAAGCAATAAAATTAAATCTATTTGGCGTGAAGCGGTGGAAAATTTTGAGATTTCACCTTTTTCAAACGCAATTTTGCATTACAAAAATTGTCCGAATTCGGCGCGAAGCGCCGGAAAATTTTGATATTTCACCTTTTTCAAACGCAATTTTGCATTACAAAAATTGTCAGAATTCAGCGCGGCCTAAACATCAATAACAAGTAATGTATGTATAAAAGACTAGCGCTTATTTACACATAAAACAGGTGGACAGACAAGTATGTATTTTTAATACATCGATATGTAGAAGATCACAAAAATACATCATGTGTTTTATTTTGATCTGACGAATTATTATTTTCTCTAAATTAGGCATTACTTACTTAAGTATAATCTCTACATTATGCATTACTTACGTACCGATTTTTAGAGAGCCCAGTAACCGATTCGGTTGCCGGGATTTAAAAATCGGTTGTTGGGATCTAAAAAATGATTGCTGAGTTCCAAAAATCGGTTGCTGGATTCCAAAAATCGGTTGCTGAGGTCTCAAAATCGATTGCTAGGGTCAAAAAATCAGTTGGTGGGATCCGAAAATCGGTTGCTGGGGTCTTAAAACAGTTCTTGGCTCCAGAAATCGGTTGCTGGGGTCCTAAATCAGTTGCTGGGCTCCAAAAATCAGTTGTTGGGCTCTAAAAATCAGTGGGGTCCAAAAATCGGTTGCTGGGGTCTAAAAACCAGCTGGTGGGCTCCAAAAATCGGTTGCTTATGTCTAAAAATGGATTGCTATGGTCAAAAAAATCAGTTGGTGGTGTCCAAAAATCGGTTGTTGTGGTCTGAAAACCGGTTGGTTGGCTCCAAAAATCGGTTGCTGAGGTCTATAAATCGGTTGGTGAGCTTCAAAAATCGGTTGCCGGGGTATACAAATCGGTCTGTGAGCTCGAAAAATTGATTGATGGGTCCTAAATCGCTTATTGGGCCTAAAAATCGCCTGTTGGGTTCCTAAATCTGTTATTGGAATCCGAAAATCAGTTGCTAGGGTCTAAAAGTTGGTTGGTTGTCTCCAAAATCGGTTGCTGAGGTCTAGAAATCGGCTGGTGAGCTCCAAAAATCAGTTGTCGGGGTCTAGAAATCGTTAGTGAGCTCGAAAAATTGATTGATGGCTCCTAAGTCGCTTATTGGGCTTAAAAATCGCTTGCTGGGGTCCTAAATCCGTTACTAAAGTAAGAAAATCAGTTGCTGGGGTCAAAGTTGATTGGTTGGCTATAAAAATCGGTTGCTGGGGTCTGAAAACCGGTTGGTTGGCTCCAAAAATCGGTTGCTAGGGGTCTAGAAATCGGTTGGTGAGCTCGAAAAATTGATTGATGTGTCCTAAATCGCTTAAAAACCGCTTGCCGGGTCCTAAATCCGTTACTAAAGTAAGAAAATCAGTTGCTGGGGTAAAAGTTGATTGGTTGGCTATAAAAATCGGTTGCTGGGGTCTGAAAACCGGTTGGTTGGCTCCAAAAATCGGTTGCTGGGGTCCAGAAATCGGTTGGTGAGCTCGAAAAATTGATTGATGGGTCCTAAGTCGCTTATTGGGCTTATAAATCGCTTGCTGGGTCATAAATCCGTTACTGGGGTCCGAAAATCAGTTGCTGGGGTCTAAAAATTGGTTGGTTGGCTATGAAAATCGGTTGCTGGGGTCTGTAAATCGGTTGGTTGGCTCCAAAAATCGGCTGCCGGGGTCTTAAAATCGGTTGCCGGGGTCTAAGAATCGGTTAGTGAGCTCCAAAAATCGGTTGCTCGGGGCTAGAAATCGGTTGTTGAGCTCCAAAAATCGGTTGCTGGGGTTTAAAAGTCAGTTGATGGGCTCCAAAAATTAGTTGAACCCAGCAGCAATTGATTTTTAGAGCCATCCAACCGATTTTTAAATCCCAGCAACCGATTTTTGGCGCCAATCAATCGATTTTTACACCAAAAAAGTTTATGTACAAAACATAGGGTGCAACTGGTGGACCATCCGGCTGGTACCGAACTTGCTCCGGCTGGTACCCGGTTGGAATTGGTTGAACCCCTTGCCCAGGTATGCTTGGGAGTTTGGATTATAAAGGATGTAAAAGGAGGGGACTAGGAAAAAGATACCTGTGTATATGCATAGAGTCGCAAAATCTGCTAAAAATCAGACTTTCTCTAAGCAACGCCAATAATTGAAGTATGTTCTGCGGCCGGAAGATTGAAATAAACTATTAAACCAAAAAATGATTGAAAAAGCAGCAAGTTAGCTCATGCAGTAGCTACGGGAAACTAGATGGAGTAAACTAGGAGATTTTGCAAGCCAATTGAATAAAATATCAAACATCGATGCATTCAAGACAATCAAAGAAATTGTTGGTTCGAAGCAGTAGGAAACGAATACATGAAACAGACTACATATAGGTACACTTGCATGCCCGCAACGATTGTGCGCAAAAATCAATGGACGCCAGCTTTGCTTGCTTCAGTGCTCTTGATAACAAAATAAAACACCAAGAAATACAATTGCAGTTAGTTTTCTATCAATCACGATACGAAGCAAGGTCAGCGTTGCAACTTGCAAGCAATTTACAGAAAGTAAACGTTTTAGATTATGTTCAAACACTCTTAGGCGAATCATTGAAAATTATTCGAAGAAGGTTACACTTTTTCAGAGGCCGCAGAAGATACTTCGATTTTTTTTGCGTTGCCTAGAGAAAGCCTAATTTTTAGCAGATTTCGCGACTTTAGGCATATACATAGGTAGCTTTTTCTTAGTACCCACCTTTTACATCCTTAATAATGAGCAATCCTAAGTATTTCGTCTTTTTGTTTCATCGGAGGATTTTTCTTTGCTCGTACGTTTTAAGAACGCGGAAAACAATATTGTTTTGAACATCAGCATTATCTTTTTTAAACAAAACAACCTTACCTTATTTAAACATATCAAAGATTTTCAGCATAAACTACGCAATTATAGGGTGTTAAGAACACTTACGCTTATATTCGTAATTCTGAGGTTATATGGAACATTTTGAAAAAAATTAAGCTTCTGCAACGCTCTGAAACTGAATTTAATTTTCAGTTTAAACATTACATAACTACTGGGTGTAAAGAAAGCATACAGTCATATTCGTTATCCTGACCCTACGGAACATATTTTGAAAAACATTTACTTTTTGCAACGCTCTGGAAGTATAATAAATCTGTAGTGTAAACTACACTTAAACAATAAATGAATAGTACAAACTTTACATAACTATTGGGTGTAGAGAAAACTGACAGTCAGATCCATAATTCTGACCTTACGTGCAACATTTTGAAGAAAATTAAGCTTCCGCAAAGCTCTCGAACTAAAGTCAATTTGCAGTGTATTACGATCAAAATTTATGAAGAAATTTAGTCTCCCTGAAGACAAATAAATTCAGATGCAAATCACTTTACACCACTATTAAGTGTAAACAAACGCGCCTAACTGGCGTATCACGTTTGATCCCTGGTACATCTTTAGACTAAAGATCATGTCCAGACTCATAACCGAAGAAGTTAGCAGAAAAAAACAAGACAGAAACACGTTGAACACACCCAAGTTTTTACTTTACACCTCCCAAAAAAGCTAAATACTGATGTTAATAAGCGCAATTTGCTGAGACGGTACTTTATTTCTATTCTATTCGACCTATCCTGAAGTCTAAACGAAGAAATTGACGAACAAAAAACGGGCAAAAACTTATTTTCCACTATCCACCACATTGTAAAGTTTAAAAATCTGAACCTAAGTCCCCATTTAATGTGGAAAAATTCAGTCTGGGCCAGTTTGTAGCCGTTGAATTGTGGTCCACTTGCGGAAAACTTCTGTTGCGCAAAATATTTGAGATATTCATCTATCAGAATAATGGAAAAAACGCGTTTTTACGTCCATCCTGCACCCCTGATTTCGTACTTTACACCCCCATAAATAACTCAATATTGCGTTTTTTAACGCGCTTTGCTGCGAGGTGTAGACCTTAGAAGGTACTTCATTTCTACTTTATTCAATTTATCCCGACTTATAAGCGGAAAAGTTGACAGAGACATCTTAGACAAAATCTGTTTATTACAATATCCACTAGTGTGTAAAGTTTAAAAGTCTAGATTTGAGTGTAAAAGAGTTTGCTGGTAAGCGGAAAGTAGCCCATGAGTCGTAGTACATTTCTATCAGGAAAAATTTCTTAAGACTAAAAACTGGAGTTGTTGGCAGACATAAAGAAGACGAAACTTCGACCAAAATCCGTCTTTACATCTGCAGATTTTCGCACTCTTTACACTCCCTCTCGAGAACTGATGCGAAATTTGAAAAACAAAGAATTTTCCCATCTAGTCAATTTTATCTTCTACAATTCTATATCATTAAATTGTATGAGGCATGTATACTGAGTTGTGTACAAGCTGTCTAAAAAACCGTCAAAGATTTGTATATGTTATAACGTTACGCCAAACCTTTACACGCTCATTACACAATCGGTATTGAGTGTAAACAAAAAATGTCTGCGAAACCTCTTCTTAATTATCTGTCTTTAAAAAAACCGCACCGCTCAGATGTGTCCCGTTATAGCTGTAGGGAGGCTCATATGTTGGGGGTACCCAAGTATATTGTAGGTACGCGCTAACGCGCTATCTATGATTTCATATGTGCATAAACATTACGCGTGTAGGCAATTAAGTGGTAAATAAGACGAGCAGTAGGTGCATGCGATCGATATCATTATCGATCTTTGCTATCAGTCTTCATCTATTCGGGCAAACACATCAATAATAAGCATTAAAAATGATTAATTTTTAAATAAAAAATTATTACTCTTTCGTTTCTTCTTCAAAGGGCTATTTCGGAGCCGTCGGCTGCCTTATCAATCTAATGAAATTTAGCGAGGCTCGCAAAAATCAAAAGAAGCTGCTGAGTAGCAAAGAGGACAAGGCTGAACTGGAAAACCCGACTGAAAATGGATGCGCTAAATAGCTAGGTACATATATAACTCGTTCAGCTTTTATTGGTTGCTACAAACGAATTCCACTTTTGTACATTGTTGTATGTTAATTAATTATATTACATTAATTCCATTGTTCATGTTCTCTTGTCGTGCATTAGATTAAGATTCGTGCAAATCCGTTTATTCGGTGACTCTAATTCATAAGAAATGGTGCGTGTGACATGCATCGGTAATTAAGTATGTTTTTGTTTAAATTATAAGTTTGAATTTGAGAAGAGACGCAAAAAAATTATCTAACTTAGTAGTACTGTATATTATATAGGTATTTATTTACTAGGCATTGCCCTTGTGGTTAATTTATTACTACTTATTTAATGTTCACATGCTTGACGCCTTGTGGCGTAGTGGTAAACACCGTTGCACCTGGTGCAGAAGGTTGACGGTTCGAACCCTACGTAATGCAACGAGTTTTCTCTTCCTGGAGGCCTGAATAAAACTCGTACATGAACACTTGGTAGTGACAGGCTGAAGGATAGCCGACTTTTAAGTTCGATTTCCTATCCAGACCTCCCGTGTCAAACCCCTATAAACGGGACATATTGACACGTTAAATGGGGAAGAAGAAGATTTAATGGTCATGTGCTACGATACATCCTGGGGATGCTAACATTTTCTTAGATAAAAAAATACCGAAAAATTGATGGTGCTCTATCCATCGACATTGAAAAATTGTGGAAAAGCGGAAAACTCTGAAAATTCGATTATGGTTGGGCAGGGCCTTATTGAAGGGGCGGGGCGGCCGCCCCACTCCTTTCGGAAAAAATTTTGAGAGGTAAGATAATGCATGGAAAGATGGGAAAATCGAATGTCTTTGGCGTGAAATTTTCGAATTTTCGGCGCTTCGTGCCAAATGTGATGTATTTTCCTTAATTTTAGCCCAAGCGCGATCAAAAAAAATAATTATAGCTTTTTAGGTGATAAATTTTTTTGAAAAAGTTCGAATTTTATGATCTAAATGGATAGGGCATGTCGAGATACGTCGAAAAAAGCGGTTATTGCCAGCCATCCCGGCGAATTTTCCGATGAATAGACCAATTTATGTTAGGTCCGCTACCATCCTCGGCCGTATCCTGGATACGGCCCTGTGGTGGGGTATTTTGGATTCGGGGTCCAGCCAGACCCTCACGCCCATATGGGTTCACTGTTGGAACCTTCTTTACAAAACTATTCGGAATTTTGCTCTCCTATCCAGGTGCACCTTCCCAATTATACGTGTATTTGTAATTTTTCCGTTCATTAGTTCATTCATTCGAACTTTGTAATGTTTTTTACTCTGTTTTGTTTATTTGTTGTGTAGGAATAAAATGCGCGTAATCGAAAAATAATTTAATTAAAGTTGTTTTTCACTCAATTATTCGGTTTAATTACGATCGCCTGCTTGATTAGTATATTTGTTGTAGAAGTAGGTGGTATATTTTAGACCTAATTTAGCGACATTCATTATTATTCATTTTAGTGATAGCGAACGTCGTACCATATTAATTTTTTTCCTGTTACTCGCGATTTTAATACCTGACTTATAGATTAGACGAATCGAGCAAATAATTCTTATTTTTAGTGCCATGTGTACTCGATCTGTGTGAAGTTTATCGAATTTTAATCAATGTTTTTCATTGAGCTTTTCATTTTATTTATTATAACAGTAATTTTTTATGCATTTCATTTTCTAACATACTCGTGTACATACACGACACGGTTTGAATTCTATTTAGTGTAGTTGACCTTAGGTGGACAGCGGCCAAATTCTGGGGGTCCGATGGGGCAAAATCGCCTAAAGTAGCACCAAAACTTTAATTCTATGGGTTAATCGATATAAAAGGGATCCGGACTGTATATGAAAAAAGGAATAAAAAAAATCACAATTGGTCGCGTCAACGCCTCCCTCCCAAAGCCTGTAAATTTTTGACTCCGCCCCTATTTTTGGAAAAAACATGCGTTTTTTGGCCATTTTAGGTATTTTTTTACCATTTTTGACTAAAATTTAAGGCAATTTATCTGCCATCTATAAATGATCGGGGACTCCCAACTGAGATTTCAAGCCGTTATATGTATAGTCCTGCCCGACCCCTATGCCCATGTGTGCAGTTGACCATTTTTTGGAAAAGGAGAGAGTGAAGGGCTGATTTTTAATCAAAAATAGAAAAAAATCACCCAAAATGGCATAAAAGCGCAGGCTTTGTTCTGTTACGATTAAGTTCTATCTAGTGAATTTCGATGGAAGTCCCGAATTGAACAGATTTAATTATTTAATTATCTTGGCCCAAAAAAATTCTAAATTTCGATTTGACAGCTTATAACTTCGGCTCATGTTAGCTTCAAAGCTTCAAACTGGCTGTATTCGATAGATAAAAGTATCTTCTTTCCAAATGTGTAAAGAATTTTGGTCAAGTCCCAGTGCTCCGAGCGCTGAGGCAATTTGTTTACACCCTACTTTAATATTGTTCAAACGCCGATAGCGTCATTGGTCCTGCCATCAATTTGCACCCTCTTTTGACGATATCCTGAAATTTTTGCATTGGGTAAAACGCGCATCTATTCTGGAGATTTAAAAATGTGCTTATTAATTTTTGTGACAGGATATATTGTAAAAATGTCAAAAAAGGATACCAACACACACAGTAATGTAATACGATGCGGAAGCCATAGGGTTTATACAGTGAGGTGTAAACAAATTGCCGTATTGCAGGTACCGCTAAAAGCGGAACATGTTATAACAAGCTTCTAACTTGCTTTATCGGTCGAGTCTTTTTTCGTTACATTTAACATTGATATGCTGCGGTTGGCGAATCTGTTATAATAAACTACACAACTAAACCTAAAAACGTTCTGTTTTCGTTTTCTTATCAAAGTATTGATCGATATGCAATGCAGGAAATTGTCTTTTTTCGTTTGTAAACATGATTTGTTCTAAATCGCGATAAAACAAGCGGTCTTTTCCGTAGCTATACATATTTTGTTATCGACCTGTTTATCTATTTCAAGTATCGCTATTTACTCGGTCTGCATAAGTGAATAAGCAGCAGGTATTTACGATTTATGTATTCGATTACCGATTGTCAACAAAAAAATCGTGATTTTACTTTCGTTTCATGCATGTTATTTCATTGTTAGTTCGCATAATTTTTTAAATGCAGAAGGTGCCAATTACTACATTGTTTATATGAGTAAAATCTACATTACCTATGTACTTGAGAAACATCATTTCCACATTCACTTTGAATAAAATGCAGTACCTATTTCTAAATCTCAAATTACGTGCCTAGCTTTTGAATTGTGGGTTTTGGAAGGTCTCTGGAATCTGAATAGAAAAATGTGACTTTTTTGCAGAAAGTTTGGCGAAATGGCGATCAAAACGGATGGAAATCATGCATTTTCTGCAAATATGCTTGGAATTGACCCGAAACTATAATTATATATTCACTAATTTAATCTATTTCATGTTACGATATTCAGTTTTCTTAGGCCATTTTGGCTCGAAAAAAGCTCTAGCTGACTCCGTCCACGCTGTGCATACATGCTAGTGATTGTGATTGATCTCGCACAGGTCATAATTATGTACAGATTACACGATAAGAAGGCCTGGGGACTTTTTCTATCTAATAATCCTTTTTAATTCCGACTGCTCCGAATTTACTTATATGAGCCATGTCGAATTTTCGATAAATAATGTTTTACGCACACTGGCGGATCTAGGATTTTCCTTACTTTTCCAACTTCCCCAAAAACAATCGAAAGAAGGTCCAAAATTTTGCCCATCGCGTGCGAAAGTGTTTTTTGACGTTTCGCGTTGCCTACTCTTATTTAAAATCTCTTGCCGTAACATTTTGAAATTTTCGTCAATTTTCTTTGATTGTAGTTGGAAATTTGTGAAATTAAAGCGGAGGGATATTTAGAAGCTTAAATTATTGCTCTGTCCTGTCAGTGTCACCCATCGAAAATTTGTTAAAGTTATGCTTGAAAATAGAAGAAAGTATGCTCAAGAAGCTGTTTTTGCTCTTGAAATCGCAACATATGCCCTGAGCGCGAATTTGACTTTTGGGCCACCAAGAAAACAGATACATAAATGTCGGTAATATGTGAGTATTCGAGAAAATTGCTATATGAAACACTGACGGTAAAAATAATTTTCTAAATTATATAAACCGTTCTTTATCCCATAAATTGTATTTTTGGCCCATGAAGGGGCGTCAGTCTTCTTAAATCCGTATGCTGAAGCATCCAAGAATTTGGTCAAAGGGCGGACTAAGTTAAATGATTAGCTCTCTTCACTGACCACATGCAGAAAATAAATAAAATGCTAACGCAATGTACAGATATTGTTGAATTTTTCTATAAAAACATTGTTCAAATTTTGTTCAATAAATTTTGCACACGCTGCAAAATAATTTCTGGCAAGGTTCTAAACTGTCAGTAGTAACAGCGAGAGTTCTCTCTAGGAGCCAAGAGTGGAAAAAAGATGGAAATTCTCTGGCGTAAATTAGGCAAAATGAAGGACAAAAATCGGAGATCTTTTCAAAAGCACTGACCTGTAGACCGGCGTCCATGTATGCTCAGTCGTAAGAATAAGCATCACATAGGCGTCTGCATTTGGAATTCCCCACAACCCAAAATACTCCCTGTCCACCTGGGTGAGTGGTGGACCCGGAATCAAATTTTTAGTGTTTTGCCATATCAACACCCCCGAAATTTGGCTGGGGTCAGTCGCCTCGAAACCATGTTGGGTCAACATCAGAGGACGACATTTCTTCACCTCCTAAACGAACTTTTATTGATCAGCTTTTGGCTGAATGCCTAAATTGGCCTAAGTTAAGTTAAATTAAATTAAAATTAAACGTTACCTTACCTACACTTGAAGCAAGAAACGCTTGCTTAGTAGCACAAAAGAGTCAGAAAGAAGGTTTTTATAAATCATCAATGTGCAAAACGTGCGCTTCTTTTCGTAATCCATAAAAACAATTAAAATCAATATTGTACCCATCCAAATTCTGGGGGCTTGGGTATTGTAAAACTGGCGGAAATCCCAAAAATCATGCCGAAAATTCAATTCTGGGTGGTCTGCCGGATTCTCGGGAGTGGACCTTTGAAGGATCTTGTACCCCCTAGAATTTTGGTGTTGCTCACCTATGCCCACGTCCACTGTATTATTCTTCGTGATAAGTTCCCAAACTGATTACTGATATTCTTATCGTTTTTGCGATTTTTTGCCGCTAATGGATAGACTTTGGTGAGAGACGGTGTGAAAGTTCTGCTTTTGCCCTGCCACCAATTTTTTGGCGCCCGTGCTGGATAATCAGTAATCACATAGTATTATGTTTACAACAAATTTAGGAGATCGTACGTATAATCTACATAACTGCATAGCAATTTATTTTTATTCTACAAAGCATTCAATTAGTAAGTAGGTAAACTTTAAAATGTAGAAAGCAGTATGTGTACAGTTCTACAATAAACAGCAAACAAACATTTGAACGATGGAAACAATGCGTATGTATGTACTTATTATGAACAATGTATATTTATACACGTGATGAAACATAAATAAAAAACAACCATAGCAGAGCACAGTGAGAAAATAAGGAAAATTTCGGAATAAGTAGGACGTAAAAAAGTATTAGAACTGCTTATTCGGCAATTACTTTTGTCCAGTCTGGTCGATGAATTTTCCCGTACTAAAATTAAAAAAGATTAAAAGTATTAGCGTAGCACACAATACAAATATTGTACAAATCAGCATCAATTTGTAGGCTCACGCGTACAATCGGTTTTTGATTCTCTGTCGCTCAGAACAGCGATATCCAAGAAAAAACATTTTTTTGAGAAAGTCAGATTTACTTTTGACTCTGTTATTTGATTCTTTTTCAATATAAATAAAAATTATTCATATCTTCGAATCATAATTTAAAAATCCTAAAAATGAGAATATATTCAGTAAGTAATCAATGGAAAAGCGGCAAACCGTATATTTCCTGCGCGCTAAAATTTAAGTGGTTAGCCTAAATCCGGACTTCTTCATTGTGATTCCCAATAGATTTTAATGCCTTCGATGCTATTGATTATATTTGCCCCTGTTGAATTTGGAAAAGAAAAGGAGAGGAAAGAAAGAGAATGACAAAAAGAAAGAGGAAAAAACCCAAAAAAGGACAAAAAATGCTTCAGACAAAAAGTCGAAAACGAACAGAAATCATAAGGTTCTTGCAAAAGTGCCCGACATCGTCAGTTAATGGTAATTTTTGTGCCGGCCGCTTTAATGCTTACGCCAAAATCAAAGACATTTTAAAAGTTCTTCATCTGAATCCCCAGATAAGTCATGCTATGCACCGATGAACACAGATGGTGTCTAAAATAACTATCCATCCATTCGCTGATTACTAGATATTTAAAAGATCCGTAGAAGAACTTAGATTATGCACAAATGGGAAGCACGCCGATTCGGACGAGGCAGCAGGAAGTAATTTAAGTGTTTTATATTTAGGTTTTTCTCTGATACAAAGCTATCGAGAACGCCCCGAAACACGTTCGAATATAAGGATTCAAATGATGACGTGCTCATTAGTTTAAAGTTAAAAGACTACTTGGAGGGTCATTCAGTTCATCGCCTTTGAATTTGTTTGCAAGTCGGTCGTTACCTGAATTCCCATTATAGTGTCGAACAACCGTTCCAACAGGGATGGCTTGTTGTCCATTGTAGGTATGTAAAAATCGTGCATTCGACCATTATCGTGATAAAGGATCTTGTCAACCGGCGTTACAATGCAAGCTGTACCGGAACCGAATATCTCCAGCACCTAATTAAAAGTATTGGCTCCTAATTATCAAAATTTTGTGCTACGCGCACAGCAAACTATGCGATTAAGTAAATGTTAATTTATTCATATATCACTGAATTTATTAAAATTAAAGCTGAACAATCACAATCGGAACAGCGGCCTAATAAATCTGGGATCACTGTATAAAGATATTGAAACCAGACCCTGAAAATCTTATCTCAAAATATTGCAAAATAAACAATATATCGCTTTCCGACCTACGGTACTAATAGAATTGTCATAACGAGTGCATAATTAAAAGCTAACTCTAGTCAACATTTTTAAGTGAAACTTCAGGCATGCTAACGCAAAAAAAGTGAAATCCAAAAAATATTCTTCTGTGCGACTGAATGTATCGTTAAGCAACAGTGCGTTTAATTAACAATATCTTACTCGATTTTCTCTTAAAGCTGCTGTTATTTCCGCCATTTTAATTGGACGCTCACTGACTTTGAATTCGTTCTAAAAAAACAAAAATCGATCATAAACCATAAGCATTATTTGTAACGACGTATACGAATATTCAAAAGTCATTTGACACGGATAAGTTACCTAATAAACTCTGCTGTCAGTTTTCTCAAAAAAGGCTCAAACATACAAATGGAATCATTGATAAACGCGGTATTCACTGATGGGCGGGCTAGTTTGAATTAGACCTCAAGAATTTAATTTTTGAATTTTTTCAGTTATCTCACGATATTTTGAAATCAATGGATACGGCTCAATGAGAAACGCCAAAAAAGGTGTTTTTGCATAACCATAAATCTCTGGACATCTTTTTGACCTTTGAGAATTCTATGACTCCACAGAAACCCCAGAATTCAGGCCTCGCACGCGTTTCAGTACTATAACTCGCGAACATAAGGTAATCAAAAAGCCTTACCCATTCCCTAGTCAACTCTAGCAAGCACTTTCTCGTGATACCGGACAAAATGAGACCAGATTCTAATGGCGGCGTGACTAACTCTCGTTCTTTGAAAAAATTAAAAGTTAAACGGATAATATGAATGCTTAGAAAATGCGTTTTCAAACTTTTTTATACCTCCTTTTTCATTTTTCCAAAAGATAAATATGTTCATGGTTCCGACTTCGGTGATGTAATGTTCCTCACTGAACAACCAAAGAACCTGTTGACATCCAAGCTCAATGGCCCGTTTACTCGTCTGAATAGTCGGACCATAATTCCTTCATAAAAGAGCTTGCGGTGAATAAAAGGAAAGTGAGCCATAATTTAGAAAAATATCCACTTTTATCAGATTTCTCTTTTTTTCGTTTAATCGTGTCTTTTCTTTTAGAGCGAAGTGTAGAGTGCTGAAGATTGATTCACCAATGGTTTCTGAATTAAATACCTTGTAAAATAAATAGTGAATCGAATCTTAATTAGGTATCCAAAACTTTCTTTATTAAAAAACAACGCATTGTCCATTAAACAGAAAACCGGCAACTCGCATCACATAGATTTCAGCAAAACTTATTTGAATACCAAATAATCGCATACATAATTGGTAATACGTATATTTGAGGCATGTTTTTCACATACCTTTAAGCTTTCTATTTCATTTTCTTATATGTTTTGATAATGGAAAAAGCGGGTAATAAATTTTAAAAATTAAAATCGATCAAGTAAATGACTTA
This sequence comes from Mermis nigrescens, assembly GCA_036768485.1. NCBI lineage: Eukaryota > Metazoa > Nematoda > Enoplea > Mermithida > Mermithidae > Mermis > Mermis nigrescens. The sequence continues at coordinate 172,202 of JAVLUZ010000463.1, forward strand.
ACTGAAGCTACTGGAGTTTAAGTAGTTCATCGAGGTCTCGAGAACAAAAATCATTCCCAATTGCGATCTGACTTCAATATTATGATAATATTTTTTGGCTCAACCAAGAAAAAGTTATTCGGTCTAGGAACCCGAGAATGGCCTCACAAACCATTGTCAAAGCACTGTGGGCAGCAACCGAATTCTATGGGAGTGATGAGGCAAAATTGTGAAAAAACCGAAAAAATTCAATTCTGGAAGGGAATATTGGATTCTGGTTATAATTTTTTTAATTTTGATTTTAATTTCCGTTTTTTTAAAATTTCTACAAGCAGGCCTGAGGGTCAATCAGCGAGCTTAAGGTAATCAAAACATTCACTCTATCAAGTTTTAACTGCTCAAAGGATTGCAAACGATATACAAAAACTAAACCAAACAATAATTCGTAAGTGATTTATAGTGCGAATATTTTCACGGATAATATTTACTTTCTACATTTTTCAGCCTTATTTTTCTCATACGATTTGTCGTTTTCTCGTAAAAATTTGTCGGTCCTGCAAGCTCTCAAAGTTCAGAATCTTACACTGTCAATGAATACCATAGCTTATCCCGCGAAAATTCTTGCCTACCTTTTCTCGCATCACATTGTTTTATAAAATAGTCAAAATAATCTGAGACTTTACGTAAAATTCTTCGCTTCAAAGTGTTTATTGAGGAATAAAATCATAATGTAGCTATTGTGTCCCGCTGACTAAGCAGTTTAGCTTTCGAATCATTTTGTGAGCAATTGAAGTGTAAGCGTACGCTGAAGAAACAGACTAGCAGTTTTTTTACTCGAAAACTGTGTATAACATGAAGGTGAGATATTTAACCTAAGCCTGACTAATTTCAAGTACAATACAGTACGATCATACATAAAATTATTGTACAAAAATAAAAATATATGATCTAGCTTCATAAAAGACATGATCATTAGAAAAACGACTTACGATCCTATTTTATATTGTCCCGGGCCACCAGGCCACGCCCTCACTACGGTCGGGTCAGCGTACAGACCAATAGGTTTAAATCCAGTTGCATAGAATGCACTAACCGGGCCGATAATCACGAACAATAAAGCTCTATTTGAAACTCCGGCGCCAAGAGTCGGCTATAATAATACAAAATCGTTCAATGGAATAAAGTAAGTATTAAGGAGAAAACTAAAAATCGAAGCAATTTAAGTTTGGGCAGTAATTTTTGAAATTCGGCATTTAAATATTGAGCGCAATTAAATTAAATATGGAAGTAAAACACATTGAACAAAGGACTTTGATTACCACAAGTTTTTTTCGATGAATTGGAGTAAAATGAGTGAGAGAGAGGCGTTCTCTTGGCAAAAATTAGCCAGGCTTATCTTTCATTTTTTCAGGAATTCACGTGTGTACATAAGTACACGGTCGTAGTGTGCACGAAGAAAACCAGTAATCCCTTAACCGCAACTTGTCGTTGAAAGCTTGCAAGAAATATGAAACTTTAAAGGACAACTTTTACCTAGAATAAGTAACATGAAAGAAAACCGCAAGTCAGTGGCATAGTTTATTGCAAACATTTAAGAGACTATATTAAAGACTTGGCTAATAATTTGAAGACAAATTTAAGCTCATAATAATTTCCTTGTATTATATCGAATTTATATGGAATATTTAACGAGCAGGTTGATCAGCCATTCATGACAGGACATCTACGAGTAAGTTCCATGTTATACGATTTGATCACTTACATCTGTACCGATTATTGTGGGTCTAATATAAAGACTGCTGGTGGCTGAATAAGGGACCCATTCCCGGTCTAATTTGACTAAATCTTCGATGCATTTTAACGCTTCTTCGCAGTCAAAGTCCTGTAAAAAATAGGAGCAATGTTAGAATCTGCGTTAATTCAATTTCAGGGAGATGACATTTTACGAATGTAATTACGTTTACTTTGAATTCCTAATGTTTCAAAAACTTTTCGATAGAAATAACAAATTTGTAAGTGAACGAGAGATTTTTGATAAGATGTACCATCTGGTCTGGTAAGCAAATTCATCCGTTTGATACGATCTATGCATGATCATCAACGATAAAGCACCAGCACACCTGGGCGTGGGGGGTCTGGGGGCATCCCCCCTCCGAGAAACCGAAATACCCCCAGAAATTTTTGAATTTTTTTTGTTTTTTTCCGCAATTCTTGATGTCAATGGATAGTGCTCAATGAGAAACGTTGAAAAATGGTGTTTTTGTCGCCATACCACCATTTTTAATGCCATTTGTTGACCTTTTTAAAATCTTGCACCCCCCCCCAGAATTTTGGTGCTGCCCACGTATGAGCACCAACAAAGTAAAAAAATATTAATGAAGATGGCTTGAAAACTTACAGGCAAACAGAGCCTCCTTGCTGAGGTAAGCATACGACGCATATTGAGCTCCGGTCGGAAAAGCCTTATTTTATTGTCGATTCCGCGATAGGCTTTTAGGCCTTCGAATAACTAAAGAAAAACTTATTTTTAAGCACAAAATTATTGCGCGATTCTTGTCATTAAATAAACATGAATACAATTAAGTACACAAATAAATATTGTAAATGTGAAATATAAATATTTACCTAATGCAAACAAGGCATCTAAGTTATGCAACAGTATATTTAAAAAGACAGCTTAAACTAGAATTTTATGACGTGTCTTAAGACCGGCCTTAGCACTAACCGGATATAGCAGGTTTGTGGGACTATTACAGAACAAAATATTCGATTCGTTTGGCAATGTGAATTCGAAACGTCATACATCAGTCTGACGAACAACGGAGCTTCGTGAGGAAAAATGGATGTGAAACCAAAAATGCAATTGTGCTATTATGACATTTAAAGCTGAGGAGAATATCGCACTTGCTGAATGTTTCTTAAGCCCATAGACTTGAGTAGCAATTATCAATGCTGCAAATCCCAACAATAGATAGTTAGCTTAATCTCTTTATCTTAAGAATTATTTTCGTGAAATCTGATGGACTCATCCCTTAGTATAACCAGTATGCACATTTTTGATATAGTTAAAAATAGCTTATCATTTTTCTTTTTCTTTGAAGAAATCTTGTTCATAAACGTGCCGCACGATTCCGTACAATGACTAATTTGAAGAAAAGTGAGATTTAACGAATGCCTTTTACAACGTTTCGGTAGGAGGGAAGTCGTACCAAATGTATATTCTTATTACATCATATGTACTTAGAGCGGAATCGTTTCGCATCACATCACAAAATGACTTTAATTTACATAAGTCAGTTTGATTCTATAGAATAAGTTCAGTTTCGTAAACACCTATTTCGGGTTACTCGCCCAATTCCACAGAATGCTTATTTCCAAGCGATCAAAACCATAAATTTCATGTAATATTATTCGGCATAGCTTATTTATGAGAAATATCTACAACTTTAATTTAATTGCAGCACAGATCGAGACGTCGTTTATCACCTGTTTCGATATTAAAAATATAAATCGCGTAAAATCTTATTTCAATATTGACGAAAAAAGAGCCAATGGCGCATTGAATCGGCTTTAGCAGAATAAATTTCTATTAGGTGCGACTAAGAAATGTTTTTTTTTTGTTGGAAAAAGGGTAAACCTGTATTGCGTAATGTATTGCTTTTGAAGCTGGATGCATAACGAGGTTGTGAAATGGCACAATTCGAGGGGCGGTCCATCCAGCAGCTTTCGTCCATTCAATTTCTAGCATATGGTCTGAAAAATGCGATCCGAACCGCATGTCGTCCGATACAGGTACAGTTTTTCTGTCGTTATTTCCTAGCGCATCAACAATGAGATCTTTGTGCTTAAATTTGACAAGCAATATATATTTTCGTAACAATAACGGGAACCATACATGATCCTGAGGAAGTGGATTTGGTGGAATTCATCCCACCTCAGAAACACTTTCCCGCCCAGGAATTTTTTCACCTCCCTTCCAGAATTTGCAATTTTCCAAACCATCTGTATAAAAAGGGCCGTTTTAAGTGTTTTCTGTAATACGTTTGTTTAGAAGTGTCAAACTTTTGGCGCTTCGCGCCATATACTCATTATTTGATTATATTTTGTCCAAATTAATCAAATTTTTTTGATATTTTTTGACATTTTTTATGTTCCTACTATCTAGAAAGATAGAGCATCGTAGCAACGCCGAAAGATGATGTTTCTGACGCGTATCTACCGTTTTTGAGCACAAAAAAAGGCACCTTAAAATTTTACTCCCCTCTAGAATTCCCAAGCTTTGCAAGTCTGACAGGAATAATTATTGTATAGTACGTTTTACGAAATCTTTTTCATGGAACCTAACTTTCAGCAAAGAAGGAGTTGACTGCAAAAGTAGATTCCGAGAAGATTACAGCAATATAATTTTGTATTGTACTTCCCACGCTCATTAACTATTTTGTGATACAGGTCACAGGTTAAGCCACTGTCAATCAAGTTATATAAATTTTAAAATTGCCATTTATGCATCTTATTGTTACCCACACACAGGGTCTCAAGATAGACATCAATAGTGCAAGGTGTTTTATGGAGATATATTAACTCTTTCTAATGTGAAAGACCATTCAAAACCGACATGCTTTGCTGACAGTAGTAAACAAACCGGACACACAACAAATAGCTATCGATTAAATTCATAAAAGCAGTTGATAATAAACGGAGTATTCTACTTCATCTTTTACAAACAATACAAAAAGTCGTGAAATATTTATTTGCATATAAAATTTTATTTCTCGTAAATGGACACGATTTGAATATACTCAGACTTAACCTAGCTTTAGTCTTTGAAGATAGGTTAAGTCGGGTTCAAGTCAGTTTTAGGTACTGAAGGCTAATATTAAAAGATACAGTGACGAGCAAAATATTGCCTATATTTATAGTGCACGGATCTAAGCCCGTGACACTTATCAACTATCTTTGTTTAATCAAACACTGAAATTCAAAAATTTAATTTTAAATTTTAAATTTCATTTCGCCCAATTCTCAAAAAGACGCTCTTCTAGCGTTAAAAATTTAAAAACTGAAGCATCGAAAAAAATGAATTTTCATGACACTTAAACGCTCCATGAATGCGATAATTTGAAGATGGACGGTCGATTAATTGAATATTTAAACAAATAAAGATAAGTAGGAGAAAACTGATAAAAAATATTTATCGTCAAATTGTGCGTTCTATCAAGGCTGAAAAGCAGCTCCAAAAGTAAAAAACGGCGATATCGCCGACTGTTATTCCTGACTCCTAATTACCCCGATTCTTTTAATTTTTGTCGGCGATATCACAGACTAAGACTGGAGGAATAGGAAGGACCCATTTCTATTTTTCTGCGAAATCGCCCACAATTTTTATACAAAGCATAGTGTGGTGCAGTTGGTAAAAGGAAATATGTGCATGCTCATGGCATGCACATGCATTGAATAATTAATCATTTTTGGACATTTCATGAAATTTGATAAGCTTGAAAGCAGCAAAATGAGATAGAATAAAAAATTAGATACAGATCAGTTAAAATTGTTGAATTAATGAAATAATTACCTAATAAATTCAAATTCCTAAATTAATAATAAATTAATAATGACATTGGCTTGATAAATAAAAAAATTATAAAAAATTCAAGCGTACACAGAGCCACATTCAGTAATACTAACCCTTGTTTTTCTGAGACAGCTGTATTCATTAAATCTTTCAATTTTTCTGTCAGGTTAAAAGAATGTAAAACTTTTGGAAGGTGGGCCTAACAAAACCAAACCATCTTCCCCTTCCAACAAAATGTATTCGGTATTTGCATAACTTAATTTTATTACATTTTACTTGAATTATGTATTTTTGAATTTTAAATTTTATTATCTCACTACTCTATTTATTTATATTTTTTATAATTGAAACTTATTTACTTTTATTTTTATATTTTATTGACAATATAAGGTAATAGATGCATACATGCATTATGCTATGCATGCTCGAGTATACACAGCGCGTTTTCTCAGACTCTGACATCGGCGATATCACCGACATTTACTGCTGAAGCGGGATAAATAATATTTGCATCTACCGAATTCGGCTGGAATAAATGCAAGATTCGAATTTTCGTTAACTTTATTTTCTGTAGATTCTCCGACCCTGTGTATACAATATTCGATTTCATACCTTTACAGCTCACGACTCAGCGTGATTGCGCTAGTATTAAATGCTTGTAGTACCTAATCAAGCAAAAAACAAAGAGGAAAATCTGAGAATTATGAAACTGGTATTTCAGCAGTAACATTATCACCGTAATAACAATTGAAGTAATAATTGCGTGAACACAAAAACAAGCTGAAAATAGAATCAAATGATATATTTATCAAGCAGTCAAGTATCTCTGTGATTGAGCAGTATTTACCGTACACAGCGAATGTTTCAGAAGATTCAAAGAATTCAGGGGCTTAGAATAATTTTTGACTAATGACTTAATTTAGCATTTCAGCACATTTTTATAATAATTTAAGCGATTGTATTAGCATTTCGATCAGATATCATAATACCACGAGAGGAAACCGAAAACAGCACAAAATCTCTTTTTTAATTGTCAAATATCTTCACATCGGTATACCGGTTTTGAAGCTTTCTGATTTGAAGTCGGCTTAGACTTTTAAAAAAATAAAGCGAAGTTACACGAAATGATGGAACTCGTTTTGTGTCGTTCGTTTGCGTACACAGATGATTATTGAAGATCCTTGGAAAACAATGCTGTCCACAATTCCCAATAAGCGGCAGGGATGGGCAGACACGAAATAATACAGAAGCGTTCATCCTGAAAATAAAGAAAATAATGGTCCTTACTTCACATCAATCAGTTAAGACAAAAATGCAAGAAATGCAGCTCATTGCATCTTTTGTACTTATAAACAATTGACTAAAATAAACATTTTTGTTTATTGTCGATTGCACAACAACTGATAAGAAATGATGCAATACTAAAAGACGGATAATTTTTTATTGAAAAATTAATCAGATAAATTTCTGAATAGTTTAACGCGAAAATTTTTAAAACGCAATTTCAACAAAAGCTTGCAAAAGTCCACCTTGTTGGACTTGTGCCTCTGCTGATGTGCTGCTGTACTAGAAGAAATAGAAGTGAGTACATAAGCAGACTGGACACTGTAAGCACTTGTGATGTGATAGGCAAACGTTGCCAACGACCCTTAAAAAAACATCCTCCCCTTTATTGATACAGAACTGATTATGCCCACTAAAGGAGCATTGCAGGACCAGGCATAAAGGTGGAGGGAGTGGGTTTGGAGATCTATACCCTCCAGAATGGAAAAATTGGAAATTTCCAAAAAAATGAGGCGAAATGAAGGCCAAAGCCCGATTGAAATGAAATAATTTCTTCACAAGTGTTTGAAATTGATCATAAACTGTAGATTAACATAGTTTTAATGTTACTTTAGCATTTATACCAGTTTTTGACATTTTACCCCAATGCAATATTTGACTCCCCCGACCAGCTGACCCCCCAGATCAGCCATGATGTGCATCTATGAGCAAAACCGGTTTGATGAGGTGGTCAGCTGGCCAATTAAGAGAGTTGTTTCGAGCTAAAATGCCCTGGAAAATGCATATGAGTGCATTTTATATTGAAGTCAAGTTATCCTGATGCGCGCTTGTGAAGAGTAACTTCTCAGCTTCAGGGTTTGTTACCCTTATACTTTAGACGCTTCTGAATCTGATGGAACCTGATACTATAAAAATGAAATTATTTCAACTTTCGTGAGATATCTATATACGAAAAGGGAATTTTGACGCACAGAAGATACTATAACCCAATTCTATGTTAAACTAAACAGTATCCTAAAAATATGTAATTTAAATAAATATAAGTGGATGAGCATAAAATATCAATAATCTTTAACGTTCCGCAATGTTATTTGGAATGGAATATGCATGACAAAATTTAAATCTCCATCAATTTCAATTGAAAATTTCCAACGTAGCAAAAAAATGATAAAGTTATGCGCGAGTAAGCGTTATAAAAATGATTGTTTTGAAGATTTGGGTCAGACAGGAGGTGGGTAGCTCAAATAATTTATGCAAGCTAGCAAATGGTAGTAAGCGCTTCCACGGCCCCTGAATTGCGTCCGTGTTACCGTTCGATTTTGATCGTCTTTCATTGATAAAACAGGTCAATTTTTCGTCATTACTTTGCTGGCAGTGCGAGAACAAAACTTAAGAAGAAAACGGATATCGAACCAACTATTACAATCAATCAATGTAAAATACGTAGTTTAGCAAAAAGTGTTTGGCCAGACATTCATACCACAACGGAAAACGAGAAACAATGTGGAAAATAAAAACTACTCACAAAAACTTGGAATTTCAAATATCCGTTTAGGCATCACGAAAGATTTTGGTTATTTTTTAACAAGTTTCGAGAAAGGTTTCGTACAACAAGTAGAGTGAAAAGTGTATCCAGGATAAACTTCTAAATTTTGCATCTTATAAACTACATGTGTGTGACTTACGTCGTGAAAAGGTTCAAAAAGCGATTCGTTTTAGACACACCACGCGAATAGGAACAAATGAATTAGAGATCGGGAATGATCACTAAAATTTTAACGACAACATACACTAATCCTCTTTTTACACGTGTCGGAATCCACGGGGAAATCACGCACACTTCATGAGCCACATATTTTATTTTTCTGGACCGAAATGCGTAAAAAGCACGATTTCGGTGAAGTGACTAAATCTAACGGACGTTATGTACTTGAATTAAAATACAGCGTCAAAGGGAATTAATCATTAGAAATGACTTGAACGATTTCCGGAGAATCATTATTGTCTTAATTATGAGTAACTTCGAGCACAACAACGAAATTAAAACGAGCAAGAGTAATCTATGATTATGCATCAATAGGGAAAGGTAGGTAGGTATCGCTCAAAAAGGAAATTTTTACAATTGTTGAAGAACTAATCACGCTAAAGGATAAATTTCCTGGGCTCGCTTCAGTATCTAAGGCTTATCTATATTTAAAATAGACTTCAACATTCATAAATTTGGGTCAGCTTTAAGCCTGAGGCCGTATTCGTAAAACCTACCTTGAGGGAGGGTCTACCTGCAGGTAGACTAAGCCTACCTTGAGGTAGATTTCTGCCCACTGAAAAACTCTACCTGGGTTTATGAATACGATTTTTCCTGAAGTAAGCCTCAAGATAAACTCATTCTGCCAACAAGTAGGCATCTACTCGCATTTATGAACACGGCCTCTGGTCTTAACTTAGCCCAGTCAGGTTTGAGCCTAATACCGATATCAAAACATACGTAAACGATTTTTTATTCATAATTTTCAATTCAGTTTCATTTAATTTCAACACGTGATACGCTTATGACATAATTTCGAAACCGAACCTGATTAACATCTATTGCATTGAGATAGTTGAAATGCATAAAAGAAACGTTCAGCTGATCGGATCTTCCAAACGTTTTTTAATTCGTCAAAAACACTGATCACCAGGAAGATGATAAACGTCATTTGCTTGCAACATTTTCAGCGCAATCTATTCGTCTTTTTATTTGTGCAAGTTTATTTATCGAAAGTACGCAGAAAAAGCAGTTTTAAAAAGTACAAGAGATGACTGGTGCACAAGCAGTGCATTGCTGAGCACAACAGCATAAAGTTAATATAATTGGACGCTCGTTGGATATATGTTCTGTTTACTAATGACCAGACATGCACATGGGGGTTTGGGGGTCCTGATACCCCTCCCCCAGAATATGAAAATAGAAAATTTTGTGGGTAAAATGAGGCAAACTGAAGGCCAAAAACGGATGAAAATTGACAATTCTCTTCAAAAGTCCTTTAAATTGACCAGAAACTGTGTAATAATGTAGTTTTAACGCTATTATCAGCGCTTATATCAGTTTTGAGGTCATTTTGGTCCAAAAAACTCAATTTTTGACCCCCTCAGATCGGCCATGCTGTGCATCTCTTCTAATGACTATAAGCTTCGAAAATTCATCCTCAGTGGACACTTTAGGCCTTCCTCTTCGAGCGAACAATATTTAAATAATTAATTTCTGACATAATGCGCCAAAAATTAATTTTAATTTCTTCGCTCATGTGAAAGTGGCGAAATTTGTAATAAGAAAATACCGAAAACTTAGGCTTTTCAAATGTAATCTTTCAACATATCGATGATTTGACTCGATGCAAAAATCAATCGCTAAGAATTTTCTACTCCAACGTTTTCAACAAAGTAACCGAATCGCGAATTCATATTTCATTTCTAGGAAAAAATTGTCTTATAGAGAAATTCTCGATAAATTAATTATTGAGAAATTGAAAATGGTGTATAGGTGTATACTCAATGTAATGCACTTAAAATAAAATAATGAAAACTTTCTACAAAAATTTTAATTAAATTTCACCGTCACAATTAATACACACGCAGTCCACTTAGTTCTGCTGAGTAGAATAGCAACTAGCAAAGAAAAATGCTCCGATGGAACAAAAAGGACGAATATACTTGGAATTACGTATCATTAAGGACATAAAAGGGGGACTAAAATTACCTTTGTATGTTTGTTAAAGTTGTAAGAATCGACTAAAAGTTGGACTTAAGAAAAACAAAAAATTTAAGCATATTCAGCGGCCTGCAGTTGCACCTCCGACGTAAGCTGAATAACATGCACAGCTTATTCTTAGAGAGAAGCGATCATTAATAAAAAAACGACATAATTTGCATTCTTACGCTAGCATGGCACGCACTGCTTTGGGGCAGCAATTAGCAAGATGGTGTGCTTGTCATAATTCATTTATGAAGCCATTGACGATTAACTATAGTCCGTTTCATTTAAACTTCAAACCACTGTTGTAGCCTAATTCCTGCGGGTCAAATTCAAAAGAAAACCTCAAAAATAAATGAAACAGACTATAAATCTTGGTTATGCATTTAAAAAGGAATTTTATATTGATAAGAAACTGAATCGGTTATTAAAACACATCAAAGCTTCATCATAAGCTCTTTTCTGAGTGAACAATGTTTTGTGATGGCACGCTTTTTTCAGAAGCCGCAGAATATAGTTCGACTTTTTTACGTTTTTTAACGGAAGTCTAATTACTAGCAGATTCCTACAACTTCCACAGGCACAAATATGTAAATTTTTTCTAGTCCCCTCCTTTAATGTCCTTAATTATGCGTAATCCCAAGTATATTCGTCCTTTTGTTAAATTGAAGCATTTGTCTTTGCTATAGTCTGTTCCATTCCAAATGGCCCATTTTATGTTAAGGGCTTATTACTTTAGTGGAATATTCTATGGTATAGGTTGCTGCAGCAGTATGCTAGATGTGCCACATTTTAAGCAAAACGCATCAAGCATCAATAAGAAGAGTTTAAAGCAGACAGCTGCTACGAGAGTATAACTGAAAAAGCCGTCTGTGCAGTGAAAAACTAATACAGTAATAAAATTTAGAAATATTGGCTCTTTTGGAATGAAACAGACTATAGTACCCTACTTTTGATTAGCATTTGAATAAATCATTTACTCAACACATACAGGAACATGCCACAATAATGACAACAGTCCAAGAACGTGGAAAAAAACGATTGTTCTGAGCATCAGCATAATCTTTTTTTTAAACAAGGCAGCCTTATTTCATTTAAACAGACCAAATGTTTTCAGTGTAAACTTTATGAAACTACTGGGTGTAAAGAACTCTTGCACTCGGATTGGTAATCCTGACGTAACGGAGAAAATTCCGAAAAATAAGCTTTTGCAACGCTCAAGAACTAAAGTTAATTGTCAGCTTAGACCTAACACAACTACTGGGCGTAAAGAAAACATACAGATTCGTAATCCTGACCTCACGGAATTTATTTTGAAAAAATTCATGTCTTGCAACGCTCTGGAAGTAAAATGGATTTGTAGTGCAAAGTTTGCACATCAATAATAATCGAATAGTGTAAACTTTACGTAACTACTAGGTTAGAAAAACTATCAGTCAGAGTAGTAATTCTGACGTTACATAGAACATTTTGAAAAAAATAAGCTTCTGCAACGCTCTAGAAAAAGAAGCTAATTTCCAGTGTAAACTTTACACAACTATTGAATGTAAAGAAAACATTGTCAAATTCGTAATTCTGGCGTTACGGAGAACATTTTGAAAAATTAATGTTTTACAATGCTCTGAAAGTAAAATCGATTTTCCGTGCAAGCTTTACACTTCAACAATAAGTAAATAGAGTATACTTTACACAAGTACTGGGTTCAGAGAAAACTTACAGTCAGATTCGTAGTCCTGGCGTTACGGAGAAAATTTTGAAAAAATTCACCTTTTCCAACGCTCTGAAAGTAAAATGATTGTTTAGTATAAACTTTACAACTCAACAATAAGTCAATATTTGGTGTAATTAAACGCGCCTTCGTGCATTATGTGTTCCTACATGCTTAAACCATTTTTATCATTAGGCCATGTCCCAACTCATATCGGGAAAAGTTGTCAGACAAAAAGCTGTGCCAAACACAAATTTTTTCATCCCAAAGTGGAGCTTAACACCTCCGAAACTAACTCATTATTGAGTGCAAAGAAAGGTGACCAAGTGCGACATGTAAACACTGACATGCGCCATGTTTTAGAATAGTTTGCACCATCCGATTCATGACCGGACTATTTGATAGATAAAAAGGTCAAAAACAGTTTCTTAACCCAGATTTTAAACTTTACAACACTATACCTAACTTCATCTTGAGTTTAAAGAAATGCGTCCAAGCACGAAATCTTGAGACGTACTTTATTTTTATGATGCTTCGCACGTCCCGATTTATAACCGGAGCGGTTGACAAACTTATAGAAGGTAAAAACTTGTTTTTTCGTCCATCACCAGAGTGTAATCTGTATTGAATCGGTTTAGCCAATTTATAGCCCTTGAATCGCAGTACGTTTGTGTGAGAAAAGCTTTTGTTTCATATCCTACTGGATATATTGATCAGTCAAAAAAGGGAAGAAAACATGTTTTTCACCCCCGATACACCCCTTATTTCGAACTTACCTCCGGAACTCAATATTTGATTGTTTAAATACAGTTTGCTACGACGTGTAACCCTTGGAACGTACTTTATTTTTACTCTATTCAACTTTAAACCCCTGGATCTAACTCCGCATTGAGTGTGAAAAAGTTTGCTAGTAAACCGAAAGTAGCCCTTGAGTCTTAGTACATTTCTATCAGAAAAAAATTTTTTGATTCACAACCGGAGTTGTTGGCAGACAAAAAAGGAGGCCGAAATGTGTCTCTTCACTCTAAAATTCTTTACACTATTAATACTGCCACTCTGGGAATACGTCACTTTTCAAAAAAATAAAAAAATTCCATCGAGCTTACTCAATTGTCTACATTTCGAAAAACCAGACTTAACAGAATGCAAAATCTGAGTTAGAAAAAGTCGTGTGACCGACCAAAATTTGAAAAAAATATATATTATAACGTTACAGTAAAACTTTACACACTCTTTACACCCCGGGTATTGATTTTGAACAAAAATAAAAAACACCGGCAGCGAATTTGTTATTTTCTATCCATTAAAAAACCGCACAAAGAAGTGCTCCAAAGTTGCTGTAGGGGGGCCACACATGTTGGGGGCATAGGTGGGCGGCACCAAAGTTCTCGGATGAGGTGCAAGACTTTTTCAAAGGTTAAGAAATGACCTTAAAAATGGTGGTATGGCGAAAAAACACCATTTTTCAACGTTTCTCATCGAACACTGTCCATTGGCATCAAAAAATTGTGAAAAAATAAACAAAAAATTTCAAAATTGAATTCTGGGGGGTATTTCGATTTCTGGGGGTATTTTGGTTTCTCGGGGGGGGGGGTGCATTACCCCCAACCCCCACGCCCAGGTATGGTTGGGGGTACCCAAGTATATGATAGGTACGCGCTTAGGCGCTACCGATGATGTAGCTCGAAGGCATAAGCAATGTTAAAATTTTTAGACAGGAATGCGTAAAATCCGGAAATCACGCACAAAGATACAAATTAATGCATTCAGGAATTATTCAAATATCGTATTAATAAACAGAACAGAACAACAAAGTAAAACCGAACTATATAATTACGTACCTACGTACAATTGCATAACATTCGTCCGCTTGATATACTTAAATGCACAACTTGTTTTGAATGCTGAGCTCTTGTAGTAGGTACTTTGTACGTAAAAAATAATGATAAATGGACGGGTAGATTACAGAAATATGTGGTGAAAATATGCACAAACAAATCACACCATTACGATAAAAAACGATATTTATGAATTATCACATTCAGCGATCAGACCATGCAATCCTGATGCACGTGTTATGTTGATTTTGTTTACTAAATCGGTTGCGTCACAAAAGCACGTGCCTTTCTTTTTGTTTATGGTACCTACGTGAACTATGCAAACTGATGAGTAAAATTTAGGCTAATAAATTGCATATTTCATCAGATCAACCAGCTCAATAATAAAACCCGGCGTTTATCTACAACGCACAATACATGCCATCAGTTGGGGTCGAATTTGAACTGATTTCGGGCAGTGCATGCAAAACACTAATAAAAATTGCTGAGATGAATTATTTTTCTCGAACGATTGATTTTTTTATTCCGAAAAAGGAAATGTATCTGACGAATAATGAGAATGTACTAGGTGCCCATGTACTTTCAATTACCTACTTACATATATATTAACTTTTAATGTTCTGTTCGAGCGGGTAACGTACCTACTTACTTCTCGGTCGTACGAAAAATTCAATTCAGGTCTTATAAATGCACCTTCGAAGAAAATTTTTTCAGCTGTTGCATCATACTTTGCAATCGAAGTGTAAAATAGTAGGCATGCAGACACCGAAACGCGCCACCGACCGTTTTATTTATTTTCCTAGGACAAGACAAGCTATCTTGACCTCGTTATTTTGATCAATTCGCAAAGAAAAAGAGTCGCTTCTGAAACAGCAGCGGAGATGTTTTCGTTGTTTGTATGCATTTCTTCACAATTTCACCTTTAGAAAGCAATAAGTTGAAACGTCATTGACAAACCATAAAATTCTATTGCCGTCTGGCTGAACCCCTATCGCATGTATAGTCTGTTTCACAAAAGTTCGGTCAAAAATTTTAAAACTGTCGCCGAGAATAAACGTACAAACTGAAATAGTCTACTTGCATGCTTTGTGTTGCGCTAATGAGCATTTGCGCCTGCGCTAACGTGTAGTAAAGAAAGCAAAGTATTTAACATAATGATCTTTTTTCCGGATGCTTGGGCGCATGGGCACATGCGTGGCAAAGATAGCAAAGTCTTTTACATTGGGTGCACACTTACGTAATGCAGTGCTACTGCTAATGGGTAAATGTGAGCTAATGCGCGTATGTTTAAGTTCAAAACGCGCGAACGCCCAAGAACCCATGCGCCGGGAAATTGAAGTGAAGTCGTTCTAAAAATAGACCATTTTTCGAGGCCGGGCGCATGGACAATACGGTTGGCCTCAATAAGCTGACAGATTGCGATTATAGCACTGATCTGATACATAATTATAGTACAACTCGGCTTACTGTCGATGAAAATTCTTGAAATTTATACACGAAACTCATGTGGAACAGCTGTATAAATAGGCTCATACATGTAGAACGAAAATTTTGGAGGTCCGAAAATTTTCCGACGTTCCTCATCGGACACAGCATAAAAAATTACGGTTGAAATGGAAAATTTTATCAAGTCAATTCTGGGAGGTCTTAAGGTACTTATGTACATAAATTGTGCGGTCGAACAGGGCTTCAAGGGGGCTCATGAAGGCCAACCAAGGATAATCGAGTGGATGATGGGCGGTCGCCAAACTTGAATTTTTCACGATAACTGCAACGATTTTTTAGTGTCAGTCTAACCGATATTCACTTTAAAAAATAACATTTTCAATTCTTGTGTCTGTAATAATTGTTTTGTACAGGCGGCAAACTGTTATAGATCCTGTAATACGTGGCAGAGTATGAATGTAATAACTTATTAGTGACTCCTGTTTATTGAAATGCAAAAAATTTTCCGCCGGCTCGCGCCGCGTCTGCTTCATTCACTATTTTCCGGAGAGTTTGTATTTCTTTTTTGACGTATTTTTATACTGACATTTTGTAGTGTAATGCACATGTGTACATAGACGTACAGCATAGTCGATCTGGGGAGGGGGTAGCCGGTCTGGCGAGATAAAGTACTGAGCGTTTTTGGGCCGAAATGACTCTCAAAAACATGATATAAGCGCTAAATAGCGTTAACACTACGTTATTACAGTTTCTGGTCAATTTATAAGTCTCTTTCATTTAACTTTGAGGGTTTTGAAAAAATTTGAAGTACCTACAAAAGTGTTTTAAACTAACAGTATAGTTGCGATATTCTAGAGTATATCGATTTACAATGAGACGCTTGCTATTGCCAAACCGCATCACTGCATCAAGTTTAAACCGCTTTTGTAGCTTGATTCACGCGGATTAAATTCAAAAGAAAACCGCAAAGTTGAATGAAACAGACTGTATGCACTTTTGAAGACATCCATTTTCAGCCGTCATTTTGCCTCATTTTCCCCTGAAAGTTTTCCATTTTTCCATTCTGTAGGTCTAGAACCCCAAATCCACCCACGTACATGTCTGATAATGCACCAACAAAACGCAATATCAGAAAACTGTTATTTTGTGAGTCGAAAATTAGCTGTTTGACAACATCTTCACAAGTGTTGAAACGATTTTTGAGCATATTCGCTTCTATCAGTGCACAAACTCCAGGCGTGATTCAAGTCTCTAAATGGAAATTTTTTGCAAAAGTAATGACATTCAAGCTTCTTGTTTCGTAAGAAAATGCCAAAAACGTTTTAATTCCCTCAAAAATCCTGCATCGGAAATGATTTTGAGCCAATGTAAAACGACAAGTACCCGCTATTTTGCACGTGAGTAGCAGAATTTAGGGCTGTTTGGGGAAAAATTAGGGTGCCGCCTCCTCTCATAAAAGCCCTGGATATGGAGCGTGTGGGCAAAAAAGGAGATACTTGCCTACGTTTTAAAGATATTTTAGTCTAGCCTACGTTATCAGATGTACGTCGCCGTGGTTTTCAAGTCGATCCGCCCAAACAGGGCATCCTGTTGCCTAAAACCGGGCTGGAGGGTCTGCAAGGAGTATAATTTAGCCATTCTTTTCCTTTGAATTTTCAACCATTTCTCTACTTACCCACGTAACCGCGTTGAAAGTGATGTTTATAGATGATGAAAGTACTGAAGCATCTCTGCAACTGAAAAACGATCTCGGCTGGTATGAGACATGCACGTGGGGCGAAATTTTAATTTGTGTTAGACTCCCCAAAACGGGAAAATGGAAAATCTTTTGATATATTTTACACCAGTGTTTGGAAATGACCTAGAACTGTGGATAAACGAAATTTTAAGCTATTTTAGTTTTTATTCCAGTTTTTGAGGCCGTTTTGGCTCAAAAAAGCTCTATCTAAACTCCTAGCCGGCTAAACAATGCATCTACGGTTGATGGTACTCGTATGTAAATAATCTACCATAAAATGACATGCTAACAATCTAAGTTTCGTCTTGTTTTTTATACTTAAATATGTTCACTGATTGCCTTAAATCATCAGTTTTTTTGTTATTTCCATGATTATACCTTAAGCTGAGAGCAACTTTATAAAAAATCGTGAATTCAATACATATGTAGAAACAGATCTATGTTTGTGACTATTTGAATAGGCATTTATACGTAAATTTCGAGAAAAGATAATTTGTCGCATCAGAATCATATAAGAATACCTAAAAATGCAATAATAAACGGTTTGGTAATGGTAGATAACAACATACACATATGCATTAATTTCACTAGTTTACAATCTCATCGAGGAACCAATCCGGTAAAAAATGGTGATCCTTATTCAAATCGAGGCCAAAGTCGACCGATTTTTTGACCGGATCATACTCAAATTTGTACACAAGTGAAGCATCATTTGTTGTAATTTTGTGCTTGATCGTTGCGAGAAATTGGGCAAGAAAATTGAAGCACTTTGATCCCGACCAGTAGTTCTCACCCTGCTTTACAATATCAGTCAACGTTATTTGTTTAATGCATCTCACTATGCCATCATTATCCCGGTATCCGCATACAATTTTGTCGATTCCTGAGCACAATGGCAATAATTCAGTCAAATTTGAATATTTGAGTTTGATTATATAGCCTTGCATTTGCATATTCGTATTTAGCTTAGCACAATCATAGAAAGTAAAAGGATTCAGGCGGGTAAAATGGCGATAAAAAAGACTTGTGTAGGTGTAAGCAAGCAGTGGGCACTCCAACCAACCGCCAAAAAAATTGCCCACGGAAAAATCGGGCATAGTGGGTAGCTGCCAGGTATCATCTTGAGTACTTACCTAAAAACGCAATAAATTGCAAAGGTTCCAATCGACAATGGTGTATGTGGACTCTCCGGCCAAAAACTAAATTAAGTAGCAGGCCAAAATAAAAGGACTTTGAGTCACCAGCAGCCAGAGAGCGTACCTATATGGCAAGTTCGAAAAATAATTAATTTTATGAACGTTTCTAAGTTCGAAAAGTGGGAAAAAGCCAAATGCGTAATGAGGTCAACGCAGTGTTCTGTAGTGCTCTTTATTTAGAAACGCTGTTAACGCAGGACACTGTCAACTGCAAAAACATTCTATCAAGGTATAAAACAAGGGCGAAAAACGAGCATACTACCATAGGTGGGCATCACCAAAATTCTGGGGATGAAGGTCAAAAAATGATGGTATGACAAAAAAACACCGTTTTTCAACCTTACTCATCGGGCAGTATCCATTGGCATCAAAAATTACGAAAAATGCAAAACAATTCATGTTTTCTGGGGGTACTCGGCCTTCTGCAGGGTACACACTCCCAAACCCCCCACGCCCACGTGTGCACATTACTATCGAGCAAGCTATTCAAAAAAACAAGATAAGAAACCAATGTTACAGTAAGTACGAAGAACAGTCTAGAAACAGATTAATTCGTAAAGAAAGTTATGTACGTGATAATCATTTTCAAGAATTAACAAAAGCGAAAATTATTAAAATGAATAAACGAAATAGTGTGCAGTGAGTAAAGCGAAGTAGGCATACTGTAAGTAGGCGATAGTAATGACAGTGCACCCTTACAATTACACTGAAATGTAAGCTCGCTCGATTAATCAAAAAAATTGACGCAGAAAACTAGAGGCAAGTAAAGAATAGCAAGTAAACATGATCTTATCTATGTATTTGTTAATTTATTTATAGTTACCTACGATTATTATTTATTCATTTACTATTAGTTTTTTATAGCGTCAATATTTACTAATGTAAGTAGGTATGTATATACATTTAGTCTGTGAAGAATCAAAAATGACAGTAGACTGCAGTGCAGGCAAAATTACACTCAAACTTCGATCCCCATTCCTAAGGCGCATGAATCCTGGATAAGGGCTTGCATATACCATACTCGTAAATGCATTTTCTTTCAGTCATCTATATATGTTATAACGCCTATTTTAGAATCGCTATAAATCAGAAACAATGACATTTAAAAATAAACAGAAAACAATATCAATTGATTTCCTATCAACTAATAAAAGTACCTACCTATTTATACAAAAAGTGTAGCAGGCAGGTGAATCCAAAGATTCATGTAAAAGAGTTACAATACGGCACGGTTAAAGGAAATCAGCAAAATGCCGACAAATCAATAAGAAATTGACTCTTCTCAATTCATTTTAACAAAAAGTTAATCAGCAGAATTCAAATATTAATTTAAAAAATAATGAAAACATAGAGAAATTGCCAAAAACTTTTTAGTTCACTCCTTGTCAGAAATTTTCTTACGGGCGGGCGGCTAAGAAATCACGTACATAGCTGGAGGTGCACTAGTTGAATAAGTCTGCAGAGACAGTAATGTGAAACCGGGTCAAGGGCGATTGTTGCGCAGGTTTAACGATTATAGTGCTTTTTGAAACATTAACAAAACTAATAATATATTGAAACATTTTTCAAAAAATTTGCTCGATTAAACTTAGAGAGTCGTTGATAGAGTTCATTTAAGGTGCTCAGAAAAATTTTGTTACTGTAAAATATACTATCGAGCAGATCATGAATTCAGGGGGGTGGATATTCAATCTGCAATGATTTTTTACCGTCAATTATCATAATTCCTCAAATTTTTCAGCCCCTAATAATACCGACATATTAATGACTACTATTTACTTACTCGTACGTAGAGAACCAGAAGCCATATTTTTCCGCAGGGATTATGTTTTAAAACGATTTCAAGAGCAGGAATAGCTTTTTCAGCATAGTTTTCTCCTATTTTCAAGCATAACCTTTAAAAATTTAACAGATAAGAGATCAAGCAATTATTCAAACTTCTAAACGTTTTCCGCCTGAAATTCACAAATTGTCTGGCGCTTCGTGCCAGATTTTCTCCAAAATCAAATACACTTAATGATTTTCTCGAGCAAAATTGTCGAAAAGTTAAAAATATTGGAAAAATGTCGCGTTAAAAGCAATTTTAAATAAAAGTAGAAAACGAAAAACGCAAAAAACACCGTTTTGCACGTAGGGGGTCAGGATGGGTAATTTGCCAATAATATTACTAAAAATAGAATTCTGGGAGTCTACAGTAATTTGGGGGGTTTCAACTTCTGGGGGAGTACTAATCTCCTCCCACGCTTATGTGTGGTACCGCCCCATAGGAAAATCCTAGATACGCCACTCAGATCACCCATCCATATCTATGTACAATAAAAAGTTTTTTTGACCGACGGAAAAATTCTTTTCGGGCATTTCCACAGATATTATTCGAAAAAAGCATTGCTTTTGCAAAAATCGAAAAAAGCAAGATACTGCACGATTTAAAAGGGTCATCCTATGAAAGCAGCGCGCGTCATAAGCACGCTGCGACAACTCACAATTACTCCTGACCTATTTCCCAATCTAAGCAACCATTTGATTTTGGTATATGAAAGCTTTTTAGGTACAAAATCCTCTAATTAAACAAATAAGGTGAGAATGACAATTGAATAATGAACAAAATGTACCCCGAAAATATATTTCCAATTCCGGCATCAGAAAGTGATCAAGTCCGTGGGCAAAAAGACCTTAGGAGATATTGTTCAGTTTCAATAATTATAGTGTTTTCTTGAACAATTTTAACTGAATCAAGTGGAAAATTCTGGAAAAATTTTGAGGAAGCTCGGGATTTTTTTCAAATTCAGTCAAAAAAATTTACCCTTTGAATTAAAAGATCGTAAAAAATGCTCAGAGCAGCACCTTTTTTACGTTTTTTCGGAAAGTGGCGAATTCGAAGATGGAAAAAGAGGGCAGTGCTTTTTTAGAACAAGGCCCGTTCGTACATGTGCAAAGATGGTCCCTTAAAGTCTTTGTACATTTCGTACACAAATTTTTGGGTACTATAATATGGTACAGTAGCGAATTTAGTGTGGCAAAAACAGAGTTGTTCGACCTTTGGTAGTGTAGTTTAGCTAATTTCTGGGTTTCTGAGGGCAAAAATCACTAACAATCGTCACAAACGGAGCGCACCGCGCCGAAAAATTTGACATTTTTTCTTTCAAAATGTAATTTCTGTTATTACTAAGATACATATATAGAACAAACAATTACTCATTTCGGCGCGAAGCGCCGAAAATTTTGCGAATTTTAAATCTTTTTTGCAGTTTTTATCTTCCCAGAAATCTTTGTACATGTACAAAGACGGTGCCCAAAAAGTCTTTGTACATCGGGAAAAATCTTTGCCCAATATAAAAAAACACTGTGGAAGGGCGACAATATTTTTGCGTGGGGTGAACCAAATTTTTAAGATCATTTATTATGATTTACCAACGAGGAAAGACTGCAACCACCAAGACACCGACTTATAACGCTCGAAGCATTTTCGCTGTCTTTCAGTTTGAATTATTATGTTGGTTTTCAGTTCAATCAAAGAACCCGTCTCCGGATCAGCCGCATCAACTTCGGCTCCAAAAATCAACCGATGGCAACCGTTTAATTTCGAGCGAACGATGTAGCAAAACTCTTCGTTTAAATTAACATCGGCTTCTTCGTTGCTCAATCGGATTCCTTCGCTTGATGCTTTATTCAACGTAACGTAATGTTCAAATCGGTGACCCCAAAAAGTCATCAATTTTTCACGTTCTGATTGATCTGAGAAAAAGGGGCACTGCTTAATGAAAATGGATAATTATGCTAGTTAATAAAAAACTGAAAATATATTTCTTAACATTTCGACGCAATAAAAAAGCAGAGGTATTAAACTACAAAAAAATTATGCCAACGGAAAAGCCCAAGCGTTATACTAGTATATTAATATCTCAAATTCGCGAAATGCACTTCTATGTTTTAAGTAAGATCCAAAAAATGCAGACGGATACATAAGCGACGTAATGAAAAACTTATAAACATTATGAAAGATAAAAACACAAAAGTTAGCTATGCGCATACATTTATCGATTCAAAATTTTGGTAGGGGGTCTCCGATCATTTTTAGGGAGGGGGAAATGACCTTCGATTTCTGGCCAAAAAAACGAGTACAAACGGCCGAAGAAAAACTAAAAATAGCCAAAAACGCAAGTTTTTCCCAAAAATCGAGGTCAAAAATCTTCTGGCTCTAGAAATGGGGTAGGGGCGACCAACAATGGGTGGGAAGTTCCCCCATCCCCCTGTTACATTTAAGGCTATACGGTAGATAAGTAAATGATTTTATAAAACGTAGTTATATTCTAAGGATTCTAATTAAACAATTTGAGCATTGCAATACTTTTAATAATTTTTACAATTTTCTTGAAAAAATAAGGAGTTTTCTGATAATAATACTGTAGAAATGCGCATCATTTTTACGTACATATCTTGCGATTCCGCTCGTTCACTCCAAACAAAGTTAAAAAAATGAAGAATAAGAATAATTTCAGATATTGGAACTATATCTGATAATATAAGAACAAATTATTTTACTAATGAGTTATGCAATGCAGATTGCAGAACAGGCATGCCAGTGCAAAAAAGATAAACGATACGTTAGATTTACAATGGTATAGTCGCCAATGGGAAGAAAATTATACCTCTTGAACATAACCGGCGCATACCACCGAAATTTTTGGATATTTGATCATTGAAAGTCACCTGGTTGTTCAAAAAATATCAACATCTTTTACCCGACTTATCTTCAGATTTTTCTTTGCATCGTGCAAAAATAGCCAAAATTTTTCTTTGCACGAGGTCAAAAAATCGGCACTACGCAAAACACTGAACCAGAAAATTATTTTTCAACTTCAAAAAAACGGTGAACTTGCGTCAAAAACATCAATTTTTAGTGTTTCTGACGATGCTTTATGTTTCTAGGACGTAAAAACATTAAAATAATTCGAAAAAATTAACAAAAAACTGAATAGATTGAAAAAATATAGTCAAAAATGAGTATGTGGTACCAAGGGCCGAAAATTTGACACTCTCGAGCTAGTTGGAAGCTAAAAACGCTTAAGACAACATATTTTCTATGAATTACTAAGAAAATCGCGAATACTCGGGAATGGAAAGAAAATTGCAGGTTTGGCCCGAACCCGATACCTAATGAGGTCGAGTCCGTGTCCGGGTCCAAAATTTCGGTCGGGTACCCGACCATACGAGTCCGGGTCCGTGTACTCCCCGGCACACCTTTACGAAAGCGATTCTGTACCATATTATAGTACCCAAAAATTTGAAGATATGATGATGAATGAAGTATGAAGACTTTTGGAGACCATCTCTGCAGGCACGTCGGGGGAATGGGGGGCTTCGGACCTCAGGTGGGCAGCACCGAAATTCTGGGGGTGAAAAAATTTCTGGGAAGGGGTGAAAAAATTTTCAAAGGTCAAAAAATGGTCTTAAAAGTGGTTGTATGGCGAAAAAACACCATTTTTCGATGTTTCTCATCGAGCACTATCCAATGGCATCAAAAATTGCTAAAAAAGCAAAAAAAATTTTTCTGGGGGGGGGTATTTTGATTTCTGGGGGGGTATTTCAACTTCTGGGGGGTGCATACCCCCTAAACCCCCAAGCCCATGTGTGGTTCGGACCCGCCCAAAATTGAGAAAAATCGGAAAAATAGGACTTTTTAAACGTTATTTTGTGCTATTTTCGGCTTTTTTGGGCTTAGTACCCCTGAAAATTGGTGTTGGTCTTTTCAAATAGGACGTCCAGCTACGTGCCTGCGTCTACATATGTACATGTACAAAGGGACTCAGTGCAAAAAACACTGTATACTTTTCAATTGTTCAGTCTTCATTGCCGTGTCGAATTCGCACAAGAAATAAACATCTTGAACTCTGCAAACGCAAATGATCCAGCCGTCGTTCAATTTATAAAGCGTGGAACCAACACGAGTCAATAATCCGCGCCAGCTCACAAAATCCACATTGTGCAAAATGTCCTTTAAACTACGAGTAGGATTGACTGAAAAACGCAAAAGGACTTTAATTTGTAAAAATCCTTACATGAGTGAACAGCATACACAACAGCATAATCGTTCACACATTCACTTAGCATAATACCGAAAAAAAGAAATTTTGCGAAGGTACATCACGTAGATTGGGGATGAAAAATCATGCATGTGCATGCTCTTAGAGACAGAAATAGAACTGGCCTTTCACATACATGCGCAGCATGGGAATTCTAGGGGGAGATGAAATTTCAAAGTGCCTTTTTTGGGCCCAAAAATGGTAGGCACAGTCTAAAACACCGTTTTTCGGCGTTTCTGGTAATGGTCTATCTTTAGAGAGCATAAAAACACATAAAAATTTCGAAGAAATCAAAAAAGTCAAACAAATTGAATAAGATATAGTCAAAACATGAGTATATGGCGGCGAAGCGCCGAAAATTTTGACACTTTTAAGCAAAAAGATAGCTAAAAACACTTAAAAAAGCACCTTTTCTGTGAATTTTCAGAAAATTTTCGGGATATTCCTAAAAATCGCGAATTCTGGTTGGGGGATTTAAAAAAATCTCTGGGGGGGGTGAAAATTTTTATGGGGAATAATGCATGATCTTTCAATTCTTACATTATTCTAATATCAATACATTCTGCACATCCAATACCTTCCCTTTTGTTGATCACAAAAAAGAAATACATAGCGTAGCGGGTGGAGGTTAAATGATAAATTTGACGTATAATCTGTTTCACGAAACCTTGTGCTTGGATCAGATTCTTTGAAGCAATTTGAACCGATCACAAAAGTGGTTTAAACTGTGTAACGGAATATTATTTTGCGCCTAACAATGTAAAAGCTTAGTAAGTTTTACCACACAAAATTGTATTAAATTAGGCCGCCTAAAACCCACTATTGTAGCCATTATGCCACCTTAAATGCTGAAAATTGATTCCCACGCACAAGACTTCTCGAAATAGACTATAGCAATATTCTAGCATACATGAAAACTAACCATGCTTTTGCTTTCGATGATATAAAATCCAGCGCAGCAAATAGTCCAATCGGTCAAACGGCTTCTCCACCAATCTATCGAATCCTTCGTTGAGATCGAACGAAATATAATTAGCATTCAGCGCTTCTTTGTTCAAAACCCTCAGCTGACTCTTGTCGTAGGTTACAGAGCCGTTTGCGTGCTTAGAATAATGGCCTACGGGAAGAGGCTGGGCGAAGTCGGGGAAATCATTACTATACGCCGCTTTATCGCAAACTATACCGTTCATCAGTTACAAAATATAAGCCTGCATACAAACCATGCCATCACAACCGAAAAAACAACCTTAATTTACAATTTTGAACGCGGCTCTAAAACGGCCATGTTTATAAAATATTTTCTTCCAAGAACTTAGAACAACAGTTTCGAATCATCGAGCACAATGCCTATGTAAGTATGTTCCAACACGAGTGAGAAAATTTTCACATATTTGAAGTCAGACAGGCACAGCATGGGAATTATAAGGACGGGGAGGGGGCTGAAATTTCAAAGTGCCTTTTTTGCGGTTAACAATAGTGTGTCCGCGTCAAAAACATCGTTTGTTGGCGCTTCTGACAATGCTCATTTTTTCTATTGCATATAAACACAACAAAAAATTTCGAAAAAGTATTAGAAAAATTCGATTAAATTGAACAAAATATAGACACAAAATGAGTATCTGGCGCGAAGTTCCAGAAATTTGATACTTTTGAGCAGATAGAGAAAAGAGCTTTAAACAGTACCTTTTACACAAATTTTTGGAAAACCGCAAATGGGGGGCGGGAAGTGGAAAATAACTGGGCGAGGGGCTGAAACCCCTAAGATCATGTATGCTTAAAGTTTTCAAAAGATAGATTGGTAAATTTAAAATATTTTTAAGTCTAGGAAATCATTAATTATAAGCTTAAAAGAAATCAATCGACAAAAGCTGTTTCATGAACGAGCAGTTAAGTCGCGCTTAATTTGTGGGATAATTTGTATTAGGGCTCTTATTTTGCACGATCCAGAAATAATGCCAAAAAATGTAGCGATATTTCGAAAAATTAAAGGAAAAAACAGTAATTGACTCGCCAATCTAGCACGCACTTGTTCCGGTGTTTAATGATTCAAAGAACTCATCGTGTAACATAAATTCATACAAGAGACGCTAAATAGGTCAGTTGAGCAAAGCTTACATACGTACTTATATTACTTATAGAATGATTCGGATGGAAATCGAGCAGCTCAGAAGTAATCAAATGCAGCAATGATTAAAAAAAGACCTGATGAATGGAATCGCAATATAAATCATGCCACAGAACAAGTTGCTGGTAATGCGCCTAAATGTTGCTAAATTCGCAAAAAAGTGCTGAAAATTTACTAACTAAATACTGAACGAATTTGACTGCAAATTATTCGGCCAAAATGGCTATTTAGCTATCAGTCTTTTAAAGCTCAAAGAACATAAACCCAGACGTGCTCTTGAGCGGTTGACCCCTTAGAATGGCAACTGACCCCTCACTCCGCAAAATGGCTGCGATCCCCAGAATTGTCGAATTTTTGTAAAAGTTGGCAAAAGTATACCTTTTTAGGCGTTTTTAGCACATTTTTGGCTCAAAAACCTCAAATATGCACATTTTTTGACAATATTTTGTTCAATTTACTCAATTTTTTAAAATTTTTTAAGATTTCTTTTACGTTTTTATGTTGTAGAAATAAGAGTCATTGTTTGAAACGTCAAAAAACAGTGTTTCTGACGTGTACCTATCGTTTCTTAGCCCAAAAAAGGCACTTTTAAAATTGTTTGGGCCTGACCCCTCAGAATTCCTTTGCTGTACATATATGGTTAGACCCCTCTTTTACCGTCCATGGATGATTTGATGCATATGAGGTATAGTGTCAGCTGTAAAAGCATTAAAATAAACAAACAAACTTTATTACGAGTTATCACCAATTTTAATTTTCGAATAAATTTTGGCTAAACATTCGTCTAAAATCTTTATGAATCTAATAATATCTTTGGATTCGATTCCTATTGCAGCGGCCACATTCAAATAACTGCACGTATAGTCGGCACAATGCGACATCCAACCTTTGAATTCAATCGATTCCGTCATCTTGGTTTGCGATTTAACAACGACTCTAGAATTTCTAAATAAAGTAGGCAAAAAGGAAAAGAATATACTCGTACATTTATCGAATCATTCAGGGTAAGTAGCCAACTTTTTACAATTCAACTAAAGTAGAAAAAGAGCTTACGTTTTAAAAATAGTAAATAAATTTACGTGCGTACAAATGCTTCAATAAAAAAACTTAATAATAATTAAAATAAAAAAGTACATAAAAACGAGTTCAGTAAAAGCCTTTCTATTAGTCTAAGAAGATAAAAACGGAAGTAGAAAAAGCTGGCATTGGCTCCGAAATTCAGTAGGTATGCATAAGTCTCATATGCAAATAACGCACGTACATAATTTTCTTTTCATAGCGCATTTGCTGAAAAAATGCAAACGTTTGGAAAATCCCTTACTCTAACAAACCAAATATGGCCAATTTTATAAACTTCCAATGACGGTCAGATAAAAGAAGGAATAGACTGACGTAAAGAGGGCGAAAATCTATGAAAAAGACCACCCGCTTCCACACATAGGCAGCAACCCAATTCTAGACAGGGGATCCGATGGGGCGAAATTGCCGAAAATAGTACAAAAAATTCAATTCAGCGGGTCTATCGATTTTGAAGAGACTTACGGATTATCGGAGGGGGTCCAGTTCAGATCACACATGGGCATGGGGGTCTGGGGCATACGTGGGCAGCACCAAAATTCTGAGGGGGGAGGTGCAAGATTTTTCAAAGATCAAAAAATGGCCTTAAAAATGGTGGTATGGCGAAAAAAACACAATTTTTCAACGTTTCTCATCGAGCACTATCCATTGGCATCAAAAAATTGCGAAAAAAACAAAAAAAATTCAAAAATTGAATTCTGGGGGGTATTTTGGTTTCTGGGGGGGTATTTTGCTTTATCGGGGGGGGGGTGCATACCCCCAAACCTCCCCCACGCCCAGGTGTGGTCTGGGGTATGCACCCCGCAGAAGCTGAAACCCCCCGCAAATTAATGTAGACCCTAGAATTCTATTTTAGTAATATTTTTGGCAATTTTTGGCGATTTCACCACCCCGAATTCTACTGCTGCACATGTATGGCTCAGACCCCGACGCCCATGCGTGCTCACCTCGCCCCAGAACACTGTCGAGCGAATAACATTGATCCTAATTCTGTAATTTGGTTTGGCGAAAGTCTTTCATCCAATTTCGAAAGCGAGAACGCTGAAAATAAAACATTCAATACAATCCATCAAAATATTAGCAGTAAACTTTTATTTCCAAAATTTGATAAAATAAATTAATTAAAATCAAACAAAGAAAAATTCCAACTTGATTTTCAAGCATTTTGTAAAGTAATGTAATTAGTTTACAGTACTCATTCAGCAGTTTTAAATTTTGATTAAAAATTGAGTATTATTCGTTATCCTTATAAAATCGAAATCTTTCGTGATTTTTGAGAAAAATAAGGCGATCGCTAAATTAGCCAACGTTTTCCGAGTCTTAGAACAATACCTAACGCAAACACGAAAAATCAATATCTATATAAAAGTAACAAATAAGATCGGAGGACAAAAATTAATGGTTCATCTACAGTACTCACCTAGTAATTTAAGCCCTCTTCCGTCCCCAAATTTTGCTGAGATTAGCTAGCCAATGTTATGACCACACGTGGGCGTGGGGGGGGGGTTTGAGGGGGGTATGCAGCCCCCAGAATTCAAAGTTTAAATTTTTTTTTGCTTTTTTAGCGATTTTTTGATGCCATTGGATAGTGCTCGATGAGAAACGTCGAAAAATGGTGTTTTTTTCGCCATACGACCACTTTTAAGACCATTTTTTAACCTTTGAAAATTTTTTCACCCCCCCCCCCACCAGAATTTCGGTGCTGGCCACCTATGGTTATGACTCAAATGGAAGTCGTCAAATTATTCTCCAACCGAGGGCGGATTTGGACGCGTTAAAAAATAATTGGACGCAATGAAGAGTAGATGTGTATTTTTATGATTTTAGCCATTTTCATCACCATTTTTCAGAATGTTCCAGCGCTTCGTGCCGGGGTAGTACCTTACTCATTAATGACATTTACTAATTTTCTTGGCGCTCTAAAAACCTTATTTTTCTGTCAGAGAGTAGTTTTTGTACAGCACAAAGTTCTGCAATGATTTCTCGAGTATTTGTTCGGCACGTTGCGTCGATTTTTGCATTAATTTTACGAATTTTTTATAGAAAACTTTCGGAAATTTTAAACTTTTCTTCACATTAGAATTGATTCTGCCAATCAAAAGATGGCAAAAACCGATACTTTAAGCATAATAGACGAATTTTTCGGACAATTTTTGACTTTACTAGGAAAGAATTTGGGGTTCCGCCCCAATCGAAAATATATTCACTGGATACGCCACTGGTCTCAAGACAGCAATGTTTAAAAAGCTAGCAACTCGAAGCAAAGATAAAGGATGGGAAGAGGCTAAAATTTCGTGACGAGAAGTTTTAAATTCTAAAAGGTAAAAATAAGCTAGAGACAAAATATATTATTATCAAACAATGGACTATTGCACCATTCGACACAACAGCGAAACATGAACAATTGCTTTGTGATTTTGCATACGCACAATGCTTGAAATTATATTTGAATTAGGGCTGTGCCGGGGCCAGGCCCCAGCGTTAGAATTGATTATAATGTAGAAAATTGACAATGTTTTGGGCAGATTTACCCTCAAGCTCAATTTCAAGCAACACCACAGATCTTGCTTATTCAAATCTTTATTTCATTATGTCAGGTTGGTGCAAATTTCTAGTTAATAATCAAAATTGACATATTTTAAATTGCAATTCATATAGACGAGCTTTCCGGCTAGCTTAGTAGCAGACAGCTACGTCTATCAGAACAAATAAAATAATAAGCCTTAAAAGTGCAAAGCAAAGCACATTAAAAAACGCATCCAAGTCAGTGGAGTTAAATCCATACATCGGCAGCTCAAAAATTTTGGGGCTCAAAAATTTTTCGAAGTCAAAAAGTGCCTGAAAATATATGGTAGGGCGAAAAAACACCGTTTTCCTGCGTTTGTCAATGAGAGCTATCCATTCGCATCAAAAAATCGCAGAAAAACAAAAAAATTCTGAAAATCAATATCTGGGGCGTCTAGCGAATTTTTTTCGGTGGGGGGAGAGTGTGAATTCTGAGGGGTCTAGACCATAGGTAGGCAGCACCGAAATTTTGGGAGTGTTAAAAAATTTCTGGGGGTGAACAAAAAATTTTCAAAGGTAAAAAATGGTTTTAAAAGTGGTCGTATGGTGAAAAACACCATTTTTCGACATTTCTCGTCGAGCACTATCCAGTGGCATCAAAAAATAGCTAAAAAAAGCTAAAAAAATTTCAAAAATTCAATTCTGGAGGGTATTCCACCTTCTGGGGGTGCATACCCCCAACCCCCATGCCCACGTCCCAAGACCCCCCGATGCCCATGTTCTGTTATATCTTGTAATCCCAACAAATATTAACGCTTGACGCGCATATCTACTAGCAAGAATATATATATATATATATATATATATATATATATATATATATATATATATATATATATATATATATATATATATATATATATATATATATATATATATATATATATATATACATAGGTATGTATAAGGGGTAGGGTAGGGTCGTACTATGAGCACGGTAAAGCATGCTTTTCTTGGCCCCGGCCAGGCCCCAGCCCCGGCCCCGACACAGCTCTAATTTGAATGCGCTGCGCATATTAAATTGAAGCTTGATATCCAAAGAAGATTAATTTCAAAAGAATTCGATTTTCGAGATAAGAAGGAAAATTTTTACATTCTTTATGCTTTGCATGATTATGAAATCGAAATCCCATTTAATAACAGAACAATTGCATTACAGTCCGAGAACAGCGATGAACTTATATATTCACTTTGTCGGCCATATTATTATTAATCCTATACTTGAATATTTCTTTTTTTCCTTAATGTTTCTATTAATAGTTGTCTCAATCAGTTTTTAATTCAATATTAAGTTTATTTTGACTGTTTCCAGAAAGGAGAAGCTTCTAATAACCAGTGTGGCGCATGCTTAGTACGATCGGTTTAATGTAACTAACCTAAGGAAATAGAGTTTTTAGGCACGCTTAATATTCTTTCGCCGTATTTTTCGGCAAGTTTTGTCAATGCCGACTTGAAGTCTTCAAATTTAAGTTTTCGCTCCTTTCTTAAGTCACAGTAGCCTTCCACACCCATAGACAACAAGGTTATCAGCAGGTCTAAACTAGCAGAACACCCTGCTCTACCTTAATAATGCAAAGATATGTACATACATGACAGTATACAAAACATGTACACAACAGTAGAGAAACTGCATATATATGCTACAGTAAACCTTGCTCAAAATAAAATCTAATTGCAGTTAATAAGAGATATTACCGCAAGGAAAACTAGATGACTTTTTTTAGGTCGTTTACGTTGGACAAAAGTGCAAAATCTGCAACATTTAGGTTGAAAAATATTACAATTTGAAAGGATACAAAACAACTTCTAAATTTCTGACGGGATCAACGACCAACAACGAGAAATGACATTTTTGTTGGTGATAAATCTACAAATGAAGGCAAATTTTACAGACAACTCAGAAAATATATTCTATTTACCCACAGGAGAGGCGAAACACCATCGACCTTGAATGAAGTTTCTCCTGCATCAGTAGCGAGCTACATACCGCTCGCATGATCTAAAGGGTTCGGGGGTTTCAGTTTTCACCCCCCCCGATCCCAGGAAAGAATTTCATCTCGGAAATTTTTTTGCCCCCCCCCAAATTTCAGATTTGAACAAAAATCTCAGAAAAAGTGTTGTTTTAAGCGTTTCAGCAATCCTTTGGCTCAAGAGTGCAATTTTCGGCGCTTAGCGCCATATACTCATTTTTGACTAAATTTTATTCCATTTACTCGGTTTTTTCCCTGAATTTTTCAATATTTTTGTGTTCTAGAAAGTAAGAGCATTGTCAGAAACGTCAAAATTGTTTTTGATGCATACACATCGTTTTTGAGCCAAAAAACGCACTTTAGAAGAATTGTTGGTTTCACCCTACCGCAGAATTTACATGCTGTGAAAATTGATATTGTATCGTTAGTCCGGTGCAAAAAATCATTTGGAAGCACATGATCCGAATGAGCCGATAGTCACCTGACCTTCGACTTTTGAAACACGAAAACAGCGAGTTTATTAAGGGTGCACTTATTACCAGAAAAATATCCAATAGAGCAATTATGAATGCAAAAATCTTTAAATACCTATAGACTGCAAATAAGATCGTTCGACATTTTCTTAATTTAAAATTTAGGAAAAAAATCATTTTTATCAATAATGGAAAACCAAAAATAGCAACAACATTGAAAGAGTCATAGAAATCATTCGTTTAAGGCCGGCCGTCCCATAACGCCAAAAGTGGAAATTTCTATCCCCATTCCGTGCAAAAATGAGCTATTTATGCCTTTTTCAAAGGCGTTTTTCACCTTTTCTTTTCCGCCCCTAAATTTCGAGCCCTTATATGTCTAATTACCAGGGTATAAGTGAGCTACAGCTTCAATAGAATTTCGATTTGAACCGGCTATTATCGAGCCGCCGACGGGAACCATAAAATTTTTATCAGTCGATTGAACAAAAAAATCAATGCGTCCTATTCGGCTAGCCTGCAGCGAACGATCTTTTACTATTGAGTTTATGCATAACAACTGTATGAAGACGTCGATATGGAAATTTTGGTAATTCCGGTTTGAAAGAAAAATTTTGTCAAGATCCCTTTTTTCGGCCAAAAACGATGGATGCTCGTCAAAATCATATTTTTTAGCGTTTAATCGCGAATTCTGGGAAGGAGGCTGATAACTTTTTTGCGAGGATACAAAAACACTTTTTGTGGGTAAGAGGTAAAACCTCCTTCCGCAACATATATATATATATATATATATATATATATATATATATATATATATATATATATATATATATATATATATATATATATATATAATATATATATATATATATATATATATATATATATATATATATATATATATATATATATATATATATATATATATATATATATATATATATATATATATATAAGGGATGCACCGATATGGGTTTGGCCGATATATCGGCTGGCCGATATATAGGGATGATGTACTCAGTAATTCCACAGAATGAGCAGTCAATGCTTCATGATCCTGAAATTTAAGTACAATAAAACAATAAGAATCATATCTCGGAAATGCAGGTTGAGTGCATGATGCTTTGAATAAGAATCTTACTAATACTGTATTGACTCTAATTGCCTAATATGAGCATACAATTCTGCCAGATTGGGAGTTTCTCTCTATTTTTGGGAGTTTCCAACTTTTTCTGGAAAGTTTTCAATCTATAATCAGTTGAGTGATGGGTGTTCTCGATGCACTTTTTGAATTTTTTAGGGGCTTGTTGCCTACACTGTGTACATGATGTTAGAATGTTTCTAAGAAATAACCTGAGTTTTATTTTTCAAAAGTCATATTTGGCAACAGTATGAGCATGATGTATATAATCGCAGTATCATGTGTATTTTCCAGTTATGTTAGCCGAAATCTTTTCATCCAAGATTGTTTTACTTGAAAAGAGAAGCTTTCTGTGGGCGAGTGAAAACAAATTCCTAACCTCAAATTATGTAATGGAGTGTTTCCTTGATTTTAGCTGGGTATGCGCCTGCCTGATACATGTTTTATGCGCATGTCAGACAAATCTCTACAATATTTACCAGTTGCTGATTTGCAGAATTCTTTTTTTGGTGGATCTTTTGAATCCTTAGGGTGTTGATTTCCTCTTCTTACCTTTTTAAAAAATTCTCATTTGACAAAGTCATGATTATGAATTCATCATTTGTTACATAATCAATTCGATATATTGTCCTTATTGTGGACCAACATGAACTTTGCTTTTTATTTTAGCTTAATCTTTCCTGTATAACTACGGTACAATGGCTAGTGCTATATGGAAATACTTTACAAAATCTGTGGATGTATCAAAAGCGAAGTGCAACGCTTGTGACCAGCTAGTTTCGAGAGGCGGAACAACAGGAAAAACCGCTACTACTTCGAACATGATTTCGCACTTGAAAACTCGCCACACAGAGGAATACTCAAAATACTTTGCTGAAACACAGGAGAAATCGTTGAAATCAGTTTCTGAGCAGCAGGCAACCTCAGATGCAGCGAATTCCTCTCGTCAAATGACATTGGTTGAAACTATTGAGAGAAAAAAACGATTCGACGTTGATCACCCTAGAGCGAAAGAAATTACTAAATTGATTATGGAAATGATTGCAATTGACTACCAACCATTCTCAGTGGTAGAAAACCAAGGATTTCAAAAATTGATTTCAAATCTAGAGCCACGTTATGTAATGCCAAGTCGACGATATTTCCGTGACACAGCCCACCCGAAATTGTTTAAGACCATTGAGCAGGGTGTACGAAGTCAGCTTGAAGATGGCTCTATATTGTGTTTCACCACGGATCTATGGACATCAAAAGCAAATAACGATGCATTTATAAGCTTGACAGCTCATTTCATCAACGCCAATTTCATTCAAATTCATTTTGTGCTTGCTGTAAAGCATGCACCAGGACACCATACGTCAGCATCAATAGGCGAACTACTGAATTCGATTTTTTCGCACTGGAATATTGAGCATGATCGAATTCATGCCATTGTGACTGATAATGGATTTAATATGGTTCGTGCAGTGAAGGATTCTTCTCTCAATCATATTCCCTGCATGGCTCATTCATTGCAATTAGTCATTAATGATGGAATATTGGCACAAAGAAGCGTCTGTGATATTCTAGCTATGGGAAGGAAGTTGGTTGGACATTTCAAGCACTCACAGTTGGCTTGTAACCGCCTCAAAGAAATCCAACTTGGATTAGGTGTTGCTCAACATGTGCTCACCCAGGATGTTTGCACCAGGTGGAATAGTAGTTTCTACATGCTAGAACGATTACTAGAACAGCGAGAAGCATTGAGTGCATATTGCGTGGAAAATAAGCTGAGCTGCTTTAATCCACATCAGTGGTCACTGACTGAGAAAATCGTCAATCTATTACAGCCATTTGAAGAACTGACCAGACAAGTTTCACAAAAAGATGTTACTGTGTCAATGATTATACCGGCTGTCTATGCTTTGGCAAAATTTTTATCTGGCAATGCTAGCAATTTCAGTGGCATTCAGACTATGAAGAATGAATTATTGCAAAAACTCAGCGAGCGATTTGTTTTATTAGAATCGAACAAAACTTGTGTTATTGCGACTATTCTAGACCCTCGGTACAAGAATAAAGTTTTCCGAAGTCAAGAAAATGCTGTGACTGGTAAACAGTGGTTGACTGACCTAGTGAAAGAAAAGAAGGACAATTCGGATCTACGTGTTTGCCAGCCTCCCCCAGCAAAAGCTCAAAAATTGACCAGTTTATGGAGCTTTCTAGATGATGTTGCCATTGATTCGAACAGTCCCAATTCAGGCGTAGATGAAACTAAAGAAATTACCAAATATTTCGAAGAAGCTCTGATAGCCAATACTTGCAATATTTTTGAATGGTGGCGTAATAATAAAGGACGTTTTCCTGTGCTTGCCAGCATTGCCAGAGTATACCTGTCAGCCCCAGCATCAAGCGTCGAAAGTGAGAGGCTATTCAGCACAGCAGGAAAAGTGCTTACACAACTGAGAAATCGACTTAAGCCGAACATTGTAGAGGAACTCTCATTTTTGAAAGGAAATGCAGTACTGTGGTCTTGATACTTGATGTCAATTATGCTTGTAAGTGAGAATATAGTGAAATACGTTTTTAGTAAAGTTCCTTTTGATGTATGCAGTGGCATTTTTGAAATTCTTTGTCAACTATCCATTTTCTTATGAAATTCTAGAAATTTAGAAATTATCGGCCAAAAACTGGCCGATAATGGCCGATACCGATATATGAAAAACAGGCCGATATATCGGTGCATACCTAATATATATATATATATATATATATATATATATATATATATATATATATATATATATATATATATATATATATATATATATATATATATATATATATAAAACATATTTCACCTCGTTAATTTTGTTACAAATCGAATCACATTGGAGTCCATATGCGTTATTGACCAGATGAAAAACATCGTACTTTTTGCACAACTTCGACACGCTTATAACACTAAAAGCAACACACATAATCTGTAGGAAAAGACTAATAGAAAGTAAAATGAAGATACAATCTATGAATACAAAAAAATCAATAACTATCAAAAAACAATTAAAGCTCAAAAAATTAAGATGGCTAAATCTCATGACATCGAATAAATATTACTAGGTATCTATAGCCTATGTATGTACATACAGGCCCGTATCCAAATTTCGGACAACGGGGGGCGGACCTAAGATAAATTGGTCTATATCTGAGGAAATTCGTCGGGATGACTCGTAAAAACTGGATTTTTTTTTGACATTTTTCGACATGCTTTATCCATCAAGATTATAAAATTCGAACTTTTCGAAAAATATATTTTGTTTTACCCAAAACGTGTCATTTTTTTGGTCGCGCTTGAGTCAAAATTATAGAAAATACTTAACATCTGGCGCTAAGCGCCAACAATTTGATGATTTCACGTCAAAGACATGCAATTTTTCTATCTTTCCGTACATTATCTTACCCATCTAATTTCTTTGAGGCCAAACGGGGGGGGGGGCGGCCGCCTCCAAGATACGGCCCTGTCTACATATGTACATACCTGAGCAACGGTCAGTGATTCGCCTGATCCAAGCTGACTTACAATCAAAAATATTGGCTGTATTGGTTCAAACAGTGGTTGTGCAATGTCCAACTTGAAAGATTTAAATTCCAAAATCGGTTGTTCAGTTTCGAAAAATGGTTTTCGTGGTCCACAAAGAAATTTTTTAGCTTGAAACATGATAGTCCAGGTCCTAAAAAGGTTTCTCGATCTAAGAAGTAATCGTAAAGTTGAAAAGTCGTTTTCAGAATCCGAAGACGATACTTTCACGTCTTACTGTACAAAAGATAGCCAAACGATCACTTCGCCCCGTCCAACTTTTGGCTCGGCCCGTCCAGTGAATAGATCTACGTTAAAATTGTTCGATCTAGCTATTCGGAGCGTTTTATGCATATATAGATTCTATGCTTTACTTGCTGACTTATTAAAAATTTCAGGAATATTCCCGCAGCGATTCGTTTTTTCCAATTCAAGACATAGGTGCACAAGGTCAGGGTCAGCAGGGGGAGGTGAAATCCGAAAAATCCAAAATAGTTCACGAATTTTTGGCTGTTTTAACTATCAAAATGGTAAAAATAACCTATAATACGTTTTTATCGTGGGAATATCCCTTTTTAAAAGCATTTACAGTCCATTTGTCAGCATTATATCACTTTTAAAATTCAAAAATGCAAGAATTTGTCACATTTTTGGGCGCTTTTTGAGTAAAAAGTACATAAAAGTACTAATGTAGCGCGAAGCGCCGGAAAAATTTTGACGTTTATATGTACTACTTTTGACCCCAAAAGTGATGCAAAAAACGTTCCATCAGCCCAAAATCGCCGGACAGTACCTGTCCGGCTGCTGAGCCTTCAGGGGTAATATCCCCCCTCACACCCATATGTATGTGCATGTATGATTTAAAATCAGCCAATCGAAAAGTGACTTAAACAAGATTAATTAATTAAGTTAATAAATAAGAGAAAAAATAAATAAGCAGACAAAACATGTAAAAAGGATAAAAACATAATAACAAAACCAAATAAATAAACAAATGAATAAATAAGCCAACGAATAAATCGACAAATAAGTAAATGAACAAATAGAAGCAATGAACAGTTTAAAAGCGTATTACAAATTTTGTCAGAATTCACGAAATTTCACCTTACTCATCGGGAGATCGAGGTGCAAAGCAGGAGCTAGTCGTAACAACGCAAGCTAAGCTTTTAGGGTCAGTGTGTTGTAACAGATTTTCTATCGTCGATATATCAGTTGTCAGCTGATCAGAGCCAGAACTGAAAATCTGATCAACGACAATCGGTTTAAAGCCTGGAACATACTCTTAATCAAAATGTGGGAAAATTAAAGTCATTTCAACACATCGTGTGCTGTTTCTTGTCACTTAGATACACATCAAGATAATTTTTAACTTGGTTTACGTAAGTCAGAATAACATTTTTTCGCATTTCATCTACACATGATAATCTCAAGCAGAGCAAAAAATAAAGGATATACAACAAAAAAATAGACAAAAAATAATGCATTACAAGAGTTTCAAATACTATATGTACATGCCGGGACATATATGTAACTGACTTCCACAAGCGTCAAATGAGGCGATAAAAAAGTTGATTAAACAAATTAAAAGAAGAGATAGTACAGGCACTGGCTCGACTTGTTAACTTGTAACTTAACTTGCAACTCGTTAGCGAAGTTTCAAATCTACATAATTTTTAATTAAAAACGAAACTAATTTTTAATCTAAAGTTTAAAACTGGGAAAAAAGCTGCTTCGGTATAAAATGCTTCAAGTTAAGCAAGATTGAGTGCTGGATTTGGCGATAAAAGTTTTAGTGTTTAAAAAAAGCCAAACGAATAGGAGCATTTATTTACCTGCAGTAAGAATACACTTCAGGCACGACTTCTGATCTATTCGAGACCATATGACTAAATCCGCTTTTGGTTTCAACTGTCGAACTCGTAATAAACATAAAGTCATAGCCATACCGGTCGAAAATGGAGCAATAAAGCAGGCTTGTGTGTTGTTTATACCTGCAATAAAAAAGAACTACGTAAAACAGGAAAAGAAGGTAGGCAAATTAAAAAGCGTAAAAAGACAAATATTATACGTTAGATGGAATATTTATGCGATAAACTACGGAAACATGAACATATCAATCTGATAATATACAGACTGATTGCAATTACAATAACAACTTAACACCAGAATGAAACAATATAATGCCAGAATTAAATAGATAACAAAAACTGATTACATTTAATTAAATTTAAATAAGAGTAAAAAAATCAGTATAATCCCCTTCAACAGCAAGAATCTTATCAAAATGCAAGGATAAACTAAAGCTCATTCAGTAAAATCGCTGCCACTGCCAGACTCCATGCCTTCAATAATACATTTGTGATTTGAGCCTTTTCTTCAAATTCAAGGAAAACTTGTTTCAAAGCGCCAACAATATTTAAACTTATCTTCTACTTAATCTGCGGCATCAAGCGCGCGATATTTTTAGCTTTGATTTGGAAAATTTGTCGGAATCAATTTTTTTAGAAATAATCTCAATGCCTTTGGGTTTGGTTTCAGTGCCTTTCCAATAATAACTAGCAAAATAGTAAATACACAACTCATCGAGAAATTTTTCGCACTATTTTGATACGTACCTTCCACGAAATCAGAAAACTTT
The DNA here is from genome assembly GCA_036768485.1 of Mermis nigrescens. NCBI lineage: Eukaryota > Metazoa > Nematoda > Enoplea > Mermithida > Mermithidae > Mermis > Mermis nigrescens. Next base: position 212,318 of record JAVLUZ010000463.1, read on the forward strand.
CTTTAAATTGGAAATAAGGCTACTGATTTTAAATTAAAATTGAGCATCATGAAGCTAAAACAAAAAACTCGCCGTTGTTATATACATAATATTGCTACCCACTTCGCTTAAATTAGTTATATCACTCAAAAAAGCACTAAGGTCTACTGGCCTTGATTTGAAAAACGTCATAACTACTAGCACGTGTATTACATCAAAAACACTCCGTCAAAAGCAAAGTTATCTAACGCATGAGGATTAGAATCGAAATATCGGTCTAGCGGATATGGTCATGAATTTAAGCCCGAAACATACTTCACGCGATTCGTGCCGCAGACAGGGTTTGCGGCCACAGTATACCCAAAAATGTGACGTCATGGCGCGAAACTGGCGCGGCGAAATTCATCTGTCGCTTCGCGTCACCTAGGCATACTTCACGCGGCGCAGTCGCCGCGCGGCAAGAAAACAATGGCGCCAACTGGGCGACCCTTCGCCGCTTCGCTGCCGCTTCGCTGCCGCTTCGCTGCCGCTTCGCTCGATGTTGGCATACTCCGCGCGAATTGCCGCAATAATAGCGCGTTGATTTCTTTCATAATCGATTTTTTTAAATCGGCGAAAGCTCATTTAAATTCATTTATGCATTTACAATGTAGGTTACCATGTTAGGACACCATGTACATATGTATGTATGTACCACTGATGTCGGCTGGTTAGCAGAATCACACGATATCATTCTGAAAGAGATGGAGGAGGAAGTTTGTTTTACACTTGCTTGTTATCTGCACAGTGCAGGAAAATTCTGCACCTACTTTATCAGTGTTGTATCGAAATCTAAGATCCTGAGCAGAAAAATGCGTACAGCAAAAATACAATCACACAACCGAGTGGTCTGAAGCATTCAGGATTCATGCAGCTTTTCTATACAAGAAATGACAAAAGTTCCAGAATCAGTGACTGAACGTCTTGCATTCTGCATGAATTTGTAAACATTATTTATTCAAAAGACAGGTATGTACGCAATAATTAAAAGCTTCACAACAAATTGGAGAAAGTCCGATCAAAAACGTACAAATCCAGTATTGACACATACGTACTTCTATGCATACGTGGGCAGCAAGAAAATTATCGGGGAGGGGTGCAAGATTTTTCAAAGGTCAAAAAATGGTCTTAAAAATGGTGGTATGGCGTAAAAAACACCATTTTTCGACGTTTATCATCAAGCACTATCCATTGGCATCAAAACATTGCGAAAAAACGAAAAAAAATTTCAAAAATTGAATTCTAGGGGGGGGCATTTTGATTTCTGGGTGGGGGTATTTATGTTTCTCGGGGGCTGCATACCCCAAACCCCCATGCCCAGGTGTGCTTCTATGACATTTCAAAATCGACGAAGATCGTTTGCGCTCACGTAGATACGTACTTCATTATAGATTCAGAGCAGATCGATACCGGCGCACCTCATTAGCATTCGCGAGGAAAATCCAAACGTTTGGACTTCTGCGGCGCGGCGAAAAAATTCGAAAAAATGCTAAAAATAGACATTATTTGCTTCTCGCCGCGCGGTGATGTATGCCATGAAAAGCGGCAAAAAAATTTGACTTTAGCGAATTTGGTTGCAGCGCGGCGGCCGCTTGAAGTATGCCTTGAAATGCGGCGCGGCAAACTTCGCGCCTCGCCGCGCGGCGCCAGGAAGTATGCCATGAGTCAGCGCGAATTCGGCGCGGCGACCGCTGCGGCGAATTTGCGCCGTTCGCCGCGCCGCGTGAAGTATGTCTCGGGCTTTATACGACACCTCATTCAGAACATGATAAAGTGGTGAAAATGACATCATTCGCATTTTTATTATAAATTTTTAATGAGCGTAGCCTAGTCGCGATTACAAACGGCCAACTTAATAGAAAAACTGTAGCACGATGAAGCAAAGTGGACATAAGCAGATGAAATTGTCAGTGTGAATAATTGAAGATGCTAACCTGAAACATGAATGGCATGTAATGCTAACGAATTAGCCAAGTTGCTTAAAGTCGAAGATCCAACAGCTTTCGGTTGTGATGCACGCAAGTCACCGGATCTACCAATACCATGAGACATTCTAGAAAGAAAACATTTATTACGTACGGACTGAGAAAAACTGAGCGGGTTCAATAAATATAGAAATTGAACAAATAGCCAACGCCGCAGTGACGTTGTTTACAAATATTTCATGCCTGAGATCGTACATATAAGAGGGAATAGGGAAATCCCCACTTGTCCCCCTTCACCCTTAACGCCAGAGAATTTTTGATCCCATTTTTGGAAAAAAATGGTCCTTTTGGTCAAAATACTGATGGTCGTTTACCCCCACCCTCAAAAATGATGGAGTACAGCCCCACCCAAAAAATTTAAACCATTACACGCATTGCTTAGATACCTGAAGTGTCTTCTTTGCACGATGTCAGAATATACGCGACCTTCGCGTTCTCCTACTCCAACGTGGTTTAGGAAGTTGTTGCTATCCATTGTTGATAATTCCATAAGTAAGCATTCAATGCTTAAGTCGTCCCATCCACGCTGTGGAATCTTTTTCTACATAAATGAAGCAAAGAACGCATTACGGGAAACCAGATAATTTTTAACTAAGAATCGCAAAGTACTACAGAACGAAATGAGTCATTAATATAACAGACCGTTAAAATGATAACATGGAATGTAATGTAACTGCAAAAATATGACATATGCACATCAAATTATAACCGCTGTGTATCGATAGTTTATTTTAACTACCTATTTCTTTATATATCGAGAGCGAGGAAATTGAATAAGTGTGGGGTGCATAGTATAAATTGCTTTAACAGAAAACCATCAAAGGAGGCAGTATAAAATGCAATAATCAATGGAGAAAATATGCATCTGAAAAATTCTAAAAAATATGACAATTAAATGAGCATGCAATGAAGTTAAAGTCGAAGAATCTTTTCTGTTAAATGTAAATTAAAACATTTTATACTAAAGTACATAATGTACTTCACCCAAGTAATTTTATACGGCCGGAAGGATAAACAAGCAGCTGACAGACATGCGGCATCGGGAACAGAGCGGCCGCAATTCAGTCATTCCCTAAGATAGAAGAAGTGAGAAATTCAACCTATTCCCATTTTTGGGCGGATTTCCATTTTAATCTTCCGATCTTTTTTGCGATTTTGAATAAATAACTAGGTCAACTTCTAATCAAATGGCTTATTCTCAAATAAATGAGAAGTAATTGGATAGTTATGATGATAAATGCACATGGTCAGGATCGGCAGGGGGCGAAGGGGGTACATCTCAGAAACAAACGCTTAAAAATGCTTTCCGTGGTGGTAATACCGCATTTCTAGTCCAGTTTGACCGTATTATACCGTTTTTAACAATAAAAAATATATAAATTGATCAATAATAAGAAAATTTTGATTTTTCACACCATTTTGACACAATTTCGGGCGCTTTTGGAGTAAAAAACACATCAATATCCTTCAATCCGGCGCGAAGCGCCGGATAAATTTTGATATTTTGCCCCTGAAATGGATATAGAAAACGCTCCGTAAGCTACAAATCGCCGGAAAGCTCCTGTCTGATTGACTCTTCAGGGATTAATACCCCCTCACCCCTGTGTGCATGTACTGCTTATCATTTAATCAAATATTGAATAGTCCGCGACCCTCTAAGAATCGCCGGCCCAGCTTAATACAAAAATACGACTTCTCCCACCATATGAACGAACATGTGAAGTTTTACCAAGCTAGTGCAGCGAAAAAGTAACAAAATCATTTCGAGTTTGTCTATTTTCACTAATAAATTTGCCTTGTTTTCATCATACTCCCGACATATATACATGTTTGTGCGTTAGCTACATACATATGTTATGTATACGAAACAAATTACATTTTCACTTATTTCAAATGATAAGTCTATTATGTACATAAAAAGCTAGCTTTGTTTGGATTTTGGAATAAGAAAGCTTTGCAGAATTTCAGAATTTCTCGACTTTCTTCGAAAAACCGAAACGGCAGACATAATAAGTGGGAATAACTTTGAGTAAAAGTCAAAGAACAATCTAACAGACTGAAAGAGCTATGCTAAAATTGCCATAGGTATTCTTCGTGAAACTTCGTTCGAAGGAGTTATCCGCCCTTGCGATAATAGTCTATGAACATGCATCTATACAATAAATAATCTTTTGAACTGAACCGAACTAAAAATATTTATTGCAAGTACGTATGACAATTACAAGGAATGCAAAAAAGGATAAAGACCATGTATAGTCGATAAAACGAGCGACTTAATGCAAAAGGAGACAATCAAGTAGACAGTTTATTTAATTATAATATAATTAATCATAACTAGCTAACATTTTTAATGCAGTACTTTCGTACATTACTTACTCTTCAGTTAAACGAACCTAAATAGTATAGATACGATTTTCCCGAAATAAAATTCAGTTAATTTCTTAGGCCTACTGGTGAATAAAAAGTAAAACAGGTTTTTATTGTTTAAAGTTTTTTTCACCAAAGCAAACTGATACGAACAATGTCAGAAATATAAAATCAGTACCCAAGTAACGACAGGATATTAAACAAAACATACCACCCGGGATACTACTCGTTACAAGACCGCAAGAGTTTATCTGTTTACGTGATAAAGAAGGTCTCGAATCAACTTATTCCGGCTCGCTTTAGCTTGTTCAGCAAAAACTGACGGTCCATCGATTTTTTCACTAAATGATTGAATCATTATGTACGTCGTGTCGACTAATCGCAAAGCATCTTAATCATTAAATACACTTTATAACAAGTTTATACGATTACATATGTACATGCACACGGTCAAAAGCTCTGGGAGGGGGTTAAACCGAGTTTCCTTGGGGTAGGGGGCGGGCGGTGAATGATTAATTTTAATGGTTAATTTATGTCGCTAAAATGACGAGTTTGTTGCTTTTTTACATATTTTTGTCGTTCCTTACCCCCCCCCGAGTCACAACCATAGATGGGCAGCACCAAAATTCTGGGAGGAGGGGGTGCAAGATCTTTTAAGTCAAAAATAGTGGTATGACGAAAACATCATTTTTCAACGTTTCTCATCGATCACTATCCATTGGCATCAAAAAATCGCGAAAAAAATTTTAAGAAATTAGATTCTGGGGAGGATTATTTTAGGTTTTTGGGGGTATTCGGCCTTCTGAGGGGTGCACACCCTCCAAACTCCCCTCCATGCCCATGTAGCTCACAACCACACCTAAGCGTGGGGGGTTTTGGGATAGCGCCCGAGAAATCAAAATAACCCCCCCTCCAGAAACCGAAATATCCCCCCAAATTCAATTTTTATAAATTTTTTTTAAGTTTTTTTCGCAATTTTTGATGCCAATGGATAGTGCTCGATGATAAACGTTGAAAAATGGTGTTTTTTCGCCATACCACCATTTTTAAGGCCATTGTTTGACCCTTTAAAAATCTTGCACTCCTCCGCCAGAATTTTGGTGCTGCCCACGTATGGTCACAACCCGTAAAAATGCTTTAATTCCTTGTATTTTACTCTTCTTGAATATTCGTGATAAAGTTTGCATGAAAACGAATGATAATAAGGACGATGGAATGATGGACTATCAAATATGGATAGAATAATGGATAAAGTGTCTAAATGAATGAATGAATGGACAGAGTACTATTGGAAAAATACTTCAGATTATACTGCTGGGCATTGTTTGGCGCTCATTCATAATTCCAACAATAGGTTTTGGCCCGCAAATGGCCTGAGGAGGGTTACCCTTCAAAAGTTGTGGTAGGGGGATACCCCCAGTGCGTATGTGTGTACGATTAGCAGATTCCGAATATCTGTCGAAACGAACCAAACTTTGAAAATAAATTATAGGCAGTCTTTCGATGCGATGCTGCTTAGGTTCACCTGAAATCGTTTGGACAAAAATTTACATGAATTGGCATACTACTCGTAAGTTTAAGCAAAAGTTTTTGAGCGAAATGATCAACTTACCCGTCTTCAGCACATCAGAAATACCATAAAAAAGAAATTTTTATCGAAAAACCATTAGGAACTCGCATTTAATGTATTAGCACTAAATTCCCAAAGATGCGAATTTTGAAGTTAAATCCGAAACGTATCGGGAAATAACATATCTCGGTTAGAGAAGATAAGATTAGGAAAACTGCGAAGCAGGTAGAGCCCAACTATGTATACTTTTTGAATTAATGTAGAAAAAAAGATGTCAACCAGAAAAATAGGGAACCTACCACACATGGGCGTAGGGGGTTTGGGTGGGTATGCACCCCTCTGAGAAACCAAAATACCCCCCAGAAATCAAAATACCCACAGAATTAAAAGCATTTTAAATTCAATTCGACTCAAAACATGCAAAAATTTATCAACTTTAAGGCGCTTTTGAGTAAAAAGTACTCAAAAGTGCTAATCAGGCGCGAAGCGCCGGAAAATTTTTGACATGTTTACTGCTTTTGACCTTAAAGATGATGCAAAAACGTTCCATCAGCTCAAAATCGCCGGACAGTACCTGTCCGGCTGACCCTATCAGGGGAGTACCCCCGACCCCCATGTGTGCATGTATGGTTTTAAGGCGTTTATATTTATTCCATGAAGACCGTTTTTTCAAAAATAATTTATGTAAGTTTTTTGGATGTTTGAATTGATTTGAATTTAACACATGAACGCAACACAAGAGGAGTACATACTATATTCAAGAAGGCATTATACATATGTAGCTGTTGAATACATGCGAAAAACATCAGGCCAAAAAATGGAAAAAGAGAAGTAGGAATACGGTCGTAGATAGCTCAATTGAAATTTAAACGAGATTCATCTTTACCATGAAAAGAACTACTTAAAATTTGAAAAGAAATAGAATTATGATCACTAGTTGAGAAAGGAGGAGAAAATAAACATTAAATACGTTAGGTGAAGAAAATGCAACATCGATTTACGTATTACAATGAGTATTTTTAACTAATTGTCGAAGACCACTAGCTGATAAATAATCAAATATTAATTCGTTTAAAGGGATAAATAAAAAAGTACCATGTACCCAATAATTTTTGGCGCATTTAAGTCACCTAATATAATAATGGGATGACAACCATTTGTAGTACATTCAATTAAATTAAATATTCTTACTGCATGATCATAATCGTATTTTGGAGGCCTGTAGATTAACAAACTCGAAATACGTCACAACCCTTTAGAATTTTAACAACTAAGTTGTCCGACACAGATACAGCAGGAGGAACACTTACACATCTTGCAGGATAAGATTTTACAAAAATTAAAACACCACCTCCTCGTTTATTTTCACGATCTGATCGGAGGATTGGGGCATAATAAACTATCAAAATAAGTTTTGTTTAACCAAGTTTCATAGAAAAACAAAATATCAAGCAACTCGAATCTCGATTTAGATAGGCAGGCAAAAAGAAACGATGATAAAATTCCCTTTTATAAGCTTTTATTTAAGCTCTCTAAATATGGAATAAAAGGTCTACTTTTTAATTGGCTCAAATCCGTTTTACATGGTCGATTTCAGCGTGTTTGAATTAACGGAGTTTTTCTGACTTCATGCCTGTTGGCAGTGGTGTCCCCCAAGGTAGTTGTATTAGTCCTACTTTATTCTTGATCTATGTAAATGACCTATGTAACTTGATAAAATACAGTAAAATTTATCTCTTTGCCGATGATGTCAAAATCTTTGGTCCATCTTCTGATAATCATTTAATACAAAAAGATCTGGACAATATTTATATTTGGTCAATAAATTGACAACTTCCTGTTGCTTCGGAAAAATGTGCAGTTTTACATCTTGGTAAAAATAATCCAAAAAAACTTTATTCTTTGAATAGCATAAATATTCGAAATGACATTAGTTCCGTTCGTGATCTAGGTGTTTATATTTCCCACAATCTCAATTGTAAGGAACATTTAAATCACATAATTAAAAAGCTGTTTCTCGTTTTTTCTAATACACAAAGCTTTTCTTTCTCGTGATAAAGATATTTTAGTTAGGGCCTATACTACTTATGTAAGACCTATGCTTGAGTATGCTGTTTCTGTATGTAATCCATATTATGCAAATGATATAAATCGTCTTGAAAATGTTCAGCGTAAATTTACTAAACGTCTTTTTGGTTTTAATAGCAATTTATCCTATCTTGAACGCCTAAAGCTTCTTAACCTGCCTTCTTTAGAACTTCGTCGTCTTCACATATGTCTATGTCTCATGTATCAAATTATTAATGGTTTATCTTGTATTGATGCTAATGAATTTTTCATTTATAGTCAACGCACTACCCGATCAGTTAACAGTCGTAAACTTACGTTACCAGTTGTCCGTTCCAATGCTCACCTCAACGATTTTTCGCAAAGATACCGAAAAATCTGGAACTCCTAACATAATCAAATAGTCTCTTCTCCAAAAATCCGTTTGTTCAAAAAAGAGCTCCTAAGCATTGATTTTACAAATTTATTGTTAGGGCATACCTAGTTGTATCACTTCCGTGATCTTTGTATGTCCTTTTGTTCAGTCACTATTTTATCATGTATTTGCGTTTATCAAATTTCGTGTATTTTTCTGACAATAAACACTTTCTTGTCTTTGTCTTGTCAAAATAAATGTTAGTTACCTACTTAACTTGGCACTAAAACTGTACTATCGAGCGACCGAGTCCTCGATTTTCGGAGGAAAAACGTGCGTTTTTTGGCCGTTTCCGGTCAAAAATTAGCTAAAACTGTATGAAACAAAAACTTACTTCTGATGAAAACTCTAATTCAGAAAAAAATCTAAAAACTCAGAAGCAACTTACAGCTAGAATGAAAACTCACGTTTTGGGAAAACACTCAGGGTTGGCTTGGCAACACTGTATTACAGAGATTGCCAAGTGCTTTTGCCAGAAAACCACCAATTTTAAGCTCAAACTGCCTAAAAAACCCAACTATTGGTTAAGCATAAGCGCAAAAAAACCTCAATCACTAAAAAACGCCTCCAACGGTGTCAAAGAACCCTTAAAATGGAGGAAACAGAAAACCCCCAAACATTGTTGACTGTTGCCAGGCCAACATTTTAAAAGCTGCCACAATTCTTGAGAAAAACTGTCATCCCCTGTACAAAGTATATAGAAGCGACCCAAAAAAATCAGCCACGGGCCCACAAAAAACTGCCACTCAGTGGTTAAGCATAGGAGTGAAAAACTTCCAAAACAATCAAGAAACTGCAAAAATGGAAGGAAAACTGCCAACCTGGCAACGGCACTGGATCGGTGTGCGGCCGTGTACTGAACAAAGCGCTCGGTCAGTGTTGCCAACTCTTAGAAGACCAACCGGACATACTAACATTTAAAACCGGACAAAACCGGTCAAGAGCACAGGTAAATTCGGACAAAACCGGACAAATGATGTATATATACAGTTGATAAATAAGAAAGCGGCTAAAATTTATTCAAATCAACTACTGCAGTTAAATATCTACCACATTGTACGCATTTTGTACATTAAACAAGTCTTCATCGGAAAGTCTGAGTGACTAGTAGAAGGCTCACCGTCTGAGCCTTCTACTAGCCACGATTTGAAATTCGAAGCTAAGACTTAACAAATGCATGACATCCGGACTTGCGTTTCTTTGCAATGATTTTTGGCCGTGAGTGACCATAATTTCTCAAATTTTTCCGGCGCCCGGATGATACCTATTAATGACATTAATTTACTTTCTTGGCGACCTGGAAGCTCGGTCTTTTTTGTATTCGGCAAAGATTTTTGGGAAGACAAGAACTGCAAAAAAGGTCTGAAATTTTCGAAAATTTTCGGCGCTTTGCGCCGAAAATGAGTAATTGTGTGTCCTATGTATACAATCTTTGCTCTCATAAAACCAGGAATTAGCCAAAATATACTACCAAAAGGTCGAACAACTCTGTTTTTACCACACTAAAGTCGCTACCTTACTATATCATAGTACCCGAAAATTCGTGTGTACAAAATGTACAAAGACTTTCAGGGAACACCTTTGTATATGTACAAACGGACCTTATACAAAAAACACTGCCGGGTAGCCATTTTCTGTTCATTTAGGTTTCAAAACAATTTACACAGCAGAAGCAGCTATTTTTGCATAGTATTTTCTAGTTTCAATTAAAAATTCCGATGTTTCGCATCAAATGCTATAAATGCAGGAAATCAAGCAGTAAATCATGCTTCTATATGTCTATCCGGGCTAAACTTAAGAATATGATACTTTTAGAAAAGGAGCAAAGCGAATACGGCATGCCAAAATTTTTCGCCAAACTGGTATATAGAACATGATAAATTGAAGCGCGGAAAAAAATTTGGTGAAAATCTGAGCCATACTTGCAAAGTTGCCGGCAACTCTCGATTTGAGTGTTAGGTGGGACGATTAAACGGCTCGATCCAAGGACTTACACATTAGTCAGAAATAAATAATATGGGCTGAAATTGCGGAAGGAAGCATAGCAATAAAGGAGGAAAAAGAAAAAGGCGCAGAAACCTGTTCGAAATTTCAAAAACTTAAAAAATTTTCATACTTTTTTTGCATGTTTTTTTCGGTTTTACTGGATAAGATATACGAAAATCTAAGTTTTTGCTCCAATTATACTTAGGCTTAGGCTTAGTATATCTGAAAAGGTGTTTTAAGCTGCTTAGGTCGAGGTCGCTCCCGCTCTGGTCGATGTATAGATGCTTAGGGTCGATGTATCGATGCTTAGATCGATGTATAGATGCTTAGGTCGATGTATAGATGCTTAGGTCGGCGTAAATTGGGTATCTACATGTGATTCTGCATTCAGCTGTTTGAATCTTTTAATACTTAGGTCGAGAAGATGCTTGCTTAGGTCGAGAAGAGGCTACTTAACGAAACCCAAAGCTTTTGTAATATTGATCATAGACGGATGAAAATTTTTTTTCCGCGCTTTCTTTCAACATGTTCAAAGTACTGAACAGAAAAATCCGCTCTTCTGAAGATTATTTTCTAGTATTTTGAAAGTACCATATTCTTAAATTATTCTTAAGTTACTCCGTCTATCCGCCTTAATTTCACAAATTTTCCGGCGTTTCGAGCCGAAATTTTTGATGAAGTCAAAAAAATTTAATGATTTTTTCGCACAAAATTGTCTAGAATTTTAAAGTTTTCAGAAAACAATATTGCGGCAAAAGTGATTTTATGTAAAAGTATACAATGTAAAACAACAAAAACGGTATTTCGCAGCGTTATAGGGCCTATTTCTGACTGTTTTTTGGAAAAGTTAGGATATCGCTCCCCTTAGGAAAATCCTAGATCCGCCACTGCTGAAAAGCAGCAAAAAGTTTACATAGGTAAAAAACCAATAGCAAGTGACAAGCAAACTACACAATTACATAAAGAACAAAGACCACGACATGCATGACCGACTGAATAGCAAGCGATTTGACTTGACTTAATGTGTAAGTAGTGAAGTCAGAGGTGGACGAGGTCGAGGGATATTGAGGAGGAACGCGGATGATCAGCCTAGCTAATAGACAGTCAGGCCACTGGCCAGGTATTTGGTGCCTGCCTACATAGGCGTAGCCAGGATTTTCGCCACGGGAGGGGGAATTCCAAAAAAATTTTTTTCGTCTAAAAAAACGCGTAAAAACGCGCGGGGCCGTTAAATAACGTGTTTTTTGGGCTTTTCACATCATCCTGCACGATTTAAGCCATTAAAAATTAAATTTTCTCAAAAAATTTTTCATGTTTTTGACGGAAAAAATGCTTCTTATGCGCGCGAAGCGCTAATTTTTTGATTTTCCACCAATAAAACGGTAGAAACTGCCAAATAATAGAATAAACCGGCGCGAAGCACCGAATTTTTCGATTTTTCATGGCAAAACAGCATCACGCAACCATATTGCTCACTTTTTGAAAATGTAAAAATTTTCCCCAGGGAGGGAATTCCCCCCTTCCCCCACTGGCTACGCCAGTGCCTGCCTACAGTAAGCAGACGTGAAACAAGCACATGCAGCATGGCAATGACCTGGTTCAGACAAAATTTTAAGACCGGACAAAAAGCGGACCAACTGCTTAAAAAACCGGACATTGTAAACCGGACAAGACCTTCGACCGGACAAAACCGGACCCTAAGCCTAAATGTCCGATTTCCGGACAAGTTGGCAACAGTGCGTGCGCTCGGTGCAGTGTTGCCAGCTCTGAAAAGGCAAATCGGCCAAATCGACATTTACAACCGGCCAAAATCGGCCAAGAGCAAAGGTAAATTCCGGCCAAAATCGGCCAAACTATGTATATATAGTTGAAAAATAAGAAAACGGATAAAATTTATTCAAATCAACTACTGGGTGAAATATCTACTACATTAAACGCATTTTGAACATTCAACAAAGTATCACCCGAATCTAAGAACGGTTCATTAAGGCACACGATATCATCATCACAAATTATAGGACTGTACATTGTATTTTTAAACAATTGAAGCATGGTTTTGGTAACAGTAAAGCTGCAACAATCCTCACCCTTCCAGCATAGCAAAAACGAACACGTAATAAAGCATCAGTAGTCTTGACATCTAAGCGATTTCTTAGTTTAGTCTTCAGCAAGTTTAATACAGAAAAAGCTCGTTCAACACTAGCATTAGAAAAAGGCAAACTTAAAGCAGACATTGCAAATGAGGTAATGTTTTGAAAGCGCGGAAGAACACCATTGCTATTGTCATCTTCAATGACTTCGGCCCAAAACAGAGCCGGATCATTTTGCAGTGCTGACTTCCATTCATTCTTCACAAGCACGTTGTATTCAGATATGGCCTTATCGAGATCAATATCAGTTAAAGCTGGAGGTAGGGCATTTAGAAGCTGCCTAAGTTGTGTTATAATAAAATCGGTTATACTTAAATAAAAGGGCCACCCTGTATTTTTGAAGATGTAGGTAAGTATGATTGCGCCTATTCACCTTTATATTTCCAACAACCGAATCATTTGGCAATAACCGCTTCAACATTTCGCTGAGATGATCAATAGTGAGTATAGAGGAATGTTCGACGATAAATACTGCTAAGTTCAATTCAGCTTTCTTAACTACTTCAGCAGAGCTCTGCTCTTTTCGATGTGTAAATCCAGTAGAACTCGTCAATGAATGTGTTTGTTGGCAACTTTCAGTCACTAACAGCTTTAATGTGCTTGACCGACTTAATATGTACAACAAGAGCATCGTGTTTTGGGCATAGATTAGCAGAACATACTTTACAGTGAGCAGAACCATCTTTGCCTTCTATTAGCCACGATTTGAAAATTGGTTCCCGAAGCCAAGATTTGACAAATGTATGAGATCCGGATTTGCGTTTCTTTTTAACCGGTGATGGCATAGTTGAGTCCTTTAAAAGCGGCAATCAGTTAACGTGTGTAGGAAACCAATAGCGAGTGACAACGATACACCATCAGACGAGCATCACTTATCCGCCCCGGGGGCGGATAATTTTTGTTATTCGCCCACCGGGGGCAATAATTTTTATTATTCGCCCCCGTAATGGTAAATATATGGAAACTTTTATCTAATAAATGGTTCTCACCGATTTTCTTAAAAACACTCATTTCTGATAGGTTCGGGGACGGCTGAGTCCGGGGGCGAATAATAAAAAATTATTCGCCCCGGTGGGCGGATATTATAAAATTATCCGCCCCCGGGGGGCGGATAAGTGATGCCCCATCAGACTAAGCAGACACGAATGACACGACATAAGGAGTGGTTTGATTTGATTAATGTGTTGTGTTGTGAAGATACATGAACGAAATGGGAAGGAAATTGGGTGTGGGGGATGAATGAAGGAAACCTGGGCTGGGTGGGTGGGTGCCGGGCCGGAAGGGCGGACTCGAGTCCACAGTCCTTGCTGGTTTGTTGTTCTTTTGTAAATTGTTGTAATTTTTGTTTTGTGCCTTCTTCTTACAGTAAGTAGACATAAACAATAATACGCAGCATAGCAACAACCTTCCTTATTCAGAAAATTTTATGATCGGCAAATTCGGCCAAACTGTTAAAAAAATCGGCCATCAAAATCGGCCAAGACTTTCAACCGGCCAAAATCGGACATCAAGCCTGAAAATCGGCCAATGGCCGATTTTCGGCCAACCTGGCAACACTGGCTCGGTGCACACCATACAGTAAAATGTATCTTAATTTTAATTGTATGAAGATATATACCTGCTGTTTCTGTTCACGTATCTTTTCATCACTCTAATATAATATATCGCTCTGTTACTATTTTTATTGTGTTCTGCATTATTATTTTCAATTCGTCTGCAAATTAGTGATTGATGTCAACTTAAATTGTCTGTGTATTCCTATCGCTCTGCTACAATTTTGATTGTGCTTCATTATTTTCTATTTGTGCGCAAAATGTTTGTTATGATCATTGTAAATGTTTTTAGAATTTTGGAAAACTGATTTACTTATTACTGTAGCACTAAGATTTTCACTTGCTCGGCGGAGTAGCAACAAATTTTGAGAGAGCAATGAAGACATCGAATGCTACAATAATAAGAAAATCTGTTTGCCGAGCGAATTCCATGCACTATGAAAAACGGATTAAATGGATTTCACATTAGTTAGGTGTAGGTAGGTACTTATTTACATAGGTAGGTATACCTATAATCCGTTTCATTTAGCTTTATGGTTTTTGAAAAAATTTAAAGTGCCTACAACAGTGGTTTAAACTAGCACTCTAGTTGTGATATTCTGCATTATATCGATTTGAGGGGTTTGTCACATTGCAAAGTCGCATGACTGTACCAACATTGTAGACCACTTTTGTAGCCTTGCGGATTAAATTCAAGAAAAAACCTCAAAGTAAAATGAAACAGACCGGCACCAACTCGTTGATTTTAGTTAGCCGTGTGCATAGTCTCTTTCACACAGACATATATAGTCTGTTTCATTGATCCGAGAGCTTTTTCAGTAAATGTTTTCTGAGGCTACAATAACCCCTTCTTTCTAATCTACTGTAGGTCGCTAGATCTCACTGTAGCTGCGTAGCAGAGATGGGGTTTTCAATAACATTTTTGCGACATAATTTATTTTCGTCTTCCAGCAGATCAATCAACTTACAGATAAAAATCGAGCATTGAGCTTATCCTACATAAGTCGACACTTTAAACACAATAGACTAAAATGTTAAGAAACGCCGCGAACTCCCGCTTAGTTCGGTGGTAAAACGTTTGCTTGTCGTCGAGGCAACCCGGGTTCGATTCCAGCCGATAGCTTTTTATTTAGCGCACTTACTGTAGTATGTCCCAGCACTGATTAAATGCTAAAATTAAATTTATATCAGCGGGTTAGTGCATTAAAAATGAAAGGCACTGAGCTGATCTACCGAATTACAGTTATTCGTCTTGTTTCGCTTACTGTAGCCTTTAAAATAATTGACTAAAAAGCTCTCGAATAAATGAAACGGACTATAGCTGTCCTTCTGAATTCGGAGGGACTTACATTTTGAAGTAAGCCATTAGAAGATGGATACAAAAAATTGTGTTTTTGAGCCGTCTCGCCAGCCAGCTGGAATCATCAAAGAAAAAATTTGTTTTAAATTTTCAAAACAATTTAAATTGATTTCAATCATATTCAAAAAATATGTTATATAAATGGTTTCACAAAAGATTTCTTAACATTAAATCCAAGTTCGAACTTGTGCTTAACCTCTTTTGAATCCAACATGTGCCCATTGCACAGAAAACAACATGAAAAATAGATGATTCCGCACAGAAAGAGCTACAGAAAATTGTGACAAATACTTACAAATGCACTTCAAAAACTTTTTGGGGAACCCTTGCTAGAATTTCTCGTACTTGCAACTTTTTTGGGGACTAATCCCCCCTATCCCGTTTCATGAATCAGACAGATTGCGATTGTTTGATCTGAAACTAATAAAATTATGGTCTGCTGGACATCTGTCTATAAAACTTCATTAAATTTTTAGACCAAAGTTGTGTGAAACTGGTCGGTACCTAGTTCGAAAGTTGTGTCCATGATTTTATGCTGACGTTGTGCATAAATATCCAGCGACGCGTTCACATATTTTGTAAGGACAGTTGTGGCAGGTAGGTGTATGACCCTATAGTCTGTTTCACGAAACCTTGTGCATGGATCACAATTCTTGAATTAAAGCAAATCGATTACAAAAGCGGTCTAAACTGAAGCAGCAATCATGTTAATCATAGGTAGCGCGTTAGCGCGTACCTATAATATACTTAGGTACCCCCAACACCTGGGCACTCCCCCTACAGCTATAACGGGACACTTCTGGAAGGTGCGGTTTTTTTTAAAAGAAAGATAATAAAAAAATTCGCTGCCCGTGTTTTTTTGTTTTTCTTGAAACTCAAAATTGACTGTGTAAAGAAGGTGTAAAGTTTTTGTGTAACGTTATAACATAGGACAAATTTTGGGACCTTTTTACTGCGGCATGTGGACAACTGAGTATTGATGACTCGAAGGATTAAACAGAATAGGATAATAGAGGGATGAATTCTACAGATGACACTTTTTTTGTTTTTGAAATTCGCATTATTTATCGAACGGCAGTGTAAAGAGTGCGAAAATCTGGGGGTGAAAAAGCACTTTTTGGTCGAGTTTTCAACCTTCCTATGTCCGATACTAACTCCGGTTATGAGGTTTTTAAAATGTTTTCTGACAGAAATGTAGAGCGGATCAAGGGCTACATTCTGCATATAAGCAAAGTCTTGTATGCTCTATGGTGAGTTAGATCCTGGGGTTTAAAGTTTACACTCTAGTGGATGGTGTAAGAAAACGGATTTTAACTAAGATTTCTCTGCCAAATTTTTCGGCTTATGAGTCAGTGCAAATCGAAGACAGCATTAATAAAGTGCCTCACAGGGGCTAAACATCGCAGCAAACCGCATTTAAAAAACGCAATATTGAGTTATTTATGGGGGTGTAAAGTTCGAAATCAGAGGTAAAAAATGGGCTAAAAAACACGTTTTTTCCGAAGTTTGATTGATAAATCATGGCAAATAATTTTTGCAACAGAATTTTGGCACACAGGAATGTACTACGATTTAAAAGCTACAAATTGTACCAAACCGAATTTCTTTAAACTCAATGGGGAGTTCGGTACGGAATTTTAAAGTTTACAGTGTTCTAAATGATGGAAAATACGTTTTTGTTGCGTTTTTTGTTCGCCACTTTCTCCGTCCAGAAGTCGGGATAAGTCTAATAGAATAAA
Organism: Mermis nigrescens; assembly: GCA_036768485.1. NCBI lineage: Eukaryota > Metazoa > Nematoda > Enoplea > Mermithida > Mermithidae > Mermis > Mermis nigrescens. Next base: position 229,528 of record JAVLUZ010000463.1, read on the forward strand.
AATAAAGTGCTTTTATATCGGGTGCATGTCAAAGCAAATTGTCTATACATTAATATTTAGCGAGTGTAAAGTCAAAAATTTGGAGTTTTAAATGCGTTTCTGTCTTGTTTTTTCTGCCTGCTTCTCCGGTTACGAGTCAGGGACACGTTTATCAAGTCTAGAAATGGACCAGGAATCAAATTTGATATGCCAGTCTGGCGCATATGTTTACACTCTACGGTGTTGTAAAGTAGTTTACACCAATTGTTAGTTTGCCCATAGAACATTATGTAGACTTAATTTTTTCATAAATATTAATCGTAATATCGGAACAATATCAAAATTACGAATCTGACTAAAATCTTCTTTACACTAGGTGTTTACATGAAGTTTACACTATATATATATTTATCTTCGTTTTTGAGCATTCCTGAAACCTAATTTTTTCTTGGAGCCTAGAAGTTTTCAAAGGATCAAATGTGAGACGTCACGTAGGCGCGTTTGTTTACATCCAACAGTGATGTAAAGTAGTTTACATTCATTGTTTATATGTCCTCAGACCATTGTAGAGACATAATTTTTTCATGAATGTTGATCATAATATCCGAGTAATTTTTTACACTGCATGTTAGCCTTTGTTCTAGAGCATTGCAAAAATCGAAATTTTTTCCTGAGATATAAAAATTTAGAGGGAATGAAATATATACGTCAATTGGGCGCGCTTGCTTACACTCAGCAGTATTGCAAAGTGGTTTAAACCTAATGTTTATTGTCTTTAAAACATTATGGAGACCCATTTTTCCATAAATGTTGAAAGAAATATCGGAGCAATATCAAAATTACGAATCCGACTAAAATATTCTTTACGCTATGTGTTTGTGTAAAGTTTACGTTACGTGTTAACCCTAATTCGATAGACTTGCAGAGACTTTGTAACTGAAGTCAAGAAATTTTCAAGGATTCATATGTGAGACATCAATTAAGTGAGTTTGTTTACCCTCAAAAGTAATCTAAAGTGATTTAAAAATTATGTTCAAGTGTCCTTAGATCATTGAAGAGATGTAATTTTGTCTTAAATGGGTTGCATTAAAGTTAAATCTTTCTTAGCCGTGTTTATAATATGTTTCACAAAATCTTGCACATGGAGAGCTATCGTTTAATTGATGTAAATTGCCTGCAAAAGTGGTTTAAAATGAACCAGCAATCACACTACTGTGCACAGAAGTCGACAAAGATATACAGCTTTGTTGTAATCATGTACATTAATAAGCCGTAAACTGTTAGTATTCTCTACACCTAGTAGTTGTGTAAAGTTTGCACTATTCATTTGTTGTTAATATGTAGTCTATACTACAAATTTATTTTACTACCAAATCAAAGCGTTAGTGTTCCTTACATTTGATATTTGCGTGAAGTTTTTGAATTTTTGCCGAAAATCTTTGCCTTCTAATTTACCAACATCCCGCCTTTTCCATTTTCTTGAAGTTTAAAATCTTTTATAATTCTCTCATAATTTAATGGTAGGTTTTAACTTTAAGTTTCTCTTGGTTTACAACTCTCGCTTAGCAAGCTCATTTTTCAAAACTTTTTCGTAGTGATCAGATTAGTTGCGTTTACTTTGGAATTGGTGGACGGTCGTTATTTTATTACTCGGCTTAAATAAACCAAGTGACTATCTTTTGATTATTTTCTTCATCGCAAATTCAAACACCCAATTTTCAATTTGAAAATTGACCCAATTTTCAATTTGAAAATTGATCCAACTTTCAATTTGAAAATTGAAAATTGGGTGTTTTCAATTTCAAAAGTCACAACACATTGTGCTTGTGTATTGATTGAGTGAGGATTTGCAATGTGAATTCGTTGGTTAAATTTTTGTGCTTGATTATAAGTGAACTGCACATTAAGAAGAAATAACTTAATGCAGTTTTAATTTGAAAATGGATGGTGTCAATAAGGTTGTCTTGTTTAAAAAGGATAATGCTGATGTTAAGAACAATATTGTTTTCTGCGTTCTTGGACTGTTGTCATTATTGTGGCATGTTACTGATTGTGTTTACTGACTGATGTACTGAAATCACGCTAATTAAAAGTAGTGTACTAGCAAAGAAAAATGCTCCGCTGGAACAAAAAAGATGAATATACTTGGAATTGTGGATTATTATGGATGTAAAAGGAGGGGACTAGGAAAAATCTACCTAAAGTCGGAAAATCTGCTAAAAATCACACTTTCTCTAAGCAACGCAAAAAATCGATGTATATTCTGCGGCCTCTAAAAAAGTGTCTTTTTTAAATAATGTTCGAAGTTTCAGATAAGAAAGTATAAACGAAATCTATCAAGTTTACTTTTTTTAAATTGCTGGCACCTGATTGATAGAAAACTAAGAGGTATTGTATTTAAAGTTGTTTTGTTTTATGAGCATTATAGCAAGCAAAGCAGGAGCCGATTGATTAGTGCACACAATCGTTTCGGGCATGCTAGTGTATCTACATTAAGTCTGTTTCAAGTCAACTTACGTGTTTCCTACTGTTTTTAACCAACCATGTCTTCAATTGTCTTCGATGTTTGCTATTTCATTCAATTGGCTTGGAAGACTGTTAGTTTACTTAATATCATTTCCCATAGCTACTGCATAGCTAACGTGCTGCTGTTTCAATCATTGTTATGGTTGAATATTTATTTTAATCTGTTGGCCGCAGAATATACATCGATTTTTTGCGTTGCTTAGAGAAAGTGTGATTTTTAGCAGATTTTCCGACTTTAGGTAGATTTTTCCTAGTCCCCTCCTTTTACATCCATAATAATCCACAATTCCAAGTATATTCATCTTTTTTGTTCCATCGGAGCATTTTTCTTTGCTAGTGTACATAATACTTGATAAGCATATAAAGTTTTACTATGCAAAATTGTATTACAGTAATTAGTTGCCTAGAAACCACTTTTGTAGCTGCTCGCTACTTCACTAAAAATTGAATCCCATGCACATGGTTCCGTGAAATAGACTACATCATTTCGTGAAATAGACAAAATCATCGACGTAAACTGACATGTATACCCACACATGGGCAGCACCAAAATTCTGGGGTCAGAATGGAGAAAATCACCAAAAATGTTACTACAAATAGAATTCTGGGGGTCTACAGTAATCTTCGGGGGTTAATTCATCTTTTGGGGTTGGTACAAACCCACCCTCCACGCCCATGTGTGTGTTTACCTCAGTATCCGCTAGAATCCTAGCATTCTTCAGACCCGCGAATTGAAAGTTTGGCATGTTGTATGAGATTTTTTTATTTTTGCCGAATTCAGACTCCCAGAATGTAGTCGCTATCCATACTGCCTGGTGCTGCTTTCTAAATTGCATTACATTGCTTAGGTCTATGTACATACATATGTATGCATGTATGACATGCACGTGGGGGGGTTGGGAGGGCTAAATTTTTTAGAGAGAATGAGGCAAAATGAGAAGGCAAGAAACGGATGAAAATTGAAAATTTTTTCTTTAAGAGTACCTACTTAAGATTGACCAGAAACTGCGTAATAATGCAGTTTTAACGCCATTTTAGCGCTTATGCCAGTTTTTGAGGTCATTTTGGGCCAACATAACTCAATTCTTGACCCCCAGGCCGGTCATGATAGTTACTTACTTATATGTATGAATGTATGGGTACCTACATAAGATAGGTAAGCTAGAAACTATATCTTAAGTCACCTATGTACTTTATGAATGCATGCGATTACAATAACCTACATACATACGTATAGGTGCTCTGATTGGATCAATATAATGTAGAATATCACAACTGCAGTGCTACTTTAAAACACTTTTGTAGTGTAACGGGTGGCGCCGTATACCTTCCGTTACGTGAGCAAAATTTTAACCGCATCGGTTTCCCGGATCTTCCGCTCTCTATCGCGTGTGTAGTACTAACCGACTACTTGGGCTCTTGCTCGCTTTCTGCGTTAATATTCAATATAATTGAGAAACAATATAACATTAACCTCACGGGTTTAACTTCAAAGTATCCACTTCAAATTTGTGTAGTAGCACCTCTGCTACATTCCTCCCCCTCTAGGAGAGGCGTGAGCGCAGACAACTCCAGAGTTCGAACTCGGAGACCTCCAACTGTACGGGTGGCGCCGCAAATACCTTCCGGTACGTGAGCAAAATTTTACCCGCATCGGTTTCCCGGATCTTCCGCTCTGTATCGCGTTTGTAGTACTAACCGACTACTCGGGCTCTTGCTCACTTTCTGCATTAATATTCAATATAATTGAGAAACTATATAACATTAACCTCACGGGTTTAACTTCAAAGTATCCATTTCAAATTTGTGTAGTAGCACCTCTGCTACAGTAGGCACTTTAAATTTTTTCAAAAACCTTGAAGCTAAATGGAACGGATTTTAGGTAAATACATACCTACCTATGTACCTAACTGATGTATGTATGTATGAGTTCTCATTTAATCCGTTTTTCATAGCGCATGGAATTCGCTCGGCAAACAGATTTTTTATTACTGTAGTATTCGATTTGTTCATTGCTCCCTCCGCAAACTACATAATCGAAATTTGTTGCTACTTCGCTGAGCAAAGGAAAATCCTAGTGCTGCAGTAATAAGTAAATCAGTTTTTCGGAATTGAAAAAACATTAACAATGATCATAACAAACATTTTGCGGACAAATATAAAATAATGGAGCACAATCAAAATTGTAACAGAACGATAGGGATACATAGACAATTAAAGGTGACATCAATCACTGATTTGCAGACGAATTGTTAATAATAACGCAAAACGGAATAAAAACCGTAACAGAGCGATAGAATATATTATAGTGATAAAAAGATACGTAAAGAGAAGGAGCAGGTATACATCTTCATACAATTAAAATTAACATACAGTTTACTGTTTTTCCTTATACAATAGAGCTATTGTGCTGCTTATTGTACCTTGGTCCATTCCAGCCAAACATTAAATAAAAATGAAAAGGGTGGGGTGGGAGGTGGTTGGAGCAGCGAAAAATTGAAGAAGCGAAATAAATAACGAGAGGTAGGGATCTCTCCGCCCAAAGTTGGTCGTCTTCCTATTCTGAACTGAACTGAACTGAAACAATTTATTACTGAAAACGCGGCAATTACGAGGCACTGATTATTGGCCAATGTTGGCCCCGAATTTTTCGTTAAAGGCCAATATTGGCCAATAACGCGTGCATTAGGGGCCAATATAAATAAAAATACAGTAAATAATGATAAACATATTATGTAGAAAAATTAGAACCTGCTGAAAAATACTATTTACATCCAAGTAAATGTTTAAGAGAATTTCAACCTACTGTAAAGCGTAAGATATCACACGCCAAATCTGTATGACCAGAATTAAGTATAGTCTGTTTCGTTTATTGGAAAGCTTTTCCGCTGAATTTAATCCGCATAAACCAGGCCACTAAAGTGACCTATAAGTACATACCTATATGATGCAGTCTTGCCTCTTAGCAGTATCAAAGATCATAATGCAACTCGATATTCTGTAGAATATAACCTATTTGCTGTCGCATTAGTATAAAACACTTTTGTAGCCACTTTAAACTTTTCAAAAAACCCTCGATCAAATGAAACACACTACATATAGTTGTGTAGGTACCTTTACACGTACCTATTGTCCTGCTACATAGGTATAGTCTGTTTCATTTATCCGAGAGCTTTTTCAGCAAATGTTTTCGGAGGTTACAGTAACCCCCTCTTTCTTATTTACTGTAGGTCGCTAGATCTCACTATAGCTATGTAGTAAGGACGGTTTTTTCAACAACATTTTAGCGGCATAATTTATTCTCGTCTTCCAGCAGATCAATTAACTTACTAATAAAAATCGCGCATTTATCATATCTTGAGTCGACACTTTAAGCACAATCGACTAAGATGTTAAGAAACGTCGCGAACACCCGCATAGCTCAGTGGTAAAACCTCTTGCTTGTAGTCGAAGCAACCCGGGTTCGATTCCAGCCGATAGCTTTTTGTCTAGCGCACTTACTGTAGTATGTCCCAGCACTGATTAAATGCCTAAATCAAATTTATTTAGGCGTATTAGTGCATTAAAAATGGAAGAATTCTAGCCAATCGCCCTCACTGAGCTGATCTGCCGAAGTACAGTAATTCGTCTTGTTTAGCTTACTGTAGCCCTTGAAAGAATGACTAAAAACCTCTCGAATAAATGAAACAGACTATAGGTAACCTCTACCTACCTATTTGAAATCGCATACTGACATGCACACCTGGGCGTGGGGGTTTGGGGGTATGCACCCCGCCAGAAACCAAAATACTCCCCAGAAATCGAAATACCCCCCAGAATTCAATTTTTGAAAATTTTTTTCGTTTTTATCGAAATTTTTTGTTTCCAATGGATAGTGCTTGATGAGAAACGTCGAAAAATGGTGTTTTATCGCCATACCACCATTTTAAGGCCATTTTTGACCTTCAAAAAATCTTGCACTCCCCCTGGAATTTTCTTGCTGCCCATGTATGCTGACATGGCATTAGAATATTTATGCACACATGTACGTACATATGTATTTATGTAGGTACATATGTAGGATTTTGCAATACGTAAGGCAAACCAAAGACAATTAGAAATACCTACCATACAATTCAAACTACTTAGGCATAAAAGATAGCATAAGCAATCTCTTTCAAACAAAAAAATAGCAACTGCGTATAGGTACTGTATATAACAGATAGCATTAGTATCATTCTTCAGAATTTTGATCACAATTTCGCTATGGCGCAGTGTGCGCGCGTGAGTTTACCAACACGAAAGAACGGGGTTCGAAACCCATGGATGTGTAGCTTTTTAAGAATTTTAAATCTTGCAAAAATTGGCCCCTAATGCACGCGTTATTGGCCAATATTGGCCTTTAACAAAAAATTCGGTGCCAACATTGGCCAATAATCAGTGCCTAATTACGAAGGATGTAAAAGAATAATAGAACGTACGGTCGAAAGAATAAAAGCGTACCGCAAAAAGCGATGAGCGAGTCATAAAAATGACAATTTAAGCCCGCCCTCTAATAAATTTGGATAAGTCGACATCAATTATTCATCTAGATTTGAATATATTTAAGTTAGGGGAAGAGACTACAAAATCAGGTAGGTGATTCCAAACAGAGATAAACTTATAGAAAAAGTCGGATTTTTGTAAATTAGAACGGACAAGAGGAACAACTAGCTTGAAACGATTTTTGCAGCGAGCAGTATTTTTATTAAGCACAAAAAAATCTGTCATGGAAAGACAAGATTTTGAATGAATGAATGAAATAATTTATTACTGAAACGCGACAATTACGAGGGATGTAAAAGAGTAATAAAACATACGGTCAAAAGAATAAAAGCGTACAGCAAAAGGCGATGAGCGAGTCATGAAAATGACGATTTAAGCCCGCCCTATTATAAATTTGGATAAGTCGATATCAATTAATCTAGATTTGAATATATTTAAGTTAGGGGAAAACAGAGATATACTTATAGAAAAAGTCAAATTTTTGTAAATTAGAACGGACAAGAGGAACAACTAGCTTGAAACGATTTGTGCAGCGAGTAGTATTTTGATTAAGCACAAAAAAATCTGTCATGGAAAGACAAGATTTTTGACTAATAATTTGATACATCATACATAAGCAAATATGAAGGCGACGTAATTCTAATCGACACAAGTTAAGTTGGTTAAGGCGTTCGTCGTAAGAAAGAGGGCTATGATATCCAACTATTTATTTAGTAAATTTACGCTGAAGAGCCTCCAGCCTTTTGACATCACTAATATAAGAGGGGTTCCATAAAGCACAGGAATATTCAAGGATCGGTCTGACGTGAACAATGAAGGCCTTTACGAGATTATTTTTATCACGCGAAAAGAAGGATTTTCTAATTAAGATAGATCTCAAGAAAGCTTTCTTGATAATACTGTTGTAATGTTCCTTAAATTTCAGGTTGTGCAGAAATTAGCACTCCTAAATCGCGAACATAGACAGAATCGTTTGTAATAACTTGTGTATTGAGTGTATATGACATTTTAGGTTTATTTTTTCCCAAATATAGGGCTGTGCATTTAGAATATGATATTGGTAAACAATTTCTGGTGGCCCAAATGGAAATTCTATCTAAATCGGTCTGAAGTGTTTGATAATTGCAGGAAAGATTGAATATTTTTAAGTCATCCGCGAACATAAAAGTCGAACTTGACAAGTTATCAAAGATATCATTTATAAAAATCAAAAACAACGTAGGTCCAAGAATGGACCCTTGAATAACTTTACTTGTAACAGCGGCATAATCTGAAAAACACTGATTAACGCGAACACACTGAATACGATTAGATAGAAAAGCTTTTAACCAATTAAACAGGTGTTGTTGAATACCGTAACTAGTTAATTTAACAAGAAGTTTAGATATGTCGACTTTGTCAAAAGCTTTAGCAAAGTCTATATAAATAATATCAACGGTTTCTTTACATTCCAGTGATTTAACCCAAGAATGTTTACAATTTAATAGTTGCAATTCGCAAGATTTATGTTTTTGGAAACCATATTGAAAAGGTGATATTAACTCATTAGTAGATAAATAAATTGATAGTTGAGTATTAATAATACTTTCCATTATCTTACAAGTTGAGCAACAGAAAGAAACAGGACGATAATTTTCAGTTAATGAGGGGTCACCCTTTTTGATTATAGGTACAACAAAAGCCTCTCTCCAAATGTAGGGGTTTAAGAAGATAATAAGCTAATTTTTTAACAAAAAAGTTACTTAAACCATCAGGCGCTATCGAAGTCGAATTATTCATCTTAACAATTGCCCGTGAGACATTATTTTTCGTCAAAGACGATGTTTGAAATAGAAAAATCGCCCCGCTTCTGAAAAACAAAAGAATCGTTAATATCATCATTGGTAAATACGGAAGAGAAGTAATGATTGAACATATTAGTTTTACAATGAAGGTCAGTTACTACATTATTGTCAGTGGAAGTAATAGGTGAAATGCTTCGAGAATTATTTAAACGATTATTTACAAATCTAAAAAGGATTTCAGATCGTTATGTTGCAATAAATTACTTTCCTGTAAACAAAGATGATTATGAATTTCTTTGCGTAACATTTTACAGTGATTACGATACCTTTGTTTGCATATAATTGTACGATATTTTTTTGTATTTTTTCCATAAAAGCCGTTTTTTGGCAAATAATTTTCGTAAAACTTCAGGGTATGAAAATTTGGAAGGCTTTGCTTTGACTTCAGGAACAAAAGTAAAAATAAGAGGCCTTAAGACATTTAAAAATACATTGTACATGTCATTAACATTCAAACAAGTAGAAAAAAGATCAGGCCAAGAAAAGTAGAAAGAAAGCTACCAATACTAAAGTAGTCTGCTTTTTGAAAATTAAAGTGAGATTCTACATAAGTAGAAGGTGGAGTTATCAGAGTTTCAGAAGATAAAGAATTATGGTCACTTGTAGAAAAGGAGGGTAGTACTTTAATATTAGAAACATTATTTGCTGCAAAAATAACATCAATAATATTTGTATCATGCGTTTGATCTAAAACTAATTGTGTTAATCCTGTAGACGAGAAACAGTTGTAAAACAATTCGTTAAGAGAATCGGATGTAAAGGTACCTAAGGTCCAATCAATTTTAGGTAAATTGAAATCCCTAGGATAATTACGGGATAAGAGCAATTATTTACCCATTCTATCAAGTTACAGATTCTTAAAGCATGATTTAAATCGTAGTGAGGGAGGTCTGTAAATAAGAAGAAATATAATTCTATCCTGACCATGGAAAAAATCAATAATTAGAGAGTCAGATATACTTAGTTCGTTAGGAACTTTAACAAAACGAGCACTAAAATGTGATTTTACAAAGACAATGACCCTGCCGCCTTGTTTATTTACTCAATCAGAGCGAAAAGTTTGATAATTGTTTTGAGGACATAAAATGCTATCATGAATTACTTTGTTTTACCATGTTGCACAACAGAAAATTAAGTCAAAATTGTCACTATCTAATGAATAATATAACCCCCTAACTTGTTTACTAAACTTTGTGCATTGAATAAAAAACACCTAGCACTAAAAAATTTGGAGGGCGACTTATCCTATACAGAACTGGAATCAACGCGAGCAAAAGATTGAGGAAAGGATGGTTTAGGAAAATTAGAATGAGCGCGTGACGCGTAAGTCGGCTTCTTTTTGACACAATCAGCAGCAAAGTCTATGAAAAGATCCGTTTTGCCCGAGTTTCGTCAGTCGTTCAATTCAGCAAACAGCTTGCGCTGTCGCTTGCGCTGCATGTACAAAAGGTCTGGTCGAGCGCGCAATTTGGACCGACCATTAGATGGATTTGACCGGCAAATCACTTTGTTAACTAGTCCGATAAAACAATGTTGAGCACGTGGTGACGTGAGGCAAACCTTCAGGAATTGAGGTTTGCCCTGATGTATGGGACCATCACGGAAAACTTGCGTAATATCAACAGATGACAAGTCGGGTTCGTTGCTGAATTCATCAACCAAAGACTTTACAGAGTTCAAATCGTCATCTGAATCGGGTAAACCGAATAATACTGCATTTGACTTTTTGGTTTCTTGCTACAAACAGTCCTTGATTAACAAGCCAATGTTGGACGTATGGGATGCATGTTGCCTTCAATTCGTAGCATTCTTCCAATAAATTTATTCGAGATTCTAATATGGAAAATTTGGCTGGTAAGGAGGCAATATTTTCAAATACAGGTTTGCAACAGCTGCAAACAAATGGGAAAGAGAATGAAGCATCCACATATTGTTTGCTATTAAAATAAGAGATGAGCGCTGGTGGTAAATTTAGGCATTCGGCATGAGCCCATTTGTGGCAAATATCGCACTGAATGGCTGAAATATGACTCTCAGTAACTAATAGCGAACAGATTATGCATGGGTAGGCATCATTTTTAATAGGATGATTTTGAAGCATTAGATTTGCTGAATGCGATGAAGATTTGGATTGACAATCAATGGGCTTCTTTGACTGACTAGGTTTGCCCATGGTGGATGTAATTTACAACTGTATATAATATATAATTGCAGCAATTGACCGGTTGATGTGAAAAGCCTTATTTAAGTTAGGTTGATTTATGACTAATAATTTGATACATCACACATAAGCAAATATGCAGGCGACATAATTCTAATCGACACAAGCTAAGTTGGTTAAGGCCTTCATTGTGGGAAAGAGGGCTATGATATCCAATTATGTATTTAGTAAATTTACGCTGAAGAGCCTCCAGCCTGTTGATATCACTAATATAAGAAGGGTTCCATAACGCACAGGAATATTCAAGGATCAGTCTGATGTAAACAATGAAGGCCTTAACGAGATTATTTCTATCATGCAAAAAGAAGGATTTTCTAATTAATATAGATCTCAAGAAAGCTTTCTTGATTATACTGCTGTAATGTTCCTTAAATTTCAGGTTTTGTGAAATTAGCATGCCTAAATTGCGAACATAGACAGAATCGACCATAATAGCTTGTTTATTGAGTGTATATGACAATTTAGGAATATTTTTGCCCAAATATAGGCTGTACATTTAGAATATGATATTGGTAAACAATTATTGGTGGCCCAAAAAGAAATTCTATCTAAATCGGTCTGAAGTATTTGATAATTGCGGGAAAGATTGAATATTTTTAGGTCATCTGCAAACATAAAAGTCGAACTTGACAAGCTATCAAAGATATCATTTAAAAATTGAGAGTCATTTATCCCCTCCCTAAATGCTCGACTAGCCCCCCAATTTTGAACTCCTACTTTTACGTAGGTACTTGAAGAAGAAGAAATTGTATTTGCTCCGACGAAGTTACATACATGATGGAAAAAAAGACGATTTAAACATACACTGAATGAAAGACTTAATATTCGACACACGGAAAAAACACAAAAGTTCAAGGATTACAAGAAAGTCGACGAAAGCGGGGTAACGCAAAGGCAATATTTGATGGCGCTTATTTACTGCCCTGGGTTGAGTCAATTTGTTTTAGTCTGTTAAGAAAAATATGCCTATTAGGTGCTCTAACAATTTGTTCAGATAGAGAATTCCGAACTGAACTTGATTACAAAAGTCAAGGCATTCGAGTAGCAGGTTCACATATGTATATATTAGATAGTCATATTGTAAAGGCGTATGTATGCAGTTCGTAGCATCCGATAAAGTGGAAGGAAGTTGGTGCCAACCGGATTCGAAATGTGGACCTCTTGCTCCAAAGTCCAGAACCTTAACCAATTGACTAACGCTGGTTCATTTCGATAAAGAATGCAAGGTATTTGTAATGTTTTGCATTGGTTTACCTGCTTATTAGGTTTAGGCTTAATATCATGGACTGACCAAAATGTTGGTGCCATCATCTAAAATATGCCTTAGTAATGGGATGTGTTGAGCAGAGTGGGCGAAGCGAGCGACGTGAGTCACTTCCCATTACTAGGCTTATGTTAAACACTGGAAGCAACATTTTGGTCAATCACGTGAATCTACAGAAACAGTCTGAGCATTGCCTTATTTGTTTTCGACTTGACTCAATTCAAACCAATTAGGTGGCAGCTTTCACCGAATACTATTTGCTGTATACGTATTTATAAAGCGGCTATTTTAATACATATGTGAACCAGATACACCAATACCCAATGTAATTAAGGGTTCCAAATGACCGATTCATATTCCAACCACGGTTTTTTTTGTATTTGGCAAAGATTTTTCTCGATGTACAAAGACTTTTTGGGACCGTTTTTGTACCAGTGTTTTTTTTGTACTCGGCAAAGATTTTTCCCAATGTACAAAGACTTTTCGGGACCGTCTTTGTAAATGTATAAACATTTTTAAGAAGACAAAAATTGCAAAAAAGGTATGAAATTTGCAAAAATTTTCGTCGCTTTGCACTGAAATGAGTAATTGTGCGTTCTATATACCTTTATAATGGCAGAAATTGCATTTCAAAAGAAAAATGTCAAATTTTTCGGCGCTTCGTGCCATTTTAAGACGATTCTCAGTGATTTTTGCCCTTAGAGACCCAGAAATTAGCTAAAATGGGTTAAAAGGTTAAAGGAACGGCTTTTCACCCACAGTGGGTATTACCTGCACATGAGAGACGTGTTTCTCGCTGAGATACCGCAAGGGGTCGCGACTCCCAAGGGCTTTAACCTCCGCCACACAAGTGCAGCTTCCCATTCATCGACCCCGGAGGGATGAAAGGCTGGGTTGGCCTGCCGAAAAGAACAGCGTCAACGTGGTTTCGAACCTAGAACCTTGCGATCCGTAGGTTTAAGTGTTAACCACTCGGCGTCTCTCCGACAGCTAAAATACAATACCAAAAGTCGAACAACTTTGTTTTTACCACACTAAGATCGCTACTGTACCATATTATAGTACGCAAAAATTTGTGTGTACAAAATGTACAAAGACTTTTGGCGACCACCTTTGTACATGTGCGAACGGACCTTGTACAAAAAAAAACTGATTCCAACACAGGACGTACACAAGTGACAAAGGCTTTTCGGAGTAGTGACCTGTCTTTAGAAACGAAACTATGCAAAATTCACTTCCCTAATTGCATTCCATTTGTCACAATGTATTCACAATGTGATCTAGAGGTGAGATCAGAGTTCAGAAAGATACCTAAATCTTTAATGCATGTCGTAATGAGTAAAAACATTATTAATATAATACGAATACTTGGAATTTGATTTTCCTAAATGTAAGGCTGCGCATATATGTATGAGCCGATATTTGTACATAGTTTCCACACGTAGAAACTTTCCACTGCAATGCAGTGTTTTTTGTACAAGGTCCGTTTTTACATGTACAAAGATGGTCCCTAAAAGTCTTTGTACATTTCTGTACACACAAATTTTTGGGTACTATAATATGGTACAGTAGCGATTTTAGTGTGGCAAAAACAGAGTTGTTCGACCTTTGGTTACATATTTTAGCAATTTCTAGGTTTCTGAGGACAAAAATCAGTAATAATCGTCTCAAAAATGGCACGAAGCGCCAGAAAATTTAGCATTTTTCCTTTCAAAATGCAATTTCTGAAATTATAAAGATACTAGTTGAGCTGCCCGGTGTTGCCCGGGCTGAACTTAGGCCTGATAGCTATATGGAATTGATATGTCTCTTGTGTTTTTTATTTTTCTAGACTTTTGATGTTTTTGGGATATTTCTAAAAAAATTGTTGGTATAAACCATATTTTATTTTTGGATTTTTTTAAAATGTCTTTTGTCAACCATTTTTTTGATCAAATCCATATTTTTGACGTTACAGAATGGTTTTTGAAAATTGTTTAGCCATAATCATATTTTTGATGTTCTGGGATGTTCTGGAAATTTTTTTGATAAAACCCATATTTTTGATGTATCGGGATGTTTTGGAAAATTTTTTTTAATCAAACCCATATTTTTGATGTTTTGGGATGTTTTGGAAAATTTTTTCGTCAAACCATATTTTTGATGTTTTAGGATGTTTTGGAAAATTTTTTTGGTCAAACCATATTTTTGATGTTTTAAAAATTTATTGTTTGTTGTAGTAAAGGGGTGTCATATATCACGTGATATCTCATCACTCATATGTTATAGCTGATGGTATCTCCTATCTTATATCACTGCATGTTATGGCACAGACAGGGTATCTATATCACACCTATCTTATAGCATTGCCTATCTCGTAGCACAGGGTATCTTATATCACATACTATCTTATAACATTGCCTATCTTGCAGCTCGGGGTATCATATCACTTCCTATCTTATAGCATTGCCTATCTTGTAGCACGGGGTATCTTTTATAACATCTCATCTTATAGCATTGCCTATCTTGCAGCACGGGGTATCTTATATCACGTCCTATCTTATAGTATTGCCTATCCTGTAGCACAGGGTATCTTAATTCACGTCCTATCTTATAGCATTGCCTATCTTGTTGCACATAGTATCTCATACCACGCCTATCTTATAAAATTGCCTATGCTATAGTATTATTTGCTTAAACTCGTATTTTGATGTTTCACAGTGCCGACCAATTCTATGACATATGACAATTTACATAGTGTCGCCAGGCATGCTCCCCTATACAAATAGTATAAACTGAGTTTTGAAAAAATAGCAAAAAATCGACCATCTCCCGAAATCGTGGAGGCTTATAGCACCGGGGCCAAACCCAGCTCCCTCCATGCCCAGGGCCAATGGGTGCATTTGTCAAAATTTCAAAATCGCTACTACACCCCCAGCCGGTAGGCCGATCTTGGGCCAAAACGTCAGCCCACCAAGTTTTAAGGGGCCCTTGCCAACCCCGGACATACAAACACACTTTCACAAATATATAGTAGATATAGAACACACAATTGCTCATTTCGGCGCGGAGCGCCGAGAATTTTTGCGAATTTCGAACCTTTTTTGCAGTTTTTGTCTTCCGAAAAATCTTTGTACATGTACAAAGACGGTCCCTTAAAGTCTTTGTACATCGCGAAAAATCTTTGCCGAATACAAATAAAAACCGTGCTGCAATGTGTGACCTATCTTTTTTTACTTGCATTCAAAAAAGGTCCTACTCGTAGGCACTGTTCTTTCCACTTATTTGGTCCATTGTCAATCAAAATCTTGAAAAACGGAAAAATTTCCGAGCATGGTTGGCATTTGTGGAAATTGTTTTGTAGAGCATAGATGCGTTTTAGAGAGAATAAAATTTTAAAAATTCTTCGGAGCACCGGATTGATTTAATTAATGCAAAAATGCGCTCTAGAGAGATAAAATGTCAAAATTTTTCAACGCTCCGCACCGAATTAATTGAATTTTATAATTTAATATTGATGTCTAGGGCGCGCCGCGCCGATTGCAGCATTTTTACTGACAACTCGCTCTAGAACTTTAATATCAATGATAATCCTCATCTTCTGCACAGACTTGGACAATTTTCGTAACGCAAAAAATGCATTTAAGAGAGGCAAAATGTCAAATTTTTTAGGCGCTTCTAGCGTCGGATCGAGTTGATTTTATTGCTTTTTATTGTGGAAGATTTAATTTCATTACTTTTTATTATTGCTTCTTTATTGATTTAATTTTATCACTTTTCATTCTTGTTGAATTTTCTTCTTGTTGAATTTATAAATTCAAAATTTAATTGAATATCAATAAAAGGTCTATTTTTCAACTGGCTTGATTTTTTTACGTGATCGCTGTCAGCGTGTTTGCATAGAGTTTTCTCAAATTTCAAGCCTCTTGGCATTGGAGTACCCCAGGGTAGTTGTGTTAGTCCCACTCACGGTTTTTTCTATTCGGCAAAGATTTTTTCCGATGTACAAAGACTTTTCGGGACCGTCTTTGATACATGTACAAAGATTTTTGGGACGACAACAATTGTAAAAAGTCTGAAATTCTCTAAAATTTTTGGTTCTTCGCGCCTAAATGAGTAATTGTTTGTTCTATATCTTTTATTTTGGTAGAAATTGCATTTAGAAAGCAAAAATACAAAAATTTTTCGGCGCTTCGCGTTTTTGAGTCAATTTTTAGTATTTTTATCATCTGAAACCCAGAAATTGGCTAACAAACGCTACCAAAGGTCGAAAAAACCCTGTTTTATCACACTGTAAACCCTACCCCACTATACCATATTATAGCACTCCAAAATTTGCATGTACAAAATGTACATACAAAGACTTATGGGGACCATCTTTGTACATGTACAAAGGGATCTTGTACGAAAATACACTGGTCCCATTTTATTTTTAATTTATATAAATGATCCATGCCATTTGATTTAAGAATAGTAAAATCTACCTTTTTGCAGATAATGTCAAAACATTCGGTTATTCTTGATCATCTGTTGATACAAGAAGACCTAGATAATATTTATACTTGGTCTACTGATTGGCAACTTCCTATTGCTGCTGATGAATGTGCAGTTTTGCGTCTTGGCAACATGGTTTTTTTGTATTCGGCAAAGATTTTTACCGATGTACGAAGATTTTTCGGGACCGTCTTTGTGTACATGTACAAAGATTTTTGCTGGACAATAATCGATAAAAAGTTGCCGAATTCTCAAAAATTTATGGCGCTCTGCGCCGAAATATGTAATCATCTGTTCTATATGTCCTTATAATGGCAGAATTTGCTTTTAGGAAGAAAAATGTCAAGTTTTTACTAGACAATTATTAGTAAATTTTGTCCTCATAAACCCAGAAATTGGCTAAAATGCACTACCAAAGGTCGAAAAACCCTGTTTTATCAACACTGAAAACGCTATTGTACCATATTATAGTACTCGAAAATTTGCGTGTACAAAATGTACTAAGACTTTTGGGGACCATCTTTGTACATATATAAACAAAGGGACCTTGTACAAAAAGACAATCTCAAAATGCCTCATCGTTTGAATAATGTATCTATTCCAGATAATATAAGTCCTGTTCGTGATCTAAGAGTATATATTTCCTATAATCTTAAATGTTAAAGATCCTTTAAATCACCTAATCAAAAAAGCATTTTTTTGCGATGATTATGAATTTACGGATGAACTTTGACCATTTTTAAAGTGAATTCAGGACCGTCATTAGGATGATTTTGTAAAAATGTCAACGTTAGGACTCAAAATAGAAGTGCTCTTTCTAAAAATTTTCCGGGCTCTGCCCCGGACCTAGCTGGGGGCGCTTGAGCGCGCCACTTCAGACCTCTTAGCCCTAAAAGAGATGGTTTTCGTTTAATTCTCACCGGGTACTGCTACAGAATAGTAATTGTTATGACGTCATCGGCAATGGTACTGATAGCAATAATTGCAATAGTCCTTTTTCTTCTAACGCAATGACCTCTACTATTTAACGGCTCGACTTAATGCATATAAATAATTCATACCAATAAACTAAGCCTAAGCCTAAGGATAAAAATAAAACAGATTATTATTGATTATTTTAACAATGTACGTAACTATTCTGTAGAAGTGCCTCTCACCGTATCTAAGGTATCCGGGTACCAAAATTTGTAAAGTAAAATGTATCCTTTGGCCCCCCTTATGTTTTGAAAAATTTTGGTTGTGCCCCCCGAATTTGAAAAATTTTGGTCGTGCCCCCGAAACAAAATTCTGGGAGTTATTTTGGAATATGATGAAAACCAAAATTGTCGAAAATCGTGAAATATCCTAAAAACAAATTTTCTTGATAGGTAACCTTCATACAAAGCGCGGAAAAAAATTTTGATCGAAAACCAACAGTCACTTCACGAACAATTCAAGGTTTGCATGAAAACATCAAACTTTATTCACATTGCAGAAATTGACGATATAGAACCTGGGGAAGTTTCCTTACAAAGAATACCCTTTTTGAGCATATTCGACACGCTGAGTACGACTATGGAAATAATTTTGCAAAAAGCATGTGTTCTTATTTGTCGACTCAAGCGGGGTATGTCGCCTAAGCGGAGTATGTCGACCTAAGCGGGAGTATGCCGACCTAAGCATGTTTAAGGCTTGATAGCATCTACACTAAATCTGAGCCTTAGAATTATGAGGTAAAGACAAAGAATTAGAAGTTTGAGTAAAAACTGCCTATACTTTAGCATTATAAGATGCAACGTTTGTATTCCTGTAGCATACATGCACGTAGGGGGTGAGAGTAATAAATCCCGCTGAAGGGTCAGCCAGGCAGGTACTGTCCGGCGATTTTGAAGTGACGGAACGGTTTTTGCATCATTCTTGTGGTAGAAGCAGTAAAAATGTCAACTTTTCCGGTGCTTCGCGCAGGATTAGTACTTTTATGTACTATTTACTCAAAAGACGCCCAATATCGGTCAATTTTCTGTATTTTTTAGTGTTAAAAGTGATATAATGCGGTAAAGATGGACTAAAAATGCTTTAAAAATGCGATAGTACCACGAAAAAACGTCAGGCTATTTTGATCATTTTGGTCGTTTAAATAGCAAAAAGAAATTGTGAACATTAAATTTACTGTCTTGGATTCCTGGGATTTTACTCCCCCTGCCCCCTGACCTTTTGCACCTATGTCCTGTAGCCCCTTTGGTACTGTGTCGATTTTGATCAAATATCTTTTCCGCGCTTTCTCTTAGGAGCCCTATACCCTAAAAGCAGTTTGAATTGAATTCGTGTTGAAATGTGAATTTTCCGTTTTATGGGCCTGATTACCTATACTTATATTTTACTTTTTTTCTAAGTCGTTGCGTCGTATCGTGTTATGTATCTTACTTGCTTGCGTCGGTATCATACATGCACAGCATGGGAATTCTGAAGGGGGGGGGTGGAATTTTAAAGTGCCTTTTTAGGCCCAAACGCGTCAAAAAGATCGTTTTCGGAGTTTCTAATGATGCGCTGTCTTTCTATCACAAAGACAAAAAATTTTGAAAAAAAATCAAAAAAGTTCGAATAATTGGACAGAATATAGTTAAAACATGAATCTATGGCCCGAATCGCCGAAAATTTGACACTTTTGGGCAAATAGATAGCTAAAAACGCTTGAAAAAGCACTTTACGAATTTTTAGCAAATTTTCGGAAACTTCCGAAAAATCGCGAATTCTGGGGGGATCCCCCAAAGCCCCCAAGATCATGTATGGTCGGTACATTGATGTAATAACAATCATTGTTAACTGGTGTCGAGTTACAACTTTTAGTCATTGTTGCATTTGCTTAGCATTTACGGTCTGAGGTCAGTCTGATATGGGGCTCACCGAGTTTTTCAGAGCTAAAATGATTTAAAAATGACTAGAAAGGTTTAAAAAGTGTAACAACTACAGTAGTCCTCAAATGCTGGTCGATTTCAATCTTTTTCACGAAAAAGCCTTGACTCTTGACCGTTTCTGATTTTGATCTCATCATATTTACCCCAGAAAATTCTCCATTTTCCTTAAGTCTTAAGCATGCGTCTGCTGGCTACAGCTCTAGTAAATGCGAGAGCGATTCGCTTTATATCTCGTTGCATAAAATCGTAGTTGAACATCAAATTGTTTTCGCCTCATGCCGTTTGATTTCAGCAATCACTTGATTAGTTACATAGAAAGCTAAAAACTAATTGAAGAGACTTACAATGAAAACATAAACAACTTGTCTATTTATTCTGTTCTCGTTTCACTTGAACTCTTGCGCTACGTGAAACCCGTAATTTCTCATAATATAACTTTGTGTGCTTTTTATGTACTTGTGTATATACTATTTCTCGCGTCTTTCTGTTTCTTTTATACTAACAGCATGCCTAATTTATTTACCTTTTATTTATTTATTTATATATTATTTTTTCATATTGATGACTTTCTGTTATTATTACAAGTACACACCATGAGACACATAAAATTCTTCAACTGAATATGATCTGAATTCGAGTAAAAGTAATATCTTAGTAATTATAATTATTTTTATTTATTATATTATTATTATTGTTATTATTATTATTATTATTATTATTATTATTATTATTATTATTATTATTATTATTAATATTATTATTATTATTATTGTTTTTATTAATAATCAATGTTTTTATTGTTATTATTAATTATTATTATTATTATTATTATTATTATTATTATTATTATTATTATTATTATTGTTATTATTAATATCATCATCATTATAATAATACTAATAATAATAAAAATAAATCATTATTATTATTATTATTATTATTATTTTTTTTTTCATCATAATTATTACGATTCACGAATAAAGCTGGGCACATATATTACAGAAGAAATGTCAGCACGGGACGTCATCACACCTGGGCGTGGGAGGGGGGGTTTGGGTGGTATGCACCCCCTAGAAACCAAAATACCTCTCCCAGAAATCAAAATACCCCCAGAATTCAATTTTTAAAATTTTTTTCGTTTTTTCGCAATTTTTTGATGCCAATGGATAGTGCTCGATGAGAAACGTCGAAAAATGATGTCTTTTTCGCCATACCACCATTTTTAAGGCAATTTTTTGACCTTTGAAAAATCTTGCACCCTCCAGAATTTTCTTGCTGCCCACGTATGGACGTCATATTATTACATTATGTGGCATGTTTCTAGGCCCCGGCTCCGGTAAAAAAGGCGGCCCGGTACTGCTCTAAATGAAATTACTAAAATTATACTGAAATCATACTAAAATTACTAAAAATTAAAATTACTGTAAAAATACTATAATTTATTATACCTGCTTACAGATGAAATAAAGATTTTAGGTACCACCTTTGTACCTGTAAATAAGAACGTTGTACAAAAATAAGGATCACAATTTACGAAATGACCATTTCTGAATTTCACTCCCCTTCCCCTTCCCTCTGGCCACCTCGACCCTTTCCACGTTATGCTCTTAAGAATTAGTGAATGCCGTCAGTTTTCTACGACTCATCCGCATAAAAATTATTTAAAACGGAAGGGTTCAATTGATAGAATGCATTCTGAAATTGAGTTCTACCTTTTTCATCAATTACAAGCGGCATTTTGAAAGATTGACGAAAGGTAGTAAAACAGTGGTGTTTTGAGTTTTAAAAGCCGCTAAAACTTTTAAAAAATTGTTTGAAGCACAAGTATTGCATGTAACATTTCTCGAACTTCACCCTGACCCTTCCTAACCATAGGTGGGCGGTACCAAAGTTCTGGGGGAGTGCAAGATTTTTTCAAAGGTGAAAAATGGCCTTAAAAATGGTGGTATGGCGAAAAAACACCATTTTCCAACGTTTCTCATCGAGCACTATCCATTGGCATAAAAAAATTGCGAAAAAAACAAAAAATTTTCAAAAATTGAATTCTGGGGGGTATCTTGGTTTCTCGGGGGGGGGGGTTGCATACCTCCCGAACCCCCACGCCCAGGTATGTTCTTAACTCGCCTTCTCTCTTATTTAACACATGTTTGTGTGTACAACATGTGTCGACCTTAGGTGGGCGGCATTAAAATTCTGGGGGTGCAGTGGAAGATGTTTCAAAGGTCAAAAAATGGCTTCAACAATGTTGGTATGGCGAAAAACACCATTTTTCAACGTTTCTAATCGAGCACTATCCATTGGCATAAAAAAATTGCGAGAAAAAATTTCAAAAATTGAATTCGGTGGGGGGGGGTTGGTATTTCGGTTTCTGGGGGTATTTTAGTTTCTGGGGGTATTTTAGATTCTGGGGGGTATTTCAGTTTCTCGGAGGGGGGGGAGTACATACCCCCGAACCCCCACGCCCAGGTGTGGTGTCGACTCTTTTGTACGTCGTACGTAGGTTAGATATGCGAGCAGAATATAAGTTATCTAACAGCTAAGAATTATTGGGATGGGATGACTGGCGGCTATTCCAATAACTGATTTTCGATTTTTGACTTAAACACCGAAAACTTTAGAAAAAGAATCAAACAAATTTTGGTTTAAAATGCAGAAAGAGTAAAAGAAATTATGATCCTTAAAGGGACGAGTCAGTTGACCTTAGGTGGGAGATCATCCTTACTTTAGCTAAAGATTCAAAAAATTAAACACATTGCACAAATAAGTAATTCACTAGGTGTTTTTAAGCAATTTTGTGAAAAGATTTTGGTTTCTGTCTGCTTTCATCTTTCATGATTGTGTATTTTTGCAGATGCTTTCAAGGAATTTCGTTCACAGATTAAGATTTCCGTCTGCTTTTATTCTGTATGTTATTTTTTCACAAAATTTCTGTTTTTTAGGTCTCATGTCATGTGTGTTGTAGGACCATACGAAATTGGATTTTTTTCAATTTTTCATATTTATTTACCCTTTCGATTTACTGAATTCCAATGATATACTTCGGAAATAAGTTTCTTTGTCGCGTACGCAATTGTTTTTTGCATACCACTTTTCAGCGTTTTTTTAGCACGACCCCATTAGCAAATGAAAATTTTTCCCGTTAGCACGGGCGGGATGGCTTACATTTGCACGACAGGTTTTTTACCTGTAATATACCTATGATATCAGTGATGCATGTTCTTTTCTTTTTCAGTACATCTGTTTAATGTTTGAATTACAATGATATTCTGCAGATAAATGTTTTGTTTGCCAGTAAAACTAGATTTGAACAAATCAGGAAATTCATGCTGAATTGCGCTTATTGGCTTTCTAAAGCTAAATGGACTCATGAGCTGCTAACACTTTTTACAACATCACAAATGATAAAGCGATTGCCAGACGGAATCTTGTGCATAGATCATAATTCTTGAGTCAATGTGAACCGATTACAAAAGCGATTTAAACTGGAGTAGCAATTACGATATTGTGCATAGCGATGAATAAGCATATGAAGTTCTACGATGCAAAGTTGTGTTACAATAAGCTGCCTAGAAAGCACGTTTGTAGCTGCTCGCTGGATCGCTGAAAATTGATTTCCATGCACAATGTTTCGTGAAATAGACTATAATTTAATCTGACAGACGTTACTGCGCTCATAAATTGAATGATGAATAAACATAAAGAGACTGATTTCGTTTTTTAACAGAAAAATGCGAAATTGTCAAAAAGTAAATATTTAGCGCTAGAAATCTTTAAACAAATAGGCGAGATACATGCATAATCCTTTACATTGCACGAAGATTGATTATGGCGTTTAAATCGCGCGCTTGATGGCTAAATAAACAGTAAGTATGACACTTGCGCCGAAAAGTTTTCGGGATTTCCGCTGAAAAATACGTTAAAACGCGTTAAAATCACTAAACTTTTACTCTAGAATGGTCGTACATATTAGCACATCGTGCTAACGGCCAAAATTTTCATTAGCAGAGGCAACTTTCATCAGCGTGGTGCTAAAAAACCGTGGCTTTGTTGCATCTATTGATGCATTATTCATATTTCATTGAATTGTCGTTCCTACTCGCTTATTTACATCATGCTTACTCGTCTATAACGTATTGTCTCTAAATAGAACTGCATCGCATGTGTACGTATTATATTTTTATATCCTCTCTTCGCAACTAATAAATAATTTGCATTTCAACACGCTTTTACTCCTATACACGGTTTTGCCCTTTAGCTCGAGTAGATATAGGACTCATTTATACATGGATGCCTCGTAAAAGTACTTAGTTGCCGAAGCTTCTATTTATCTGAGGCTGGCTGGACAATGCCATAAAAATCAGCTCTTGTTTGTTGCTAGTTTCTTCTATGTCGAGTCAAGCTAGAAATAAGCTTGTTGTGTCGTTTCGCTCGCCACTTACATTACGACCATAGTAGTCAGTACTTTGAGCGGTCAGCCAGCCACCTGATACTATATTTTGTGCCATGAGTATATATAGCTCTTAAAATTAATATCCGTCGTATAAATATTACAAATTTTATTATCCTGCGGAGAACTGCATCGCCGTATCATTAAAGCGCGCGTGACATGAAAAATAGGTCGTATAAAGACTTGATAATATTCTCTCAAATTGATTGTTCCAGCGACTGAGTGAAAGCCGACGAAAGCTTATTCAGCCAGAAGCTTGGTTGTCTGCAGGCAGGAAAAATGAGGTTTTGGAGGTACCTACATCTTGTGAAGAAAGAGAACGTCCGTTTCGTAGTATATCTAACCGCCTAGCGAATCGATCGGCGTTAAGATATGAAACACCTTGGTCGGCTTTTGCTTCATGTATATCTTGTATACTAGGTAATATTAAATCTTGCTTGCGTGTTGCTAGATACACTGTCAGAAACATGAGTTGAAAGCGGATTAGTGCGGGATTTCAAGCTGGACATGCCATAAATGCACGGTGCATATGGGGCTCAGCAGAAGCTAATGATAATTTTTTAAATTTTTTTACTCACTTGTTTTATGTCCTAGCTGTGATAATAGGATTTGCTTATCCGTGAATTGAAAGAACTTTTTCTTTAGATCAATTTTCGCTGGTAATTTTGCCTGCGTATGTGGAAAATAGCTATTGTTTTCCCAGCGGCTTCGGTTTTTATTTCAATTGCCTGGAACGTGTCTGGAAGCTGGCGAGCAGACACTCATGTACGCAGCTTTGCTGATTATTGATCTCCGTATGCGTTCACTCCTAAATATTCCTCAAATTATTGTGCATTAATGATATTTTATCTGTGACGTCATGCTAATATTCTCATATGACGACACTCTTTTTGAATTACAAGTGAATGATTTTTTCATGTTTGAGGTACCTACAAAGCACACACTTTGATAATCTGAATTGTGAAGGAAATATGAAAAAGAAGAAATATTTAGTTATAATTATTCCTAATCAGTCTAGATGGGCCAAAACAAGTACAATACAAGTACAAATAAGTCTACAAAATGAAAATCATAGGTGGACAGACTGAATAATCCAGTATATATTTAATTATAATAATAAAAATATACAATCTTTGCACATAAACTCGTATCGTAACTGTTTACTATATTACACATAGACTAGACGTACGTATATTAAGAGTACTAGAAAGTGGATTGTTCCTGCTTCTTCGCCAATAAGCTGATCTTACTATGCTGATCCTTTAATTAATTTTATGCATTCCGTCTGTTCAGAGTTAACAGATCATCGAATTTCATTCATAAGAGCTGATAGAATAGAAAAAAATTTATTCGTCATCCGATTTACGTTATTTATTTCGAGATGAACTATAAAATTAATGAATAAATCATAAATGTATCAATGATATAATAATAGTAACATCAATAATAAATATTAATAGATTTATTAATAACTAATTTAAAAGTAAAGCGAATACGCTGAATTCAAATTGCTTAAGTTGGGTCCAAATCTACATTCGAGCTAAAGAAACAATTTAACGATCAAATTTTGCCATTTGAATTCGTCAGTATTCTGAAATATACCATTTCTTCGGTTCCTCATAATTTCGAAGATTGATTTTGAAAGAAAATCTTGTAGTTTTGCAATTAATTACAAATGTTTTAGTCCCGGCCCGGGGCAAGCCCTGCCCCGGCACCGGGGTTTGGGACATCCCTACTAAGTATGTAGGTAAATGTAAAAGTCTAGCAAACCATGTAAATTTTATGAGTAAGTACATACATATTTTGAGCGGTTGACAGTGATATATGTAATTTCACGCACTGTCACACGGACCACCTTCTATTTTGAAAGCTAATAATATAGTACATATAAGGTCATCAGCAATTGAGCTGCGGAAGGAAGTCCATCTCAGTTCCGTCAAACAGCGTTATATCAAAACACGAAGGCATGCCAAATAATGCTTGTAAGGTATTTTTGTTGAACTAAAAGGCGGATCCGGAATTTTCTTACACGGGGTGGAACCTAAAATTTTCCTAAACATGCCAAACAGTGTCCAAAAAATCCATCCATTATGCTTAAGGTAGCAGGCTTTTTGCCGTCTTTTGATAGATGGAATCATTTGTGATCCGAAAAAGTTTTAAAATTCTAGGAAGTTAAAACAGGCACAAAATTAATGCAAAAATCAGTACAAAGCGCTGAAAAAATACTTAAGAAAGCATTGCAAGAATTAAAAAATCCTTGTTCTGTACATGAACTACTCTTCTGACGTAAAAATAAAGTTTTTAGCGCGCCAAGAAAGTCAGTAAATGTCCTTAAGAAGTAATACTCGGCGAACAGCGCCGGAAAAATTCGAAAAATCGTCATAAAATGGCTAAAATCATCAAGCGCCTAACTATTTTTCGGCAACAGGGGAGCGGCCGCCCCCGCCCCCTCTAAACTCGCGCTTGCAGACCTCGACTCATTCACATCATCCGAATTCATTAAAACAGTATAAATCGAGTGGTTCTAATGAAATGCGATATTAAACGAAAGTTATATCGGCGGGTCTAACCAATAGCGGGTCTAACAAGATTTTGTTCCGTGAGTCAATCGATTCAGTTGGTCTAAGGAAATTTTTTTCTGGTGGGTCTACCGATACGGTGGGTCTAACGAGATTTTTTCGGTGGGTCTACCGATACAGTGCGTATAACAAAATGATTTTCGGCGGGTCTAACGAGATTTTTTTCCGATGGGTCTATCGAGATTTTTTTCTGGCGGGTCTATTGAGACATTGGATCTAACGAGTCGGTGGGTCTAACGATACAGTGGGTGTAACGATGCACAATCTTTTCATCTTTATCTCGAATTCAAAATTAGTCATCATCGTCGTGACTCGTGAGCATACGTGGGCAGCAAAAAAATTCTGGGGGGGTGCAAGATTTTTTGAAAGTCAAAAAATGGCCTTAAAAAATGGTGGTAGGGCAATAAAAACACCATTTTTCGACGTTTCTCATCAAGCACTATCCATTGGCATCAAAAATTGCGAAAAAAACGAAAAGAAATTTTCAAAAATTGAAAGCTGGGGGGTATTTTGATTTCTGGGGGGGTATTTTGGTTTCTGGGGGGGTGCATACCCCCCAAACCCCCACGCCCAGGTGTGCTCGTGAGTGATCGGACTGAGTAACAACAAAAGTCAATGTTCCAGCACCACTATGGCTCGTATCTATCGTGTCTAGGTTTACGTTTTATATCAGCAGTTTCGTTGCTTTAACGCATTCGAAGGAGAAAACACATCTTGTTTTTAATTCTGTTGTCATGAATTGAAAGATACGTATCATGCGGTTTTGTGCATTTATGGAATCATTTCCTTATCCCAATATTCTAAACCGTTTTAATATCCTTATTTAATATCTGCTGCATTCTTTAATTTCAATACACATTAGATTTTAAGCGTTCTTCATACCGAAGTAAGTTTTGGCCATCTTGTCGTAAGCAGCCTTCCTTACCTTTTGAACGACCAACTAACCGCTTTTACGCCTTTTATTCAGTAAATGTCGATTACGTCGTCGACCTCATCAAATGCTCCATTCAGCGCTTTGTGCGTGAAGCGACTCGTATTTATTGCAGGGTACTGTACGTCGTTTGCCCTCCTTGCAAAATAGGGAATAGTCCTCATTTAGGATCACGTACGTAAAAACAACCTCATTCGAAAATATGCCCGGCCCATGTTCTGCCGAGTACGCTGCTTAACGCATTTCCTTCACAAGACCATACAAAAGTGCTATATGTCGGGAAATCGTCAAAAACCCTACAACGGGCATTACTCGCCGAATAGCGGTTGCTGTAGCGTTTACGAGTTGCATTCCTGGCTACTGAGACCACAGATTTGCCGCCTGTTTCCAATGCCCTTTGTCCGGACAGGTTTCCTGATTCGCTAGACGGTTCCTCGTTCGTACAAATCGCTACTGCGGGAAATAAAGGTTAGAGTGCACATTCGGTAGACCAGACCGTTGCCTGACCAACAGCGCTGCGTTTTTACATTGACCTGACCTGACACAACTAGTTTTTTCATTATTGATCAGTCTTTTTTATGTACCTCTGATTGGCTATTCTGTCCAGTTCGTATCTGTGACATTCAGATAAGGTACTTATCATTGTTTTCACATGATACTATTTTTGCTACCGAATGGATGGCTGTTGTATGATTTGTTTATGGTATGTTATATTGATATTTTTATTAGCTTAAAATTGGTGCACGAATGCGGAAGCGGTTGATTCGATGTGGATTGGTCTCTTGCTAAATCCTAGAAGAAAATCCGTTTTGTTCTTATAGTTCTTCTGAATAAAACATCAATGTCACTTTTGGATATTTATTCGTCTCGTTCTAAATATAGTTAGCAAAACAACTATCTTGATTGATACCTATATGGTTTCACTGCTCAAAACCAATGCATAACAGTAGGTAAACTACCTCGGCTGGTATGCGTTATGTGCTGCTTCGCCACAAATACGCATATTCATGTACCGCATGTCAAAAATGCCATTATTT
Organism: Mermis nigrescens; assembly: GCA_036768485.1. Classification (NCBI taxonomy): domain Eukaryota; kingdom Metazoa; phylum Nematoda; class Enoplea; order Mermithida; family Mermithidae; genus Mermis; species Mermis nigrescens. The sequence continues at coordinate 258,247 of JAVLUZ010000463.1, forward strand.
TTCGAAATCCCAGCCTTATTCCGAAATGCATTAAATAACAGATTCAAAGCGTACTTTTTGCCGAACAAACTGACATCGATTTTAACTTCATTGTTAATGTTACTGCCAGCGAGCAAACGCTATTTCTTTAATCGCACTAATAATACTCTTGGCGAACTTGAAAGGCCCTTTTTTCGTATGCTTTTCTTTTTTTATTCTTCACCTCTCGTTCGTCTTTCAATTATAATCACATCAGAACGTACTTACCATTAGAATAAGCTGAGTGATATGTTTACCTAGAATAGCGGAGTAGATTCGGCTAGTCGAAACCAAAGACTATAAGCCGCTAAAATCAGTTAGTACTACAAATGTGCCTAAAGCAGTTATTCTCACGATCTTCGAAGTTTGTGTTTTGTTAAGTTGGGACAAGCCGCAAATGTGTTTCCTGATTAGTATTTCATAGCATGTTTATTTAATCCACTAATCCGAATATCATCCTTATCGTCTTAATTCTAAATTTAGTGCTGCTTTGTATTGCGTCAGTCGTCATAATTTTCTACTTCATGTTTTGCTTTTTTTGCGTTTGACTATGTAAGTTCCTACGAGTAACATACTAAACGTTAGATGATAAGCGAGGGTTTGCAATCGCATTGCATCGTTAATCAGTTTAATCGTTCTTTTTGCTTTTATTTTCAGTATTATTTATGTACTTAACCTTCTAGTATAAGCCTTTGCTCTTTTGGTCCTTCTTAGCGTTACATTTAGCACTTTGGTCATTGTTTTAATTAGGCATCCTTTTTGTTTAATTCTGCTTTGGTTGACTCTGGTATCGTCTTTGGATGTATTTTTAGTCTTTTTATCTATGTATACGTTTTTCTTGTCGACTTGACTGATTAAATTTGTTTTTAGCAATTTTTCGGCCATATTGTTATTCTACTAATTTTTGATGAAGTTAACCGAGAAATTGTTTCGGGAATCGAAATCTGCCACTAATTGTTGTCATATCCAGACAATTTAATTTAATTGGTAACAGTATTTCGACTCAAATCTGGCGATAGACTATTGATTTTTTTAAAGCACAGATTTTTATTGTTACTTTTTCTAAACAAGTTTGTCCGAAACAAGTTTGTCCGGATGCTCTTGTTCAAAGTTCAAAGCTTGAACAAAAGGCGTTTTTGTGTGGAGTATTTCCCATTTTTGAGTCGGAAATTCTCATTAGGCAATAGTATTGAGTGTCAGTCTCAGCGAATGGTACTGTTAGTAGTCTTATGATGGATTATGTTGACATCTGTAACTTGGCTTGTTTTTCATATAGCTCTATTTCCATTTACATTCTGTTTTTGTCTTATAGCAACTGTTAGGTATTATTTACATCCGGATAACTTCAGTTCCTTGAATATTCTCTTACCGATTACTAAAATAGTCATATAATGTTACTTGATAACAATCGACAACCGACCTTTGGTCTGGTTTTAATGCACTACTTGATTAATTTTTTTAGTATTACAACTGTTTGTTTGAAAAATGTTTTTTAGGGTGTGATAATAGAATGGTCACGCGCTGATTCACGCTTAGCGGGTAGACCGAAATAATTGACTGAAAAGCTTTTATCGAATGCGGCATCCAGTGGCACGAAATGAATAGATTATTGAACTTTTTATGTTTCTTGATGTATTATGTCTGTTGCCCCGCCAATGGTGATGCTGACTCAGGTACCTACTTTAGTTTCACATTTAAAAACACATTTATTAAACTATGTATTGTACGTGCCTACTCTTCCTGTAGTTTCACACGTGCGACGTTAAGTAACCACCGGTATGATACTTATGCATGCTATATGCCCTCCGTTTTTGTGAATACTTTGCAGTGAAAGTTTTCGATAAAGCTTACTTTTAAATGAAGTCAATTTGTTAATTTTCAGTTTGATTAGCAAAAGAATCAGAATTTTCGCGGGTACTACAAAGTTGAGAAAATTGTATGCGATGGTCTGATCACCAATTATTTGAGTGTAAAGGTGAGTCGTCTGTGGGGAAGGAACTAGCCATAATAGTTTTTCTTCCTGTCACTTTTTTCAAAATTCAGGTTTTTGTGAGCGATAAATTGTTTCATGTATTCATGATTAATTCTAATTTTAATTTTTTCGTTTGAGAAATTATTCTTATTTTAATTTTTTATATATTTCTCAGTTAATATTTTTCTTAATCTTAATTCCTTACAGACTTAATTTTCAAACTTTCATATCAGAGTTGCGAATTTATTAGGAAGATAATAGTCCCAGCCTTCCGCATGCATTGCGATTTAGGCTTTCCTTTCAAACATATTTAAAGTTAAAATATTATGTTGAGCATTCCAAGTCACTTCTTGAAATTCGCTAGTTAGGGCTCTAGGTGCTTGTATCTTAATGCTGGTTGACAACTTCATTCAGTCAGCTCAAAAATATTGTTTGTACGCATTTCCGTCGTATGTACTTTCCTGATAGATGGGTCAGAATTTTGATCCCGTTTTCTTTTTAATTTATCGTCTGCACAGCAAGCTTTGGCAGCGTAAGAGTAAAATAAACTGAAATGTAATATCGATGGAAAATCACTATTCACATATCAGTGGTTTACGGCAATCAGACCCAGTGTTTTTTTTGTACTCGGCAAAGATTTTTCCCGATGTACAAAGGCTTTTCGGGACCGTCTTTGTACATGTACAAAGATTTTTGGGATGACAAAAATTGCAAAAAAGGTCTAAATTTCGAAGAATTTTCGGCGCTTCGCGCCGAAATGAGTAATTGTGTGTTCTATATATCTTTATTATGGCAGAAATTGCATTTCAAAAGTAAAAAAGTCAAATTTTTCGTCGCTTCGCGCTTTTTTAAGACGATTCTTAGTGATTTTTGTCCTAAGCGACCCAAAAATTATAGCTAAAATACACTACCGAAAGCCGAGCAACTCTGTTTTTATTACAATAAAATCGCTCCTGTACCATATTATAGTACCCAAAAATTTGTGTGTACAATATGTACAAAGATTTTTGGGGAGACAAAAACTGTAAAAGATGTAAAATTCGCAAAAATTTTCGAAAAGAGTAATTGCTTGTCCTATATCTCTTTGAATGGCAGAATTTGCATTTCGAATGGAAAAATGTCAAATTTTTCGGCGTTTCGCGCCGTTTGAGACAATTTTTAGTAATTTTTGGCGTCAGAAACCCAGAAATTAGCTAAAATACACTACCAAAGGTCGAAAACCCTGTGTTACCACACTAAAATCGCTACTGTACTTTATTATAGTACACAAAAATTTGCATGTACAAAATGTACAAAGACTTTTGGGGACCATCTTTGCACATGTACAAACGGACCTTGTACAAAAAAAACACTGATCAGACCTAATCTTCAGGCACGGGGGAATAGGGGGTCCGGACCCCCTAAAATTCAGGAAAAACCGGAAAAATAGACTTTTTAAACGTTATTTTGTGCTATTTTTGTCCTTTTTGGACCCCGGACCCCCAAAATTATTGCTGGTCCCCCCAAAATGGGACGGCCAGCTATGTGCCTGCTAATCTTGATGCACATTATGGCCGGTCTATATATACTGATTTGGTATTAGATCAGCCGGAAATGAGAACGCCTAAATTTTTAGATTTTTCAGCTGACACAAAACTTCCTTGATCTAATATTTTTGATTGTTTTCGTGCAGCTTCGTAAAAACTATTTTCAACCATTTTGAGTTATAATCTTGCACTGTTTTACAACAGGATTCTTCTTTTCTGAAAAATGTATCCAAACTTCCAAATTATCCTTGGATGTGTTTGACTATAGTTTCCATCGAGCATTTATGCCGTTTAGGGTCGACGAATTCTGGGGCTCCAGAAATAGTCGAACATCCCTTGGACATTGTTGTGGCGAAAGGCGAACCGGTTACGCTAAATTGCAAAGCTACAGGGAATCCAACGGTAAAACATTTTTTTGCTAGTACATTTATCCTGTGCTATAGGCTTTAGAGCTTTTTGCTTTGCAAAAAGTGTGTAAAAATTTTTATAATAAGCGGTATAGCCTTCTTCCTTAATTGTCGCTGTAATGTGTAATTGTCCTTGATTTTCAATCAATTTAAATGAGCATGTATATCAGATGGTTTTAGGGCTGCCTCCGCTGAGAAATCAGTTCGATATTTTTAAAGTTAAGCTTATCGTCTGCGAATTTTTCTCTTTAACTAACGAAATTTCGTTGCAATATTTTTTATCTTTAGTGCGTTTATTTTACAGAAATGCCTTTTGATCAACTAAATGTAAAAATTCGATATCACTGCGATTTATGCCCACACTTTTTCTGTCTGTCATGTAAATTTCTCTTTTTCTTTTCAAAATCTTATTCGGTTTTTGTATAGCAGGATCCCTTTGTCCATAGTTCTATGAAATATTGGAGGTCTTTCTACAAGCAAAAAATGTTTTTGTGCTTAGGTTTATACCATGTAGGTACCAGGTAGGTATGGTATTAAAAACCTTTTTGAATAGTCATAATAGAGGAGCAGATTTAAGGGGCAAGGGGGGTGGTCGCCCCCTTTTCCCATTGACCCAAAACAGTTGGCGAGAAAGAATGGATAAGTAGTTTGCAATGATTTTTGTCCGTCAGTGTTCATAATTTCTTACAATTCTCCTGAGCTATTGCGCTATTTGGATTATATCTTTTAATCACATTTATTTACTTTCTTGGCGGCTTGGAAGCTATATTTTCGCTCAAGAAATGGATTTCAAAACAATTTAAAGAGCAAAAACAGCCATCTCAGCATAGTTGTCTTCTATTTTCAAGCATAACTTTAAGAAATTTACGACGCTCCGAGACATATGCTGCAAATACAGGATATCAAGCGGGGTATATCAGGCTTCTTAACATCCTTCTGCTTAAATTTAATATATTTTCCGGCGTTTCACGTCGGGTTTTTGCTAAATTCTAAGAAATTTAATGATTTTTTACGCAGAAAATTGTCGAAAATTCAATATTTTTCCGAACAAATGTTGTGCTGGCTGAAAGCGATTTTAAATAAAAGTAGACAAGGCAAAAGGTCAAAAAACGCTATTGAATGTGAAGGGCAAATTTTTGGTCCTATTTCAGACTGGTTTTTTGTAAAAGTTGATAATTTTTTCTTTTTAAGGCAAATTCAATTATATTATATTGTGAATTTATTAAGTCAGGTGATATTTTAGTAAATTTTTAGCTAAAATTTTCGCTTGTCAAGTGTTTTCTTGGCTATTGACGTGTTAACGTGGGTTGATGAACTAAATGTCGCGTTAATTTGAAAAGCTAATTCTAGATAAAAAAATTTGAAGAAGTTATTTTCTTGCCCTGCTTTAAGATCTTCATGGACGCAAAAAAGTAATGGCTGCTAGATAGTGTTATTATATGAATGATGAGATTATTCATACTGCCTGTCTTTAGCTAAATAGACAGCCTTTTAAAATTTGGTGTGAATCGCTAACAAGTTCATTATGCGCCTGGAACTGAACAATGCCCACAAAATTTGGTGTTAACGTCGATGATTTTTAGATTTTTTAGCGAAAAATGCTTTAAAGTATTAAAATTGCTGTTCTTTCCCTGAAAATCTCTGTACTCGAAGTGACGGCTTAGTCTTTTTTAGCACCTAAAATCTTTGTCTCGTGTAAAAAAATTGGTTTTTTCACTGTTTCAAGGAGGTCCCGGTATAAATCCATTGAAAATATGTAAACATGTAAAAGTATTATGAAAATAAAAATATTAAATATAAAAAATTTATAAAAAATATATAAAAAATATTTGTTTACGAAAAATAGATGAATTGAAAATGATGCTATTTGGATTAAAGTACGAGTATGCAGTGTAGCATATTTTCTTAAGCAAAATAAAATTGTTCGGTAATCATATTGGAAATTAAGGTTCAATTTTATGGTATAACACTATTTGTTTCCTGCCAGGGCTTTTTGCACGACCCCCATTTGCACGCATGCAAAGGAAATTGGCAAGTCATTTGCCCGGTTTGCACCGAGGTCAGATTGTTAGTTGTAAGGCACATTTCTGTCCATATCAACACGTAAATTAGCCACCTTTTCTGCATTTAGTTTGAGAAGAAATTCGGATAATATGCAGAATAAGACGCGCCCGGAAATTTTTTTAGAATTTTTTAGTAAGAAAGACTTTGGGGAGCTAGAATAGTATTTTGAACACGAATTTTCACTAATTACACTTTATGTTTGAAAATTTTCATTTGCTCGCCGTGCAAACGAGCGCCAGAGTTCATTCACGCGCCCATCTTTCTTGTGAAATGTGTAAGAAACAAGGCGCTTCTTGCTAATCGTTTTCTCTTTACAACAGCCTCAAATCATATGGTACAAGGATGGTGAGCTGCTTAGTACTGCAGCTGAAGAAAGCAGCTCTCATCGCGTTTTATTGCCTTCCGGCTCGCTATTCTTTCTGCGCGTTCATCAGGGTAATTTATTTGGATTCTTGCCAGTGTTTTTTGTACAAGGTCCGTTTGTACGTGTATAAAGATGATCCCTAAAAGTCTTTGTACATTTTGAACACACAAATTTTTGTTTGCTAAAATGTGGTACGGTGGCGATTTTAGTGTGGTAAAACAGGATTGCTCGACCTTTGGTAGTGTATTTTAGCTAATTTCTGGGTTTCTAACGCCAAGAATTACCAAAACTTGTCTCAAAACGGCGCGAATCGCCGAAAAATTTGGCATTTTTCTATTCTAAATACAAATTCTGCCATTTTAAAGATATATAGGATAGTCAATTACTCATTTCGGCGCGAAGCGCCAAAATTTTCTGGGAATTTTAAACCTTTTTACAGTTTTTGTCTCCCAAAAATCCTTGTACAGTACAAAAACGGTCCTGAAAAGTCTTTTTTACATCGGGAAAAATCTTAGCCGAGTACCAAAAAAACACTGGCACTTTGACCTTTGTCTTTTGTATTCGTAGGAAAGTCTGTTCAATTTCTTTCTAATTTACCCGGCGCCGGCTAACATTCAAGATGATCTCTACTTTTTTGTTCATTTTTGTTTTAAAAATGTTACTTTTGTTGTTGCTAGGTATTAGATCGCATGAACGGTATTTTTAACTTTTCATCGGTCAGGTAAAAATCCTAAGCCAGATTCCGGAGTTTACTGGTGCTTAGCTCGAAATATACACGGATCGTCGCAGAGTCGAAACGCCACATTGAGAATAGCGACGTTGAGAGAGGATTTCAGGGTGAAGCCCAAAAATGTCCAAGCTGTCCTTGGTCAGCAAGCTACTTTGGAATGTAATCCGCCGAAAGGCTATCCGGAACCAGTGGTTTCTTGGAAAAAGGTAGGAAATCAATGTTTGTCAAGCTTCTTATCAATGCTATCTCTCAATTGCTTGCAATTAATACCGTGACGTCATCTTGATTATCGAATTAAGAGGTTTTCTAGACCGGCGAAATGTTCGAAAAAACATTGAATCCAGTATAATTTTCTATTTTTAGATGTTTAATCTGTTATTGTGTACGTTCAATGTTCAGCAAATGGCATTTAATGCGGTTGTATCCCATCGGATAAATGTTTTATTTGTATACCTAACTTTGCATCCAGAATGAATTTTTGGAAATTCTCGAAGTGTATCATCATGATCACACCTGGATAACGGCACATCCCAGTCCGTCGAGGGAACGGACTGACACAAGAGCTGGACGAGCTAAAGCATACACGCAACGGCTAGAAAATTTGGGCGGGTGGTTGGGTTCCGGGTGATTTTTAGGGGAGCGGCAAATGACCTCAAATTTTTGGTCGAAAAAAAACAAAAACGGCAAAAAAAATCAATTTTTTCCAAAAATTGAAGGGGTCGAAAATTTTCCCTTCTAAGGGGAGTGGGGGCAACCAACTTTGGGTGGGAAAATTCCCTATCTCCTGTTACATGTATGAGCTGAATGGTCTATTTGGATGGGCTGATTTTGAAAAATATGGGAAAAACAAAAGAAAAATTGTCTTCTTTTGACCCATTTTGAACCTAATTAGGGGACCATTTAAGCTTTAGAGCCCATGATTGAAGGAGCTTAAGCATTGGCTATTGCACTTTGACGGTCGTGAATGTGGCAGAATGAGTCGTTTTTCTTATGAATACACTAAGCTTTTTGGTGCTTGATTATAAATATGGTGAGAATTTGAGTTTTTCTCCAAAATTCAGAAGTCTCAATTTCTTTGAAAAATAAATAATTTCTTTTTCGATAAAATAGGCTGAAAAATCTAGGATAATTTTAATTTTCTGCGGGTGAAGAGTGAATAATGACCATCCGATTAGCCAAAATTGTTTGTACAAAAATGAGGTTAAATAATTCTATAGGTTGTGTAGATCAATTTTGAAGGGATTTAATGAATGAAGATAGGGCTCAAGCATTTCTTGATACCACAGGCGAGTCAAGGAGGGATTTTACTCATTGATTTAGTTTCTTTTTTTAATGAAAATTCAAAAGTTTTCGAGATATTGAACGGAATGTTTAAGTAGTTTATATTCATCGCACGTAAGGTCTTTAATGAAAGTGTTAAATTAGTTCGTAACGTTCTAATTTACATCATGCGTTTATATTTAAGTTTAATCCAGGCAAAAATCTGAAACAGGACATTTTTTGCTGACCGTAACGAAATAACTTAGCGGTCTACCAAATTACAAATTTTCGTCTGCTGGTTATCGATTTTCTCGATATTTCCAACGGATTAAATATTGCATCTGATAAGCTCACTTTTATGAACAATAGTCAAGCAATACGATTTCTTGCGCTCGCTGCTTACCTATCGTGTTTAAATCTTGAAAAATAACTCTTTGCGAATCCCGGCACTAAACGGCTTCTGAACATTACGTCAAAAAATGATAGACCTAACAAAATTATATGTAAATTTGACTTGCTTTTTGATGTGCGCTTCATTTGATTATTCGGTTTTCTGTGCTTGGTATAGTTGTGTTATATTTTATATATTCATACATACTTGGGCAATAGCCAAAGCTTCAGCCCGTTCAACTATTGGCTCTCAAAGGTTGATTGGTCCCAAGTTCGGCTGAAAATGGGTTAAAAAAATACAATTTTCTCCGATTTTCCACTGTTTCGCACATTTTTTTCAAAATCAGCTCGTCCAAACGGACCCTTCAGCCCGTCCATCTTTTGTGTCAGCCCGTTCGATGGACGGGCTGAGATGGGCTATTGCCCAGGTGTGTATTCTTTATTTAGTATTTACATCGCATTTATTATTTGATTTTGTTTATGCGTGCTTATCTATGTATGTAAAATATATATTAAAATTTTGGAAATTGTATATAAAATTTTTAAAATATATTGAAATTTTTATTAAAAATATTTAAAAATTTAATATATTAAAAAATATATTAAAAATAAAACATTTAAAAAATTAAATATACTAAAATTTTATATCAAAAATTTCTATATATTAGAATGCTGGGCGGTTTATAAATATACGTATCGGCATAGGCAAGGCATGGTATTTAATATAGCTCGATTAAAAAAGTAACGGATGACGAATCGTTTTGCGATGCTCTTTAATTTCAGGATGGGCGCGATTTGCGACTGGATCAGGATATGCGGCGCACAATGCATCCAAGCGGCGATTTAATAATCACTGATATACGGACGGCGGATGCTGGTTTTTACATATGCGTTGCTAGAAATCTTGTAGGTACCAGGGAAACAGAGCCTGCCAAGCTTACTGTATATGGTAGGCGACTTAGATGTTTAAAAAATAAATTTCCCTTCTTTCTAATACATACGACAATAAATCATCTTGCTGCTGTACTTATAAAATTTTATTGGTCTAACGCTTTATCGTAAATCAATACCAGGATTAGCAGAAATTGTTTCGAAAAATCGTTGGTCCACCAGATTCAATCGTACACTAGAAAATTAGCATTCGCTAAGACAAACATTGATTCAAAACCGCGAGCGGAAGCGGTTCTTGCCGAGAAAACTTCAGATTTTCAGCCCGTCATTCAAATTTCAATTTTTTCCATTTAACATCAAAGTGGGACCAAGACCAGCTTGAGCTTTGCGATTTATAGGTCATCAATTGTATCTACCGTTTTCAAGCATTTTTATCTGCAAATCATTCACCTATGATTGAAAATATTCAGTTTATGCAAAAAAAGCATATGGAAGAAATGTTCCTTCTGCTTTTATGTTGATTTTATTATTCACATATGAATAATATTTAATAATAATATTTTTTTAATAATATTTTATAATTTTTAAGTGCGTAATTGTTTTCGTGCCGTGCGAAAAATCACCATCATACTCGTATTTTCAGAAAAACCAAAATTTGAGAGGGAGCCTCAAGACATAACAATCGAAGTAGGCGGCGACGTGGACTTCGTCTGCAAAATAGCCGGCGACCCACCGCCGGTTATAACATGGCGTAAAAAGGACGGACGTATGCCTGCAGTCAGAGCACAAGTAGAATCCCCCATCTATGCATTTAACAGTTCAAAATTCTGGGTGGGAGTCCCTGGTTATTTTTAGGGGAGGGGGTTAAATGACTTCCAATTTTTGACCGAAAATGGCCAAAAAATTCAATTTTTTCAAAGAAAAAATCGAGGATGGGGTCAAAAAATTTATGGCTCCGGGGATTGAGGGGGGATCACCAACTTGCTTTCTTCAATTTTTTTCATAAAAAAATATTTTTTCATCTTTTTCAGAAATCGAATACATTTCTCATTTTTTTCGCAAAATCATCAATCAAAACTTTGAAAGCTTATCCGCCGTTAAGTGTGACGGGATCTTGCCCGAATTTTCGAGTTGCGTGTGCAGTTCAAATAGTTTTTTGTTCTTAACAATGTCTGATCCGCTCTGCGCTGTTTTTTAGTATACTTGCAATGAGCTTGTTTCCATATATTTTTATCTATGCATCACTCGCTTATATGTAAGTGGGGGATGGGGATTCTTTTCACCCAAAGTCGGCCGTCCCCCCATTTCATAGCCAGAAAATTTTTGAACCCCTCCGATTTTTGAAAAAAAAATGAATCTTTCGGCCATTTTCAGGTGTTTTTGGCAGTTTTTCGCCAAAAATTAGAGGTCATTCACCCCCACTTAAATTAGCCGGGGACCCCCCAACCTAAGTTTTGAGCCGTTACATGTATGCTCACTCGTGATAATTTGTTCGAGATTTTCTCAATTAAAGTTCGTGATAATAGCAAATATCTGATTTTTAGGAACTTAAGTGACTTTTCGGTTTCTGGACTGAATCCAGTGCCAAAAAACGGAAACACACGAATACTGGTTTAAAACGTCCTCCTCTTTTGGTTATAAGACACTCGTGCAGTCCCTTAGTTCTCCTGCTCTTGAAATGAATATCTCTTTGGACTACGCGTCTGTATATACCGTATTTATTCTAATAAACCGCGCCCTCTAATAGACAGCGCACGTGCAAAGCGAAAAAAGTTATAGACAGCGCCCTCTGATAGTAAGCGCACCTGCTATTATATGAATGCTGTCCTTTGTCCCTTGAATACAATTTCTTGGCCTACAAGCAGTCCAAACTCAAAATAAGAACCATGGTATATTATTTTTATGGATAAAATGCCAAAAATAAGACAACTGATGAAGTAATTGAGATTGAAATTGTAAAAATATGTCTTTATTATGTCCAGAAATGAAGGAATTTGATGCTTTTTGGATAAAATTAAATGAAAAAAGTTATAGACAGCGCCCTCTAATAGACAGCGCAGCTTTCGAGCGTATATCGATAAGCTCTATACAATGGCGGAGAAAAATTTAAAAAAATATGAAAGATTTTCACTTTATTTCATACTGAAATAAACTAATTCTGACGTTTAAATCATCAATACAACTGATTTCACATTATTCAATCGACAAACAGGTTGTTCGCTTCGTGTTTTACTAACTAGCAATACACAAAATGAATAATTAGGCGGGAGGCGCCGAAAAATTTGACATGCTTCACATATCCAATTCAAATTTCAGCAATTATGGCGTAGAAGACCGAACGAAACATTTTGCGTTTATTAGCTCAATTGTACCCTGAAAACCTGTTTTTGTGGTGTTTCAGATCTTCGAGAATTTTTTATTTTTCCCTCAAGGGACCCTTGCGTGATTCAATAATTATTTTTTATTGCCGGGTCGGCGGCCCCCGCCCCCTGAATACGGGCCTGAGCAACAGCATAAAAATTGGGGAGGGGGTGGATTCATGAAAATTTTTTCAAGTACTCTTTTTGGGCTCGAAATCGGCGGATACGCGTCAAAAATATCATTTTTCTGGTGTAACGTAAAAACATTAAAAAGTTGAAGAAATCGAAAAAATTTAATAAATTAAACAATATAGTTCAAAAATGAGTGTATGGCACGAAGCACTGAAAATTTGACTTTTTTGAGCGAGATAGCCATGTAAGAATGCTTAAAACAGCCTCTTTTCTACAAATGTTTTGGAAAAAAGCGAATTTCGGGGAAACCCATACATGTAACGGCTCGAAATTTTGGGTTGGGGAGGGGGTAAAGCATCTCAATTTTCGGGCAAATGAATACGTAAGAATGACCAAAAACACGCAACTTTTTTTCCAAAAATCTGGGAATGGGTCGAGAATTTTCTGACTTTGGGGATGTGGGACGTCCAACTTTGGGTAGGGTATCCCCCTTACATGTAAAAGCTCGAAGATTTGGGTGGGGTTCCTCGGCCATTTTGAGCGCTAATGGGTGTGAGAAGGGTCAAAATTTCTAGCTTCATGGGTGGGGGACAACCAACTTTTGGGGGATCTCCCATCTCCCGGTTACATATATGGTATCCCCAACCCCCTTAACATGTATGGTGAAACCCCCTCCTAAACCCGCAAATTGTTTTGTTCAAAATTATGTAACTCTTTCATCCGCAGGTCACCGGAAGTGATTTGCATATCGATCGGGTCATTCCGTCGGATGAAGGCGAATTCATTTGCAATGGTCGCAATCCAGCCGGCTCTGTTGAGGCATCGGCTCGATTGACCGTCCACTCGCCGCCAACTTTTTCGCTCAAACCAACGGATCAGGTCGCCGAAGAGGGCAGCCAAGTGACCCTGAAATGCGAAGCAGCCGGAAATCCTACGCCAGCAAAATTTTGGTCCAAAGAAGGCTTACAGGTAACCGGACATTTACAGCCTGGGTATTCTGGGGGGCGTTCAGACCGAAAGATGTTTTAAGTGCTTTTTTGGGATCATAAACGGTTGATACGAGTCAAAAACATCATTTTTTGGCGTTTCTGGCGATGCTCTATCTCTGGAGAACGTAAAACCTTTTGAAAAATCCGGAAACCTACTGGAAAATTCGGATTAATTTAACAAAATTCACCATACCTGCACGCGGTCAAAAGCTCTGGGAGGGGGCAAACCGAGTTTCCTGGGGGGGTCAGGGTGAATGGATCATTTTCTACCTATTTATTGTCAAAATTTCCTACTTAATTAGTCGTATTTCATTTTTCATAAATACTTACGGTTAAATAAATTTGATGAAAACAATAAAAATAATGGCAATGGAATAACCTCCTGTAACATCAAATTTTTGCAACACAATGAAAGTTAGATATCTGGATGAATGAAGTGAACAGTCTACCGCTCGAAAAATAATTGTATGTGTATAAAATACACTGTTATACGTCCTCAAAAAATTAGTATGCATATAGCGCGAAGCGCTGAAAATTGGACACTTTTGAGCAAGCGGATAGTTTAAAAGATTTAAAACGGCACCTTGTCTACGATTTTTCTTGGAAAATCTTGAAATCTGGAAATGAGCGGGTAAAAAAATTTCCAGGCATGAAAACCTTTCTGAGAGGGGTGAATGGAACCCACCAAATTATCAAGATCATGTATGCAGGTCAGGTCACCCACTATTTTACGCATTTTTTACTCATCTCATACTGATTTTATTAATCGAATTCGTATGTACATAAATATGCATTTATTTACATAACGAATCTTGATCAGCTCTACGTTCTCATGTCAGCTTTTCAGCTACACGTGTGTTTATGTACATATGTAGTAGGAGAATTTTTCAGAATTGCCGAAGTTGATTCTTTTCTGCATTTTTTCGCAAAGGTACGAGTATGTCAGTTTCGAGCTTATGAAGCGCAAGGGCTCAGGGAGGTGTGAGAGGGGGACCCCTTCCTCAGATACTAGAAAACCGAGCACTGTCCAGGCGATTTTGGTGAAACAGGTGCTGCTAAGAAAATCTTGATCTTATAGTGGAAAAATACAGCTCAGTTAACAAAAAGCGTATAGTCAGCCTGGTAAGCTTATTGCTAATGCATTCATTTTTCCATAGTCTTAGACTTTTTGTCAGATGTTTGTCGCATAATAGTAAATTATCCATTAAATACTTGGTTTGAAATGAACGTTTTCTTGGAAAAAATACATTTTATAATTAAATTCATCTACTACTTGACCTCAAGAATGTCATTTTATTAACAATACCTGGCAAAAACGCATGCTATGACTTATGTTTACTACGTGATTGTTTTTAAATTTCGCTTTCCTCTAGCCACCCCTAACTTGTTTTCAGGCATCTTTGCTGGTGAACGGCTTAGGTTTATATAGATGCAAATGGTCAGGGTCGGCTGGGGATGAATCGCAGATTTCCAAAGCAGAAATTTAGCGTTCACGATTTTTTTGCTATTCAAACGACGAAAATGATCCACTATCATAGATGCGTAAGGTCAGGGTCGTCAGAGGGAGGGGGGGTAAATCCGAGGAACCCAAATTAGTAAATTCAGTATTCACGATGTTTTTTGCAATTTGAATGACTAAAATGGTGAAAATACCGTATAAAACGTTTTTTCGTTGTAATAACGAGTTTTAAAAGCATTTTTAGTCCATTTTGCCTGAATTATATCGCTTTTAACACTGAAAAATATAGAAATTGATCAATATTGGGCGTTTTTGAGTAAAAAGCATATAAGGTTTTAATCAGCGCGAAGTGCCGGAAAAATTTAGTCATTATTACTGCTTTTGTTCTTCAAAATTATACAGAAAATGGTCCATCAGTTCAGAATCGCCGGACAATACCGTAAAATGGGGTGACCTTGACTATTTTTCACTACTTTTTTCTTTTTAATTGGGGATATCTTTATGAAAAGAAGATGAAGAAGAAAAATATGTTGGATACAAGGACTTATGCTTTATTTATAGACTTAATGTGGGCTGTCCAAAATTTTTGTTCCGCTGTTTTTTCAAAAGTAGCGATGTGGCCGATTTCACCCCGGTTTGGGGAGACTCTGGCTAGGTATAGTTTAACAAACGGAAAACCTGAAGAGGCTAATTTCTATGAGATCTGAGGTGACATTGGCCACTCAAATGATTTTTAAAAAGTCTTTGGTTTGAATTATTCATTAATCTTCTAAAGAAAACATTACAAATCAATGCTGATTCATATAGAAAAAGCTAAAATCATAGATATTTTTCATATTTTGATCTAAAAGTGTCTGGTGTCAAATCAGTCGAGATCCTTAAGGCAAAAATACTCGTAGAGTGAGAATAACCGGCTCTAACAAATACAAAGGCCAATCAGAGTAGGTTCAAATTCTGCTTGAAGCGAGGTGTATAATCCCTTTCTTATCGAGACAGCTTTGACTAAGAAGCATAGGTCAAGACAGTCGACTTGAAATCCCTACTCAGACAAAAGGATGACGTGTGAAGTTTCTTTTTCCTCAGCTGAGAGGACTGACTGTCCACCAACAATCTTATTGTGTCGCCCAGCTGCTCTTTCATTCAAAGTTGAACGAACTAAAACAACGAAAGCAAATCATTTTGTAAATAAATATCTAAGTCGCCAATGTCACCCCGTTTTTCTGATAACCTATGAGGTGACATTGACCACCTCAATAAATATACATTAGCAAAGTTGTTCACAAAATATTATCATTCTTCATCATCTAAAGGACAATCTCTGTTAAAAAAATTATATTGGTCATCTATACAATTTGTAGTCTGGTACTAGCATATAAAAGTTTATATACAAAGATTTAGTTACTTGAAAACTGCATTCAGAAAAATGAGTACAGAATGGAAACAAGAGACCATATGAAAGAATAACCATTTTATTGAATAGCCAGCACAAAACCGCGCAAGGGAAAAATTTATTCAGCAAATGCAGCACACTAAACAGGAAAAAATAGCTTCGAACAAAATTTGTCTCAGTGGCCAATGTCACCCCAGTTGACGGTACTCATCTGGCGGAAACTTCGGCAGGGTAATACCCCTCACCCTTCATAGTGCATGTATGTCCCCTATGTGCAAGTTTGCTTTGGTTACATTCTTTTACTAACCTTTTGAAAGCAATTTAGGCACGCTGTTTTTGGCTTCTAGTGTCACCTACCATTTCGGTTGATCGAAACATTATCAAAACGTTCTGAATTCCCTTCTATGTATGCTGTGTAGTTTCTTTGCTTCTAATTGGCCGCTATGCAAATCATACATGCACATAGGGAGCGGCGAGAGGGGGTATTACCCTACGCTGAAGAGCCCCAAAGTTATGTACTGTCGAGCAGATTGAGCCGAAAATAGTGTTTTTTTCAGGCGATTTTGACGTAAAAATGGCCAAAAACGCATTTTGCTGTAGTAAAAATTATGAATTTTGCCTCTCCCTGGCCAACCTGACCTTGTGCATCTATGATGAAAGCCTAGTTAAAAACTGAAAAATAAAAGGTAAACTCGCCTTCATCGTAGGAAATCTTAATTCCTCGAACTTCAGAGTACCCGGCGGATTGATATAAATATATATTTTTTTACGTAGGTAGTTCTTTTCATTTTGTATTTATATATCTTAGCTTATGATCATGACAGGATGTTTATTAGAAATTAATTTATAGGACTTGATGTTTCCTGGGCATCATTCGGCAGACAATAGACTGGAGGTTACCGTAGAGGGCAGTTTAAAAATTAACAACGTGCAGATGTCTGATGAAGGTCAATATGTCTGTTCGGCCCTGAATGCCGCGGGGTCAAACAGCGCTAAAGCTAGTTTGAAAGTGACTGGTGGAAGTAAGTTTTTTAAATTGCAATCTTAATATACGCTGGTTTTCAGGTAGGCACAGCATGATAATCTGGTGAAGGGGTGAAATTTTATGGTGCCTTTTCGAGCTCCAGGTGGATACGCGTCAAAAGTATCGCTTTTTGGCGTCTCTGGTCATGCTCTGTCTTTCTTGAGCATAAAAACAGAAAATTTTGAAAAATCTGAAAAATCGAATAAATTGAACAAAACAAAGTCAAGAAATGAGACATCGCGCGAGACGCCGAAAATTTGACACTTCTGGGCAAACACTTAGCTAAAAACGCTTAAAACAGCACCTTTTCTACGAATTTCTCTGAAACTTGTGATATCACGGATTCTGGAGGGGTGTATAATTTTCGTGGGGGATACTCCCAAGCCCCTCAAGATCAAGTATGGAGGTGTTTCACATAACTTTCCAACCTGTGTTTTTCGCAATAGCTTCACTAATTCTTAATAGTTTTCAATTCGAATGGTTTTTCAGAAATGTGTACATAGTTGGAAAGTTTAATCGGTAAACTACTCGTAATTGACAAAGTTTGGTCAGCCTGGTCGCTTTTCTGGCTCCTGGTGTGAAATGCATAAGATTTTTAACCTTGTCTCCTAATAGTTCTTCCTCGTGAACGATATCTAATTTATTTCGCATCAAAGCATAGCCTACAACTCACGCCACTCGAGCGATAAAGAACTAAGAATGATTGAGTGCTTGTGATTCAACAGAAAAGATTTTTGAATAGGCTAACGCAAGTTATATCGCCAAATCTTTGTCAAAAGTTAGTGCGACGTCGCTTTACCGATAGATAACGGATTAACGCTAGTTTCGGTTTTAATCATACATGTAAGCACGGTTTTTTTTGTATTCGGCAAAGATTTTTCGCGATGAACAAAGACTTTTGGGGATTGTCTTTGTACATGTACAAAGATTTTTTGGAAGACAAAAACTGCAAAAAAGGTTCGAAATTCGCAAAAATTCTCGGCGCTCCGCGTCGAAATGAGCAATTGTGTGTTGTATATATCTTTATAATTTCAGAAATTGCATTTTGAAAGGAAAAATGCCAAATTTTTTGGCGCTTCGCGCCGTTTTGAGACGATTATTACTGATTTTTGCCCTCAGAAACCTAGAAATTGCTAAAATACGTAACCAAAGGTCGAACAACTCTGTTTTTGCCACACTAAAATCGCTACTGTACCATATTATAGTACTCAAAAATTTGTGTGTACGGAATGTACAAAGACTTTTAGGGACCATCTTTGTACATGTACAAACGGACCTTGTACAAAAAAACACTGCATGTAAGAGGGGGATGGGGGCATACATGTAATGGCTCGGAATTTTGGGAGGAAGGTTCCTGGCCACCTGTAGGGTGGAATAAATGACCTTTTAATTTTTGGCCAAAAACGGCCAAAAAACACGTAAAAACGGCCGAAAATCGCAAGTATTTATTTAAAAATGGGGGCCAAAAATTTTTGACTCAAGGTGGGGCTGGGGAGATGACCAACTTTGGGTGGTGGATCTCCAACCCCCTGTTAAATGTCTGATGGGGGAATCCCTCACCCGAAGTCGGTCGTTTCCTCATCTCCCCAAGGCCAGGAAATTTTTGACCCCCTACCCGATTTTTGGAAAAAAATCAAATTTTCTGGCCGTTTATAGGTGTTTTAAGCCAAAAATTGGAGGTCTTTACCCACCCTTCCCCTAAAGATCGCTGAGGACCCCCAATAATTTCGAGCCGTTTTATGTATTGTTTTAATCCTGCTTTAACTATTTTTTCAAGAAATAAGTCAAGAATCTTCTGTACGCAAAAGATTTGACCACTTTACTTGTTTACTAGTGTAGTGGATGCTTTGAGCGTACATTTCTTCAGTTTGAAATTATTTATTTAGCGATTTATTAGTTTATTCAATTAATTCATTGTTGTAATTTAATTCAGTGAACTAGTGTTTTGCAGGTAGGTATGCATCGTTTGTACTTCAATACATGTTTGTAGACAGCAACGTACTACTTTAAATTGGGCACTAAATGCGTTGCGATCTGTCAGGCATACATAGTTGTTTGGTCCCTTTACGAAACTGATCTTCGTAATATTCGAGCTTTCATTTAGTTTCATCAATTTGAATTAGATTTTTAAATTTTAATTTGAATCAAATCTTATTCTAATTATTTTCGATGCAATTTAAATTTTTTATCATTTTAAAAATTGACAATTATGCTAATTATCGTTCAGCGCTGCTGCAACATCCGCCTCCGATAATAATTAGAGGTCCAGCCAATCAGACACTGCCTTTAGCCTCATTGGCCATTTTGCCGTGTTCTGCCAATGGACGTCAAGCTCCGACAATAACTTGGCTTAAGAATGATACTGGATTACCAGCCGACGCGCGATATTCTATTTCAACTTCCGGTGCCTTACACATACACGGTTAGTTTATCAGTCTTTCCGTGTACATACGCATTTTAACATCTGTTGCCAGGCCAGCCATTTGGACCTAAAAAATTTTTTAACAGGTGACAATGCGTAGGAAATAATGAAACTTATCTCCTTTTTATCGGAAATTGTCAACATTTTCGGCGCTTCGCGCCGCAGGATCGTTATTTTCTATTAGTTCGTCTCAAGCAAGTCAAAAATGTCGAACGTTTTTCCGAAATACAGGGTCATTAGTTTTCGAACCGCTACCATCCTTAAGAAACCCTGCATACGCCCCTGTGTACATAAACGGATAAAGACCGGTCCTGTAATTGATACTAGCAGCCCCATGTTTTGATTGGTTGTCCCTTTACTTATGTTGATAATTGATTGGTGAGTTGGTAGGTTATTTTTGGTTGGTTGCTCATCGACTATTTATGATCAAAGGTATGCAGCATGGTTGATCTGGGGGAATTAGACGGTTTAGGGTCAAAAATTGAGCTTTTTTCCGGGCCAAAATCACGTGAAACACTAGTACATATATGCACTAAAATGCCGTTAAAAATACATTATTACCTACACGGTTTCTGGCCAATTTGGAGCGCTCCTGAATAAAATTTTCATTTTTCATCCGTTTTTGGCCATCATTTTGCCTCATTTTTTCACAAAATTTTCCATCTTTCCATTCTGTGGGTCTAGGACCCCCAAACCTCCCCCACGTGCTGTCTGGTTATGATACATATCTTATCACCATATAAAAAATTTCACCCCTCTACCCAGAATTGGCGATTTTTCGAAAGCTTCCTAAATTTTCCTGAAAATTTTAAAAAGAGTGCTTTTTTAGGCGTTTCTACCTAACTGTTTGCTCAAAAACGTCAAATTTCCGATGCTTCGCGCCTATACTCATGTTTTGGCCCATATACATATTGTTCAATTTGTACAATTTTTTTGATTTTTCGGAATTTTTTGTTTTATGCTCTAAAAAGATAGAGCATCGTCAGAAAAGCCAAAGAACGATGTTTTTGACGCGTATCGACCATTTTTGGGCCCAACAGAGGCACTTTAAAATCTCATCCCCTCTAGAATTCTCACGCTGTGTATCTCTGCTGGTTGTTGGTTGACATTCTCTGGTTGGTACGTTGCTGGTTGGTTATTGGTTGGTTGGTTGTTTACTGGCTGGTTGGTCGTTTATTGGTCGCTTGTTTGTTCAGTTTTACAATCATTTGTATGTGTTTCCTTAACGTCCTCTTTATTTTTTGTACTTTGTTGTATCGCCTTTTGTGTGAAATTTCCTGTTGGTACCGGCTGGTCTTCCCATTGTTACCGACTCGGCTCTTTTCTCTACTGAGTCAAATCGAGTTATATTGTTTGTTCATTTATAGTATGGCATGCGTTATGCTTTCATGCCAAAAACTACTGTTATTCGGGTTATTCAAGATAAAGCACTTAAAGTCCAGATAAATAACTCTAAATTGTATTCTTTTAATTTAATTGTGTTTTATTGGATTTTTCTATTGATTTAAAAAAATCTGCGCGCCAAAAAGAAATCAGAGAAACCTAGACATTTAAAAATCAATTACGCTTATTGCTATCTCGAAACATTTTCAATTATGGCTATAGCGATGCGCGTAATGCGTTATTTTTACAGTCCGAAGTACGATAATGGGAAATCGCTTAAGAAAAGACTTGTTCACAGGCACGTAGCTGACCGTCCTATTTTGGGGGGACCAACACCAATTTTAGGGGGACTAAGCCCAAAAAGGCCAAAAATAGCACAAAATGACGTTTAAAGAGTACTATTTTTCCGATTTTTCTTAATTTTGGGGGCCCGGCCCCCCCATTCCCCCCAGAGCTACGTGCCTGCTTGTTCATTTATTGAAAGATAGGCTGTACTTGCGAAAATATAAGGTTTTTGGGCATTTGAGTCAGCCTAGGTTGAGCACTTTCAGTCAGCCTAGGTTGAACATTCTCTTAAATGTGTACCTTATGTATATATAATGGCTCGGAGTTTTGGTGGGGGTTCCCAACCATTTGACTTCCTATCCTCGGCCAAAATCGGCAAAAAACAAGTAAAAATGACTAAAAATGCAAGTTTTTGCCAAGCCAAAATTGGGGGGTCAGAAATTTCTGACCTTGGAGTTGGGAACGACCAACATTGGGTGGGGGGTCGGGATCCCCCATCACCTTGTTAAATATATGCTTACGTACGTCATGCATTTTGCTATGCTAGGCATGCTTGTTATGAATTATACAGAATTTAATCAATTCAAGATCTTAAGAAAGAAGATACGGGTTCTTTTACTTGCCGAGCTCTGAATGACGACGGAGAAGATCGTTGGAGCGCTATGCTTTTAGTTGAAGGTTGGTCACAAGCAGAAATGCAACAGCTTTAGATTTTCGGAGGAGTGAATAATCGTCAATTTATGGCCATAAAATGACAAAAACACCCAAGAATGATAAAGAAACGCAAGGTCTTGCAGAAAGTTTGAAGATTTTTTTGGACAATTTTGTTGATTTTTTCGTCCAATAGTAAACATCAGGGTCCAAGAGACGAGTCACTGTCAGACGATTCTGAAGTATCGTATCGAAAATTTTCTGCATTATTTTTGGGGACGAAAATAGCGAGAAATTTTTGGCGTTTTGTGCTGGACTAGTTCATTCCTGTGCCGTTTGTCCATAAAATGCCTAGAATGAAGTAAGAATGATTTAGAAATTTGAAATTCTCAGTGAATTCTCACATTTTTTACGGATAAAAGTGGCGAAACGAGTCGAAATTCAATATAAAGTTCTAAGTAGTGCGTTTTTCCTTATTAAAACATTTTGTATTTGATATTTTGATCATTTTTCGCATTTGGCTTGCAAAAACAGGCCCGAATCTTAAATTCACTGGTCCCTAACTTCTGTATTTCACCCCCTGATCTCTGATTCTTGGGAAACTATGCCTCCCCACATCTGACTCCCTTATGTGCATGTAGTAATGTACGCGCACCAAAAAACACTGCCTGTTTATCACACATGAGCATGGGGAGTGAGAGGGGGTATAACCCCT
This sequence comes from Mermis nigrescens, assembly GCA_036768485.1. Classification (NCBI taxonomy): domain Eukaryota; kingdom Metazoa; phylum Nematoda; class Enoplea; order Mermithida; family Mermithidae; genus Mermis; species Mermis nigrescens. The sequence continues at coordinate 280,679 of JAVLUZ010000463.1, forward strand.
AGCTAAGGCTTTGGAAAATCAGGTACTCTTAGGAAATTTCGAGAAAACGAAAGGTCCGGCAAGACAATTTTTGAGATTACTTAAAATAACTGAAATTCTACCAGAAAACGGCGGATATACCAAAATTTTCCGGCGCTTTGCTCCGTATCGATAAATTTCTGTATTTTTCATCGATAAAAACCCAAAAATTGGTTAAATTTCGCTATCAAGGGTCAAGAAACTCCGTTTATTTCATATAACGTGCTACCATACCATTTAATAGTACCCTAAAATTTTCACGGTGAAAATGTATATCGACTTTTGGGCACCGTCTTTTTACATATACAAAGAGACCTGTACAAAAAACAACCTCAATTCATTATATGACCATTCCTGGATTTCACCCCCTCTGTCCTCCTCTACCTTGCTTATCGTAGATGCACAAAATCAGGGTCGGCAGGGGGATGAAATCCCAGAAATCCAAAACAGTAAAGATAACGTTCACGATTTTTTTGCTGTTAAAATGATCAAGATAGGCAAGATAGCCTATAAAACGTTTTTTCGTGGTAATATCGCATTTTTAAAGCATTTTTAGTTCATTTCAACTGCATTATATTACTTTTAACACTAAAATATGCAAAAATTGATCAATGTTGGGCGCTTGTTGAGTAAAAAGTACATAAAAGAACTAATCAGGCGCGAAGCGCCGGAAAAATTTTGACATTTTTACCGCTTTTAACCTGAAAAATGATGCAAAAAACGTTCCATCAGCTCAAAATCGCCGGACAGTTTCTGTCCGGCTGACTCTTCGGCGGTGGAGGGTGAGGGGGGGTAATACCCTCCTCACCTCCCTAAGTGCATGTATGTTGACCATGTATGTATGATGCTTATGTACTGATAGAGCACACTACGCCGAACGTAGTTTTTCAACGAATGCCCGAGCCGTCGACGTTTCCCGGTTCTCCCGGTCGGCCTCAGCCTTTCAACGTGAGCGACGCGAGCGTCGAGCTGAAGTGGGAGCGGCCGCAGCGACCGGGCGCGTCGCCCGTTCTCGCTTATCGCGTCCACTATTTCACGCCGCGCAGCGGCGCGCGTTGGCTGCCCTTGGACGCGTCGGCCGTCCTGCACAAGCCGCAGACGGTCGCGCGCCAATTGCGTCCGTCGTCGGCTTACATATTCGTCGTCCGAGCCGAAAATCAACACGGCGTTGGAGAACCGAGTCCTTTGTCGGTCGTAGTACGGACTAAAAGCAGAGGTGAACGACATTCAGTGTTTTTTGTACTCGGCAAGGATTTTTTCGATGTACAAAGACTTTTCGGAGTCGTTGTACATGCACAAAGATTTTTGGGAGGACAAAAATTGCAAAGAAAAGGTCTAAAATTCGCAGAAATTTTCGGCGCTTCGCGCCGAAATGAGTAATCGTGTGTTCTATATATCTTTATAATGTCAGAAATTGCATTCCAGAAGGACAAATGTCAAATTTTTCGGCGCTTCGCGCCCGTTTCAAGACGATTCTTAGTGATTTTTGCCCTCAGAGACCCAAAAATTAGCTAAAATACACTACCAAAAGTCGAACTACTCTGTTTTTACCATAGTAAAATCACTACTGTACCATACTATAGTACCCAAAAGTTAGTGTGTACAAAATGTACTAAGACTTTAAGGGACCATCTTTGAACATGTACAAACGGACCTTGTACAAAAAAAAACACTGTAACGAACATTACATGATCTGGGGACTGAGGGTTTTTTCATTCTCGAAAAAAAATTTTTCTTTTCCGGCGTCTTCAATTTCCCAAAAAATCTTTAATAACTGCCTAGGATTAAGCGTTTTTGCCTCTTCTTATCAGTTCAAAAGTATGTACCTGTTTTTCATAGTCATTTTGAAAATATGTATATTAGTCGATTTTATTGAAATTTTTCTTATTTTTTAGAAATTTATATCGTCTAGAAAGAAAGAGCATCGTAAAAAACGTGGGAAAATTGTGTTTTGACGCATGCTCATCGTTTTGAGTCCAAAAATGACTTTGGGAACATTTTCGGCTCACCTCTTAAAATATTCCTGTTATGCGTGTATGGAGGTGAACTACGAGTGTATTGGTTTAAACCCAGTGGCGTATCTAGGATTTTCTGCCGGGGTGGGGAGCCAAAATTTTTCTAAGTGTCCAACACTGCCCAAAAATTCGCATCATATGCTTAAAGTACCCGTTTTTGCTATCTTTTGATAGACAGAATTAGTTCTGATGCAAAATAAGTGAAAAATTTTTCGAAATTTCCGAAAAAAATTTTAATGAAAAACTCGCAAAATTAATGCAGAAATCGCCGTAGAAGCACTAAAGAAATCATTGTAAGAGCTACAAAATCTTTATTCTGTACAAGAATAACTCGTTTGACGCACGTTTAGTTTTTCGGTGCGCCAAAAGGCTCAGTGAATGTCATTAATAAGCTCTATCCCGGCGCAAAACGCTGGAAAAATTCGAAAAACCATGATAAAAATGCCTAAAATCATCAACAAATACACATATATTCTTCGTTGCGCCCAGTGGCGGATCTAGGATTTTCCTAAGGGGAGCGGTATCCCAACTTTTCGAAATAACAGTCAAAAATAAGTCCAAAAATTTGCCCTTACGCGTGAAATAGCGTTTTTTCGGTGTTTTACATTGTACACTTTTACATAAAATCAATTTTGACGCAATATTTTTCTTAAAATTTTAAAATTTTCGACAATTTTGTGCGAAAAAATCATTAAATTTCTTTGACTTTGACAAACATCTGGCGCGAAGCGCCGGAAAATTTGTGAAATTATGACGGAAAGGCGTCTAGAAGCATAATTTAGTGCTTGATTTCCTGTATTTATAGCATTTGATGTGAAACATCGAAGTTCTTAATTGAAAATAGTAGAAAACGATGCAAAAATACATAGCTGTTTCTGCTGTCAAATAGTTTTGAAACCTACATGAACAGGAAATGGCTTCCAGGTCGACAAGAAAGTAAATAAATGTCATTAATAGGTATTATCCGGCGCGTAGCGCCGGAAAAATCTAAGAAATTATGGTCACTGACGGCCAAAAATCATTGAAAATTGCATATGTATGCATTCTTTATCTCGCCAAATATTTTTGGAAAATAAGGAGGCGGCCCCCCGCCCTCCCCTTAAATCCGCCCCTGGTTGCGCCCCCCCCCAAATATTTTTTGACGTTAGTGGCGGCCGCCCCCTATAAATCCGCCAGTGTTCGAACCCGCTCATTGTTTATTTAGGATTGATATCCAGAATCCGAAGAAATAAAATGATTTAGCGAATATAGAAATTATTTTATTTTCTGTTTTTTATTAATGACATCAATATTGAAAACGAGCTTAGCACATTTAAACTGAGTTCGCGAAGCTATTTCATTTTTTATTGTTTCCTTGGGTTATCGGACTGCATCTCTTCTTTACGTCATCACTTTATCTCTTGGTCTCTTCAACTCTTCAGTTTATCATATCATACTTCATCTTGTTCATCATCAACTGAATTTTGTGTTGATTTCGTCATCACTTCATCTTCATCTTTTATTTTTTATTTAAAATTTCTTTGACTCGATCGATCTTAAACTTCTTATCATACATCTAGGATATAATTCAATTTTTTACCGTTCTATTCGAATAAGCGACCTACTCATATGTACATGCATATCAAAATTTTTCTTATTTAAATCCGAAGATTGACCAACTGGTACGGTGTACTGCTGCTAAGAGTATTTTTTTGGCATAGGGGCGTCGCTATTCGCTTAAATCTATCCTCTTAATCGCACAATCACCAACCTACATAGTTTACTTTATGTAGGAGGTTGTGCTTTTTCATCTCTCTTCTAAACTTTCACTGAATCTTCATCCTTTTAACATTTTTTCATGTGCAGCAGCCGTATTAAAACTCATCTGTTGTTATTAATTTAAAAGAAAAAAAGGACGATTAGGCCGCAAGATTATTTTCCCTGTCAGTATTTACAAAATATTGGCTTTCCGAAGATCCTCTGAGCCGCAGAACTGTTTCTTTCGATCTGGAAATCGTTAAGTATCTGTTTTGAAATCTTGAAGCTTTTTCTTACTCAGCCATTTTTCTATATGCGCCGATTATCGCGATATGCTTTTTATTTCTGATCAAAACAACTTATTCCTCCAATTTTTATTAAATTGTCGACTTTTTCATTGTTAATCTCAAGGTAGAAGTTCTGCTGCATTCAAAAATGGCCAGACTTCCCAAAATTTACAAATAGATAGCCGTCGTTACAACTTCATTGGCTTGCGATTGTTCTTGGCGAAAAATTCTAAATAAGCATCAAAGATAAATGAAATTTACTCGCTTGTTTACTCGTTTCTCTGCTTTAAGCTTCGGTGCCTTCGGACGCGAATTCGGAATGGGCGATCGCTGGCAAAAAGTTGACGAATGATACACTCGTAAAATTGCGAGAGATTAAAACAATAAATGCGTCAGCGGTCAAACTTACCTGGAAAGTATGCATTGAGCTGTTTTTAATTAAGAAAGTGATCAGTGTAAAAGGTCAGATGCTAATCCAGGCATGCAACAGGGAGGGGCTGGGTAGATCCCCCGCCCAAAGTGGTCGTCGGTCGTCCCCATACGTGTAAAGGCTCAAAATTTGGGCGGGTCCCGACTATTTTTAGGGGGAGGTAACTGACTTCCAATTTTCGGCCAAAAACAGCCAAAAAACACGTAAAAGCGGCCCAACAATTTGATTCTTTTTAGAAATTGGGGTCCTTAGTTTTTGTGACAAGGTTTGTTTATACACGTACAAAGATGGTCCCTGAAAGTCTGTGTACGTTTTGTACACATAAATTTTTGGCTACTATAATATACATAATATAGTAGCGATTTTAGTGTGGCAAAAACAGTTGTTCGACCTTTAGTAGTGTATTTTAGCTAATTTCTGGGTTTCTGAGGGCAAAAATCACGAATAATCGTCGCGAAACGCCAAAAAATTGACATTTTTCCTTTCAAAATACAATTTCTGACATTATAAAGATATCTAGTACACACAATTACTCATTTCAGCGCGAAGCGCCGAAAATTTTTGCGAATTTTAAAACCTTTTTTGCAGTTTTTGTCTTCCCAAATATCTTTGTTTATGTACAAAGACGGTCCCCAAAAGTCTCTGTACATCGGGAAAAACCCTTGCTGAATACAAAAAAAAACACCTGGGGGTCAAACATTTTCTGTCTTTGGGGGGGGACGCCGACTTTGGGTGGTGGGGGATCCCCTGTTACAAGTATGGTTGTCCTCCCAGAGTCAAATAATTTTTGACCCAATGATTTTTTCCAATTTTCGGAAAAATATGCGTTTTTAATCATTTTCAGGCGTTTTTTGTCGTCATTTTGGCCAAAAATTGAAGGTTATTAACCTCCAAAATGGCTGGGGACCCCCACTCGAAATTTTGAGCCGTTACATGTGTGTGGTCATCGCCTCGCTTTCTTTTTAGTTTTTACTCATCATTCGACAGTGTATTGATAAAAATAATTTCGCTCCTGTAATTCTGTTTTCATGTCCTTTGTTTTTTCTTCTGTTGTTTCCTTGTTATCTTAATGATTTCTATAAATTTTTTTATATTTATCTTTTAATCATAATTTTTTATAGTTTTGTCTTATTTTTTTATCTCATTGCGTATTGATATAGGTTCTGCGCAGCGACGTGCCCCTTCAAGGCTTCTATGTTCGTTGGCAAGGCCAGCATCAGGACGATGTTGCGAACAATTTTGCCAATGTCACTTCGAAAGATACAAGATCTCTAATCGTTCCGAGCTTGAAGCCATTTACGAATTACAAATTTTTCGTTCGTCCCTATTACAAAAACATAGAAGGCTTACCCAGTAACATATTGGATGCTACTACGGACGAAGCTGGTACGTTTCGCTCAGGCACGTAGCTGGCCGTCCTACTTTGGGGGGACCAACACCAATTTTCGGGGGACTAAGGCCAAAAATAGCACAAAATAACGTTTAAAAAGTCCGATTTTTCTGAATTTTGGGGGGTTCTTATCCCCCTACCCTCCAGAGACACGTGCCTGGTTTTGTTGCCTTCCCCAATCTTTGCGCTCTTTCTACTCTTTTTTGCAAATCATCGTTTAATAATGACCTTTTTCTCATCAATTTTTCTAAGCCGTTCAGCTTTGTTCCCCAATACTGTCATACTTCTTATCCTTGTCAGGTTTCATTCCAAAACATCTTATGCAGGATTCAATCGAATCTCATTCGCGCCAGATAAGAACGTACCGTAATTTTGGCTCAAGCGCGACCAAAAAATGACACTTTTTACAGCCTTTTGGGTTGGAAAAACTTTTTTCATACGAAAAGTTCGATTTCTATGGTCTAAATGGTTACAGCATGTCGAAGAACGCCGAAAAATGCTTTTTTTTGCGAGCTGTTCGTCGAATTTCTTAAGATATAGACCAATTTATGTTGATCCTCCCTTGGCCGAAACCGAATCTTGTTTGTTCATAAAATTTTAATTGTCCCAGCGAAGTACTTTCGATATAATTTATTTAATTAAGGCTCATGTAAATAGCCTTCGCTGTTTGACTTAAACGATAAAAGTTCCAGCTTAGGTGCTTCAAAAGTCAGATGACAAGCATTTTAGCTTACTCGTACGAATATGAAAAAGCCTGAATTTTGATTTATTCGTGCAAAATCTGATCCAACCGATATTTGACCTGATTTCGATCGATTTGCCTCCTGATACTTATGTAGCCAAGAACAAAATGGGGATGATTTTTCACAATTTTTAGCAGTCTCTAATTGAAAATCAGTTGTGCTTTGAAAGGGATCTAAACCATCTCTTATGAAATTGGTATTGTCTTTTCAATCTGGGTTCAATTATTTCACTGAATTGAGCATTTACGTACATCTGATTACTAGCTTTGAAATGACATTGCATAAGTAATGAACTTTGCAATTATTATGTACATACATACGTACATAGGCCCTAGTTATTCCTTATTCTCATTTTTAAGCGCCAACTGTCCCTCCGTCAGACATACAAGTCAGAATGATGAATTTGACTACGCTTCGAATTTCATGGCGCCCGCCTCCGTTCGATGGTATCAATGGTATCTTAAAAGGTGTGCGAAGGCACATTTATATGTTGCATCAGAATAATGTGTTATTTATTCGTGTTTCGTTTGACTTTATCTTTTATTAGGACGTAAAAAGCTATTGATTTTTTGGCTCACAGTGAGCTTGTTTCAGATTCGAATGCAATATAATGGGTAGTATACAATATTGCTGCTAATAAAGAAAAGACTGCCTTATTCATTCTAATAGTATGCACATTTTCAATTGCCATTTTTTATAAAGCGTCGTCCAGAAATAGATTTATGAGCATCGAGATAAAAATCTACAAATTCAATGTAGAGTTTTTAATTCTGCATCGTATGCATATTTTTTTCATAAGGTAGGGTTCAGCGGTTAAGTTTTTATTGATCAGAAACGAAACATCGTAGGTTTCGATTTTCAGAACTACATGATTTAAGAATCCGTGCGACCGCCCTAAACTTCACCGACTTGCGTAAGGCGCTTAGGCCTCGAACCATACATGTAACAGGGGGATGGGGGATCCCCCATCCAGTAGCGTAACCAGGGAGGTGGCGGGGCGCCCGCCCCTCCGAAATTAAAAAATAATTTTTTTAAAGCAAAGGGGGACCCTTTGCTTTTTTCTTCAGGTGAAGTGAAAACGGATTGTGGACAGCCATAATGCGTTTTTGGCACACTTTTTATCTTCTAAACTCAAAATTTTCCGGCGCTTCGCGCCGGATTTCTTATGTTCTATCTTTTTTCTTACCTTAGAAGCCCAGATTTTACTTAAAAATGGCGAATTTGTCAGAAATTTTCGGCGCTTCGCGCCGATTTATTATTTTCTGCATTAGTTTTCTTTGCAAAACTGTAAAATTAAATGCAAAGAAAAGAATTTCGGAAATGTTTTGGAGTCAAGCTTTAATTTGATATTGAGAAATTAGTTCATACCGATAGGTTAAAAGATAGATTTTTGATATCCAAATTTGAAATCGAAGCAAGAAAATTTTGAATTTTTTAAAAATTTTTTACTTCACCATGGCATAGATCATGTCGAGAAACGCTCAAAAATGCCATTATTTTCGCGTATCTCCTAATGGTTCCCGAGATATAGGACTTCAAAAATTTTGCCCCCCCCCCGACATAAAATCCTGGTTACGCCCCTGCCCCCACCCAAAGTCGGACGTCCCCCATCCCCTCCCCCAAAGCCAGAAAATTTTTGATCCGACCCCAACCCCCGATTTTTGGAAAAAAATCGAATTTTTTGGCCGTTTTTGGCAGGTACGGTCATTTATCCCCTAAAAATGTCGGTACCCCCAATTTCGAGCCGTTATGTATGTACATGTATGTATGCCTTAAAGACAACTAATTTCCAAGCATTTAAATATAAATATCGTTCCTAATTTATTTAATAGCATATGCAAATTATTCGAAACTGTTTTTGCAAAATAGCGCTCGATCGTTCACTAGATTAGCTAAATAGATCTATTCAGAGCTGCTTGTGGAAACTTTAATTTTACAAAATGGATCTAACTTTAAGTATTAGGACATGGTTTTTTGTATTCGGCAAAGATTTTTTCCATTGCACAAAGCCTTTTTAGGGGTCATCGTTGTACATATTCAAAGATTATTGGGAAGATGAATCTGTAAAAAATCTAGAATTCCAAAAAATTTTCGTCGCTCTGCGCCGAGACGAATAATTGTCTGTTCTATATGTCATCTTTATAATGGCAAAATTTATCTTTAAAACGATAGAACTGTCAAATTTTTCGGCGCTTCTCGTCGTTTCGAGAAATTTTTAGTATTTTTAATTGTCGGAAACTTAGACATTGGATAAACAACACTTCCAAAGGTCTAAAACCCTATTTTACCACATCGAAAGCGCTACTGTACCATAAAGCGCCTTGAAATTTACAAATACAAAACGTACAAAAACTTTCGGGACCATCTTTGTACATTAACAAGGGACCTTGTATAAATAAACGCTGTATCAGAAACAGGGTGAATACTCCAGAAGGTATATATGTACTTACAGATTTTTTTCTGTCGTACCTTGAGGTCGATTTTTCGAGGGTCTTTAATTTCATGACGTCCTGTTTTTGTTCTCGTACAAACATATACATGCATGCTGCAGGTTATCAAATTTTGGTGCTGGGAAACGAAACGAGGTTCCATCGTAATGTTACGACGGCAGAAAGGGCGGCTAGTGTCACTTTGTTCCATTTGGTGCCTGATATGACATACCAGGTGCTAGTTGCCGCCTACACGTCGGCTGGAGTGGGCAAGTTTTACGACAAAGAGCGAGTCACGATGAATGCGTCTTTTTAAATCTTTATCGCTATCAGTATATTTTTTACCCTACTCTATCGTTCATGCATTATTTTTGTTTTGCCTGGCCATCTTGTCGATTCGTGCATTGATACTCTTGCTTCAGCTCGTCGTATTTTGCTAGCCGATTTATTGTCTGCTTCACACATGGTTTTTTATTTTGCGCCATGCAAATGAAAGACGCGCTGTGCAAGCGAAAATTTCCCCTACTCAGCAAATGAAAATTAAAGAGCTGTGTGCATGTGCAGTGCAATGCAAAAAAATCGGATTAATTTTCTTTTGCACAAATGCAAATCAGAGTCTTGCGACATAAAAAGGCCTGCTGGCTTCACATTAAAAACCGCTCTTTCGTTTTTCTGGTGATTTTTGTACTCTCATTGAAATCTCGCTCTTGATAAAGTGCCTAAATTAGCGTTTATTCATTATCTTTCCGTCAATCTTTTCGTATTCGAGCAACAGTAATTTTTTATATTTTATCACTTTTCCTCTGCATGATTTTTTAAATAAGTAAAATGTAAACTACAGTATTTATAACGTACATTATGGTTTTATTTATTGAATTCGATGCGTTCAGTGATGAATGCGGTTGGTGTATACGTCATACATAATGTCGTATTTTTCTTAACACAACTACATATTTGGTGCATTAAAACGATAGTGTATTTCTTATTTTGGATTTAAGAGGGTATTTTTTCTTTTTTCCCGTTTCCTGTTTCCTATTACTTAGAGGTTTTAAAGACCTTGCAAATTATGTGTACGTACATACATATTTACATACTCAGCATATAAATTTCCATGTATAACATTTTGAGATTCAATAAAACAAAGTTCGGTCAAACTACATTCCACATTCATACATATTAACTATTTTATTCTGAGTATTGTTTTCTTGTGTGGTAATAAACATTTCAAAAATGATCATTTCGTCAAAAATCGCATTTCAAAAGACTGAAGTAAGCTTAATAATGGTATTTCTAATAATGAAAAAGTGTGTATGTAGGTACGGTATGCATGATTATGATCGCTATTCATATCACTGCTTTGACTTTCACAATCCTTTAATTGACCAGTCCTTCCTCGCCTTACATATCTGACAAAACTATTTATCGCATACAGAACCTTGTTTCAGCTTTGCTGTATTTTTTGTTTTTTGCATTAAGCAGTGTCGACTTCCAACCAGGCACGTATCTCTGGGAGGATGGGGGGTTCGGAACCCCCAACAATTCAGAAAAATCGGAAAAATAGGACTTTTTAACGTTATTTTGTACTATTTTTGGCCTTTTTGGGCTTAGTCTCCCCTCCAAAATTGGTGTTGTTCCCCCCAAAATAGGACGGCCAGCTACGTGCCTGATTCAAACTGTGCTTCCTCTATCTTTGCCCCTCTTTTTTACACGCATGTAATTAAATTTCTATTTGGCTGCAGAAGGGTTTTTTGGATTCCATTAGAATTGTGTCTGGGTTGAAATCAGAAAATATGTAATCCTTCTCAATTAATTCATCGCTCGAAATTCTTTTGAATAATTTTTCTTGTTTTCCTCTATTTTAGGGTGGAAGTTTTATGCTATTGTGGGAGTTTGAAAACTTATAAATTGTCAGCATTAAGCCAATTGCACTAGAAAGGCTTTGGCATTGTTGTAAAAGCGATTTATAGAATGAGTCTATAATAATGTGCTTCTCATAGCCTAAATCTTGATGTCAGTCGGTAAGATCTTTCTGAAGCAATTTTGCCTATTGCAAAAGTGTTGATTTACATAACGCCTTGGATGAGCTTCTTAATGTTTGTTTCCTGGCAGTTTTTCTAATTTTTTTATTTCCTAATACAATAGAAAAGAAGTGTTGGACATTTCGCGATTTGGTTCTACAAAACTGCTGAAGCATTGTTCGTAAATCGCAAAAAAAATTTTGGCTGGTATTAGTGGTTTTTCGACTAATTATACGTTATACATAGATGCGGCTACGTTGAAAAAGCATTTGACAATGGATCGTTTGGAAAAGAGTGGCGCATCGAAATTTTTGGAAGTTATTAAATCCACATGGTTCATAGTTGTACTCGCAAGCATCCTTTGGCTGCTTATTGCCGTTATCGCTGGTACGATTTATTGGTATCGTTGCAGGTCAGTTCAAATTTTATTTTTTGCAATGATAAGCTAAGATAGAGCTGCAAACGGCGATGAAAATTACTGAGAAATCATTTGTATTAATGAAACATTTGCCAGAATTTGTTAGAAATTGGAAATTTCTAATGAGGTAGTAGATACTGTACAGGATGCTATAATAAGCATTAAATTTGTTATCGAAATCAATTCTACAATCACTCATGTAACGGGGTATGGGGATCCCCTACCCAAAGTTTGCGCTCCCCATCTTTCTCCCAAAGTCAGAAAATTTTTGACCTTCCCTCGATTTTTTGAAAAAGTTACGTTTGAGGCCGTTTTTACGTGTTTTTGGTCGTTTTTGGCTATAAATTGAAAGTCATCTACTCCTTCCCCTGCCCCTAAAAATGGTTGGGACTCTTAACCGAAGTTTCGAGCCATTGCATTTATGTCTACAATGTATTTTTTAATGGCTGTGGTATGCATTTATTCGATTAATCTTGGTTTAGCACTATCTTACCTACTGCAAATGCACATATGTATGTACACATACATGGTCAAAGGCCGGTCTTCCCATTGATACCGGCTGCCCAACTATTTGGTTGGTTGTCCTTGAACTAAGTGGTTGCTTGGTTGGTTGATTGGTTGCTTTGTTGCTTAGTGGTTAATTGGTTAATTATTGATTGTTTGACTGATTATTGGTTGATTAGTCATTGATTGATTGGTTGATTACCTGATTTTCAAATGGTTTTCACGTATTTCCCTGGATTAATATTCCAATTTGTAGTTGATTGACTGATTTTAGAGTCATTTTTTAATTTCCATCATTTTTGTATATTTGTTCAGAATTTCTAAATTTTCCATTGATACCGGTAGCTCTCCCCATTGATACCGACCCGGTTGCCATTGATACCGAGTTGAATGAAGTTGCACGGTTTGTCCATGTATGTATGTACATACTTATCATGGTTTTTAGCACCATGCCGATGAAAGTTGCCTCGTGTAATTTTAACGCCTTTAAACGTATTTTTCGACAAAAATTTCAAAAAATTCTGATGACACGCTGTTTATATTAGCCCTATAATCGCGGTTTTAACATTCCACGATCAATCCCCGGACAATTATTACATTTTGCATTGATCTCGTCCGTTAATTTAAACATTACAAGTATGAAGTAATAGCTTTATGACAACTTCGCACTGTTTTCTGTTGTTTGAAGCAAAAATTTCTTCTTTATTACAAAGTATTTCAGCTTACATGAAAGATGACGATTCTCAGAATTAATGGATATCATGCGCCATCATTTCTTTTTTCTCTCCGTATTAACCTCTCATCAATCTGCGACGCGGACGGCGCAATTTGGCTATTAATAGCACAACAAGAAGGAAGTGCGCCAGCATTCACGTGCGCGCTTCCTTGTTGGCGCTATTAATAGCTAAATTGCGCCGTCCGCATCGCCAGATTAACGGGATGATGGAGGTTAATGGCGCTGAATAGACAAAAGTAGATGAATGACGCATGATGGCACTGTTAACGCGGCGCATCGCGACGCACCATCCATTATAATTCTGAGGGTGATGGCGCGTCATCTTTCATGGCGACCACTGTAGTTCATTGAGCATTAGGAAGTCAACAATTGTGACTTAGCATGAATTTCTTCATTTATTCAATTCAAATATAGCTGTACTGACGTCAACGCAAGCAAACTATTGATCTTCTGAATATCATGTCATTCTCAATCAGTAAAACAGAAAAGGACTTAAATCAATCGGCAGGTACTACACGTATTGCATATTAAAAACTAGCGTGCTAACTGCTAATGTAAGCCATCTCGTAGTAATAGACAAAATAAATGGGGGTTTCGTGCTGCAAAAACGCTGTGATACATTCGTAGGCCTATTTTATTTTATTCTGTTTTATCATACATACCTTACTATAATCCTTAGCCTATTGTTTGCATGTTTCCCAATGCGCTGGTAGTGACCTTTAACATCTCTTTTTGATCCTGAGACAAGTAAGAGGGGGATGTAGGGATTTCCCTACCCAAAGCTGGTCGTCGCCCATCCCTCTAAAGTCAGAAAAATTTTCAACCTCCCTTTTCCCGATGTTTGGAATTTTTGGGAAACTTGGATTTTTCGGCCGTTTTCAGGTGCCTTTCTTGCTATTTTTGGCCAAAAATTGGTGGTCATTATACGCCCGTCTTAAAATGGCCACGGACCCCCTCCCGAAATTTCGAGCCGTTACATGTATGTCGTATGATGTTTATCTTTGATCCAAAAAATAGAAAGAAATTTCGTTTCGTCAAGGTGTCGCCTGGGCAAAAATTTGAAGAATGGCCGGCGTCACGACTTGCCGTTTATCAAAATCAACGACGGTTCCGTGGCGTCAACCGCCGGCGCCACGGCGCGCGAAGCGCTTTGGATGGATCATCAGTTTTACGGCGGCGCCGGTTTGGTCGCCGCTCGGCGCTCTAACGGCGCCGTCGTCGTAAACTCGATGGGCGATTCGACTTCCGGTTATTGATTAATTAATTTCTTTTAAAGTTTAATTATAATAAATTATTATCTAATTATAATATTCATATTACTTTGTAATTCCGGCGTAATCGGCAACGCCGAACAGCTCTGTTCGGCGTCCTGCCGTCGAGCTAACGTCGACGTCGGACCGGCGGGCGAGTGCGATTTTTACTGCGACGGTCGGATAAGGCAATGCGCTAATTGTCAGCCTTATTATCATTCCGTTGGATCGGAATACCATCAGGTTATTAGTCTCTTGCAACCATGCAACCAGACATGTAATAGGAGATGAGGATCCCCACCCAGAATCAATCTTTCCACCTTATCCCTAAGAAGTCGGAAAATTTTTGACCCCCTTCATCGGTTTTTTACGATAACTTGCGTTTCTTGGCCATTTTTAGGGACCTTTTTGCCATTTTTGACCGAACATTGGCGGTCATCCGCCCCTCCCACTCCCTAAAAATAACCCTCTCCTGAAATTGTTACCCGTCACACTTATGCTCTAACCGTACATGCGATCAGTGATCGGACCGATGGCCTCGGCCTCGGCAAGCCTCGGCGTTTTTCGGAGCCTCGGCGCCGAGGGCGAAGCTGAAAAGTGCCGAGGCGCCGAGGGTTAAAATCAAATTTGAATAAGTTTAATATATCTGTTAAATATTAACTATTTAGAATGCATCTGCAGTACACAGGCTGTTTCTTACCTATTGGCTTTTCTTATGGTTTTAGGCGCGTTCCCAGTTACACCAAGTTACATACAGCAAAGTGTCAATTGATATTCTTATGATGACTAACTTTTATTTCTCATGCTCGCTACATGGATCGGAAAGTACAGTGCAGAGAAAATAATCGTAATATTCAACACTTTATCTAACTAAAATAAATGTTTATATGTTTATTGTTGTTAGCCAGAATTCTGATTTTAATCTGATGAAGCAGATAATTCATCATCAAAATCCAGATCATCTGAATCAAAGTTAGCTTCATCCATTTTGCCTTCTTGTGCTATCGCATCATCGTCGTCGTCATCGTTTATCAGATTCTTTAAAGTAACACTATTATAACCAACTGCTTTGAGATAACGCTTTACAAAAAGGAGTTTTTGAACATTTGTCTGTCATTCATTCACCACAGCTTTTCTATTCTTCCACCGCATTGTCATGAATTATTATTATTTTAGAGGTTTTGTGTATCAGTATCACTGATTAAGTATCCTACCGACCTTCCTGCATAGCATATATAGTTCCTATTTTAACCCTACGTAGAGCTCAGGCTCGTATACAGGGGGATTGGGGGAAAGTGCCCCTTTCGAAATAAAATATGAGAATAATCGCGAGAGACTTTTCGCGCTTCGCGTTGAATTTCACAATGATAATTTGTACAACCAAAAGCGTCTTTTTGCTACATGGATCGGAAAGTACAGTCGCTACATGCAGAGGCGGATTTAAGGGGGCGGCCGCTCCCCATTGGCCAGAATATTTGGCGAGATAAAGAATGGATATGCAATTTGCAATGATTTTTGGTCGTCAGTGACCATAATTTCTCAAATTTTTTCGGCGCTGCGCGCCGGATGATACCTATTAATGACATTTATTTACTTTCTTGGCGACCTGGGCCCGGTTTTCACCATAAGTTTACGACTCCTAAGAGTCCTGCGACTTCCGTTTTACGGGAAAATCGGGTTTCACCATCTTTTTACAAGTTATGAATTACGACTACGAGTTATCAGTAACGAGCAACGGGTTAAGAGTTCGTATTACGAGGGTTTCACCAGGGTTTCCATAGGACTCATAAAAACTCATTTTTTACGAGTACTTTTTGGACCTTTTTACGAGTACTCGTAATAAAATGTATATCTTTTCTGTTGCGTATGACATTCTTCGTTAGTCATTGTCTCTGTTTTAAACAGCATAATTATGTAATTGCAGATTTGATGCCGCTCGATAGAAAAACATAGAAAGTGTTAAGAAATGTTTGGGATTTAGTCAACAAGAATTAATAAGCTTCTCAGAAAATTTACAACTTTAAATAAAAACGAAAATAATAATATTAGTAATAATAATAATGACGATAATAACAATAATAATAATAATAATAATACTAATAATAAGAATATTACTAATACTAATAATAATAATTATTATTATTATTATAATACTAATACTAATAATAATCATAATTAATAATAATAATAATTATTATTATTATTATTATTATTATTATTATTATTATTTATAAACGAAATCAATTAAATCAGATTCAGAGACGTTACGAAGCTAAAAGTATATCACAGCGTATTATTTCAATTTTCAAATTTAACAAATCATTCTTAGTTGTCATTAATACGTACATAAAATATGCAGTCGGCTCTTTTCCGAAGGAAGTGCGATGGAATTCTAATTTTCAGGAATCTAATCAAAAATGTCTGATTTCCGCAATTCATGAAAAAATGTCTAAGTGATTGTAATATTTTTCATAAAAAAGCTGCGAACATTACTAACAAGGGCTAAAGAAATAAAATTTCGAATTACTACTCAAGAATGCAGCTTAAGAATCGAATGTTATGGGATTTCTCTAAAAGATTTTTTGAAAAATATATTATTTTTTTAATGCTAATCTTCTTACCCTTTACATGTGCTGCCAGTATATGTATTATTTAGGTGTGTGCACGAAAGTGAAACAAATTGAGAAAAAATAAACCAGAAAACTATTAAACGCACTAGTCTGTCACTTCTTTACGAGTCCTACGGACCTCTTTTTGATCCGTGATAATATTACAAAATTTACAAATCTTTCCACTAAAGTACTCGTAGAACTCGTAACTCGTAGCCCGTGGCTCGTAAATCTCAGTTTTTGGTGAAACGGAAATTTGTAGCACTCGTAGCCCGTACTCATGAAACCGTCACCCGTAACTCCTAACTCGTAGCTTTGTGGTGAAACCGGGCCCTGGAAGCCCTTTTCTGTTCATGTAGGTTTCAAAACAATTTTAACAGCAGAAACAGCTATTTTTGCATAGTTTTCTTCTATTTTCAATAAAAAAATTTCAATGTTTTGCATCAAATGCTATAAATATAGGAAATCAAGCAGTAAATCATGCTTCTAGACGTCTATCCGCCTTAATTTTGCGAATTTCTCGACGCTTCGCGCCAGATTTTTGTTAAAGTCTTAGAAATTTAATGATTTTTTTGCACAAAATTGTCGAAAATTATAAAAATTTCAAGAAAAATATGACTTCAAAAGTGATTTTATGTAAAAGTATTCAATGTAAAACACCGAAAAATGCTATTTCGCGCGTTGAGGGCAAAATTTTGGACCTGTTTTTGACTTGTTTGGAAAAGTTTGTATACCGCCCCTCCCGCTACTGGATGGATCAGAAAATACAGTAATTCTCGCATTCGTCTGCTACCATAAAACGTTCAAAGACTCTTTTTTGTAAAGCACAATCTCAAAGCAGTTGGTTATAATAGTGTGACTTTAAAGAATCTGATAAAGGCTGACGACGACGATAACGCGATAGCACAACAAGGCGAAATAGATGAGGCTAACTTTGATTCAGATGATCTAGATTTCGATGATGAATTATCTGCTTCATCAGATTGAAATAAAAATTCTGGCCAACACCAATAAACATTTGTTTCAGTTCGATAAAGTGTTAAATATTACGATTATTCTCTAGCTCATGTACATATAAAATATTCTAAGAGTACTATTTATGGGTATAGGTATATAAGCTTGACCCTCGGCATTACCCTCGGCCTCGGCCGAGGCAAGGATTTTAAGTCGCCTCGGCCTCGGCCGAGGCCGAGGGTCCAAAAAGTACCCTCGGTCCGATCACTGCATGCGATTCAAAATTTTAGAGAAGCCGGTCAGCCATTTTTTGAGGGAGCAAATGGTTTTTTATCTTTGGTCAAAATGTCTCAAAAAATACCTAAACATGGCCTAATACCGAAAAGTTTTGTTCAAAAGTTGAGTGAGGATATAAAATCTCAACTTCGGCATGGGGAACGGCCGGCTTCCCTGCATGCTTAAAACCAGGCTCGCCATATTCAGAGATTCTATTGCGGAAGGGGGCAAAAATAAAGATATTCCTGGGCGTTTCTCGACGAATTCTATTCAATGGTGGACAAAAATTTCACAAATTTTCACATTATTTCATTCTGATACTCGTATACAATAAACCTACCGTTTACATTATCTGCGTAATTGATTTCTCATCATTTAATCCATAATCAATTCCCCAATCGCTGTCTTTTTAATCTTTTTGCGTTTAAACGGAGAATGGTTTGTAGAAAAAGAATAATTCGGTGCGAAGCGGTGAAAAAATGGACATGTTTTATATTTCTAGCTCAAATGTCAGCTAGACGCCCAAAACAGTTGCTTTAACTGATAAAAAGTACGCTAATAGCCTGTTTTGGCGGTCTTTCGCACGCGGGAGACCCTGTAAAAAAGCAAAAAAATAATATTCGCATTCCGGGGAGGCCGACCTTCCTCAGTTACGATGAATGAGGGTCCGCTTGTGAAGAAACATGTAAACGGGGGATGAATTTGTAATGAGAATTGCACAAAAAACCAATTCAGGGTTCGAATCCTCACAGTTTCACACTTGACGATTAGACGTCGATTTTTTTGTTAGAAAAACACTCATTCATCTCCGTTTATCGTTGGTCGATACCACAGGTTCGTACCTGTAACAGGGGGGTTGAGGAAATCCATCAAGTCAAATAATTCGAACCCATCGAAATTCAGCTGATAATCCACCATCCATCCATCAAATTTTTGACTCTTCCTGATTTTTGACCAAAACTTGCTTTTTTGGCCATTTTTCGGTGCTTTTCTGCCGTTTTCTGCCCCTACTCAAAATTTTGAGTCATTACACGTCTGCGCAGGTTAATCCTCCGTCGCCCACGCCTTACGCCACAACGACGCTCGTCATGAACGCTCACCGGCAACGCCTATTGGCCCAGCAAAGCCACGCCTCCAAGTCGTCCTTCCTGCCCCAACAAAATTACTCGCCCGGCGGCTACGCTTGCCACCAGCACCAGCCAATCGTTTGCGACTTCAACCACGCTTGCACGCCGATCGCGAGCGCCGGTGGGCCCTTCCTAAACGCCACATCGTCCAACAACGTGTCTTGCTCGCAAGACTACAACAATCACGCCAATCTGGTCAATCACAACCACCAGGCGAACTCTTGCGGCTTGTTCGCCGGCGACAAGCGTTCGCGGCAGCCGATTTTGTTGGACTTCATTCCGCCGCCGCCGGCTCAGCCGCCGCCCCCCGTTGACCCCGCCCATCGGCGCTTCGACCAATACGAAATCGACAATCGCTTGAATCATCACTACGAGGAGGAGCACGGCGGCTTGCTGCTCTCGTCGCCTACCAACTACAGTAACAACAGTAGTAATAATCAGAATAGCGGCGGCGGCGCGATTAAGGCGTCGGCGGTCAATCGACGACGCCCCTATCGCGCCAACGACAACGCGATGACGTCGTACGGTCGTGATGACGTCATAGACGACGATGCGATGTCCAGCGACGACGACAACGGCGCCGGCGGCGGCCACGGAGCGTCCAATGGCTTTTCCGCGACGTCGAGCGACAAGAGTCGCAGAAACGCCGGTGGCGGAAGAGCGGCGATCAAAATGAAACGCGACGCGATTGAAGCCAAACGCGCGAAATCTGGCGCAAAAGGCAGAGCCGCATCGAACGGGCGTCGTTCGGGACCTTCGTCGCCCGACGTTCTGTTGGATAGACGCTTGGTGAGCGGACTCTTTTATATACCTAATTATTGATTGACGCGTCAGCTGCATCGTGTCCCCCAGTTTTGAGACTTTACTCCTCCCCAACTTTTAAGCGAATAAATTGCTTTTTATATTGTAATTATTTTTATTCGTAATTATATTATTATTATTATTTTATTAATTTTTATCAATACTATTATGATATGTATGTATTTGTGACGAATAAGAGCTAGGCACATATATTAAAAAATGCCAACATGGAGATGTCACGTGACCACGTTATATGGTTTGCTTCCAGACCCCTGCCAGGCCGTGGCCCCGACTCTGGTAAAAAAGCGGCCCCGATGCAGCTCTATTTCTGAGCCCATTTTTATTCCTTCCGTCATTTTTAATAATAAAACAATACGAATTTAGCTGATAATCTTTGATTACGCAAAATCGTCTGACAGCGACCGTCAGCTTCGAAATCACCGATTCAAATTTTTCTCTTAGAACATTGCTGAGGTGGATCCGTACGATCCGCGTTTTCGCGATAATCCTGCGCCGTCCGACTGCGTTTCCCGCGTCGCTGTCACCGACCCGAATAGCCCGCGGCGCGCCCACCGGTCACCGTATCACGTGACCGTCGATTGCGCGTCGACGGCCGCCGACGACAGCCGACGCAGCTCTGTAATTGCCAGCATAGCGACTAGCGATAACGACGATGACGTCACTAACCTTGCCGACGACGATAGCGATGCGCTGTCGTCGACGTACTTGCCGCCTCCGCCGGATTTCGCCCGCGTTTTGACCAATAGGACGCCCGCGACGGCTAACGGGCCAATGACAGCGGCGGCGGCGTCGATCGCTTATCGCCCGAGCTTGCCTTCTATGGGCGTTTCGGCGTCATCAATGCAAAGTATATACTGTGGACCAGACATGATCATGGATGAATTTAGAGGCTTTTCACCCCCCGCCCAGAATTCGCGATTTTTCAAAAGTTTCCTGAAAATTCGCAGAAAAGGCTTTTTTAAAGCGTTTTTAGCTATCAATTTGCTCAAAAGTGTCAAACTCTTTGTGCTTCGCGCCATAAACTCATGTTTTAACTACATTTTGTTCAATTTATTCGACTGTTTTATTTCTTTTCCAATTTTATTGTCTTTTTATGCTCTAGAAAGATACAGCATCGTCAGAAACGCCGAAAAACTATGTTTTTGACGCATATCCGTCATTTTTAGGCCTAAAAAAGGCACTTTAAAATTGTAATTCCTCCCCTTCCGGAATTTCTATGATGTGCATGTAAGCTGCGGACTATTTCTACGGTGTCAACCAGACCTGCGCAGCTTGGGAATTCTGGAGGGCTGTAACTGGAACTTTTTCCTAAGATGCCTTTTTAGGCTCAAAAACCATGAGTATCATACGTAGTCTTCGGGAGGGGTTTCACCTCACCCGTCAAAAACGTTTCCACCCCCCTCTCGATTTTTTAATCCCTTTTTAGAATAAGTGATTTTTCAAAAGTTTCCAGAACTTTCCAGAGAAATTCGTAGAAAAGAGGTTTTTTAAGCGTTTTTACCTATTTGTTTGCTCGGAAGTGTCAAATTTTCGGCGCTTCGCTCAATATGCCCATTTTTCAATATATTTTTTTTTAGATTTGTCAGAATTTTTTGATTTTCTATCAAATGTTCTTGGTTTTTATGCTATAGAAAGATAGAGCATCGCCAGAAACGCCGAAAAACGATGTTTTTGACGCGTATCCACCACCATTTTCGAGCCAAAAAGGACATTTTAAAATTTCACCCCATCAGCGCGTCTGATGGGTATGCATCGAAACGCTATTTTTGGCGTTTCTACCGATTCTCTTTCTTTCTAGAACTTAATGACGTAGGAAAATTACCGAAAAAATCGAGTATATTGGACAACACGTTGTCAAAAAGTTAGTACGAGCCCCGTGTCCATGATTTTATTTCAGGGGGAATCGCATACTTTGAAGCCAGATATCTCGAGAACCATTAAGAGATAGGCGCAAATAAAGGCGTTTTTGAATGTTTCTCGACGAGCTCTATATAATAACGGATAAAAATTTTTAAAAATTCCAAAAAATCCTAACTTTGTTTCGTAATCATACATATGCATATATGTACATATACACGAGATATATTGTTCAAACTGTCTGCAAACTGATTTCTTATCATTCAATTCATTAAAAACGTCTCAAATTTTATTTTTGTACTCAATCTTTGTACTTTCAAACGAAAACAACAGAGAACATGAATAATCCGGCGCGAAGCGCCAGGAAAATTCGGCATGATTTCCATGTCTAACTTAACTTTGAACAATTTTGAGCCGTTTAAGAGGCAAAAACTGTACATAAACAATGAATCCGGCGCGAAGCGTCTGAAAATTTTGAGTTTGCTATTTCAATGGTAGCCTAAAAACCTGTTTTCGCGGACTTCTATATGAAGTTAGAGCATTTTTCATTTTTTTCGATGATTCTTGCGAGGGAATTTTTTCCGTTTGGAGAATGCATTAATATATTAAACGACATTTTCGAGATGTTTTGTGTGTATGGATTACTTCTGCAGCTTAAACAATGCAAAATGAACATTTAAGAAAATCTGGCATTAAGCAACGGAAATTTTTTTACATTTTTATCGCTTTAAGCTAAATTTTCTAGCGTTATAAGGATACGCACCACACGATTTATGTTTAAATGGCCCGGAGCGCCACAACGTTTTGACATTTTAGTCCTTTTTAGCTCAAGGTTGCTGCTTTCTGAATATAAGCAATGAATTAACTATAACTGGCGTAGAGCGCCGGAAATTTTCAATATTTTCCTTCTAAGCTCAATTTTGAAACTTTCCGAATGTAAGCAATAGAAATTATATCTGGCACGAAGCGTAAGAATTTTTCTATACTTTTATTCTTTCAACCTCACTTCTACAGGTTTTCAAAGATAAGCAATGCTGGAATGATTTTTTGCGCGAAGCGCCAGAAAATTTGGACGTTTTTATGCTGCTATGCTCAATCTTGCAGCTTTTTGGAGAGAAGAAATGCAATAAATTAAACCTCGCGAATAATTTTATCTCGGAAGCGCCGAAAATTTGAGCATTTTCACTCTGGGAAATATCAAAAACCTATATAGTTTCAAAGATGAAAATTCTGAGAATTAATTAAAGGTGGAATTCCCAACCCCTTTTACCCCCCCCTGATTCGGGCCTGCATGGCGCGAAGAATTGAACAGCTTTGGTCTCACAGATCGCTAAAAACACCTAAAAAAGTATCCTACGATTTTGGTGGACATTCAGAAGTTCTGACACGGGGGGGGCAAAAAACCCTTAAAGCCCTAAGATCATGCATGTACATATATGAATGTCAATCGTATTATTTTGAATTGTTCCATATTTTTAATCCTAGTCGAAACCTGACGATTCTATTTAGTACTTGTACAACCTGGGAACGGAATTTGAAAAATGGAATACCCGAATAGGAACCGGGAGCAACAATATTAGAGATGCAGAATCGGATTCGAAGTTAAATGCTCAGCTAGTTTATCACCGCAGAGCCAATTTCCTTAAATTGTATGATTTTCAAACGATATATCTGAAGAGCTTGTAACAATTTTTCAAGTCCGTCTCCTTATAAGATTAACTTTTCGTGTTCCGTCTTATCTTTTGAATAGATTCTTTAGGATTTTGAATCGTGATTTGAGCTGAAGGGTTTCATTAAATTATATTTGCGTTGGTATGTTTACGTAGTCTATTGATTATCTTGAGTTTTTAAATTGATCATTTTGCGCGCGCTCGTACTCATTAGTTTTAAAGTTTACACTATTCGGTTTATTTGAAGGCCCATGCGCAGCATGACTGATTCGGGGGGGGTCAAAAATTGAGTTTTTTGTGCTAAAATGACCTTAAAAAGTGGTGCAAATGCTAAAATAGCATTAGAACTATATTGCTACACAGTTTCTGGTCAAATTCAAGCACTTTTGAAGAAAATTTATTGTTGATAACTCGTCAGTTCAAAGACTAGTATGTTCCTCAAAAGTAATGCATGTCTATTCTTCGTGCGATCGATCTTTTAAAATGCAAATTATAAATTTGAATTCTCCGAAGCAGGTTCGTATCCAGAATTCGGCCGGGGGGGCTGATCCAACATAAGTTAGTTTACATCTCCGATTATTTGCCGGGATAGCTCATAAAACCGCATTTTTCGACATGCTCTATACATTAAGAACATGATTCGAGCTTTTCGCAAAAAAATTCTTTTTAACTTAAAAGGCTATAGAAAGTGTCGTTTTTTGGTCCGCTCTTGAGCCAAAATTATGGAAAATACTTCACGTCTGGCGCAATGCGCCGAAAATTTTAAGATTTTCCGTCATAGACATGCAATTTCTCCATCTCTCCGTGCACTAACTTACCTTTCAAATTTTTTGGGGCGGCCCCCGCCCCAAGCACGTAGCTGGCCGTCCTATTTTGGGGGGACCAACATTAATTTCTGGGGTACTAAGGCCAAAACTAGCACAAAATAACGTTTAAAAAGTCCTTTTTCCGATTTTTCTGAATTTTGGGGGGTCCGAATCCCCCATTCTTCCCCAGAGATACGTGCCTGCCCCGACCCCCTTAAATATGACCTTGCTCCTAATTATGCCTTGTCTTTTCTTCAGATAGTCAATACGGCCTGAAAATTCCATCGGCGAGCCGCATGAGCTCCTTACCTCGACCGGTGAACCAAAGTCAAAAAAGAGCGGCAGCTATTTCTGCTGGACCTCGCGACGTCGTTTGAAATCAACATTTCATCTTTATTTCGAAACATTAATTCGGCGGGATGAATTTTTACAAACTTTTTACGCCGTGTCACCTTCGGATTTCAAGCGAAAAGTGACGCTCTGATACGCAAACAGTTGAATAATTATGAAGGACGTCGTTGAGCTTAGTAATATGCATAGGTGGGCGTATCAAAATCTAGAGGGAACGGGTGCAATATTTTTCAAAAGTTTTTAAGTCAAAAAATGGTCTTAAAAATGGTAATATTGCGAAAAAACACAATTTTTCAACGTTTCTCATCGAGCGCTATCCATCGGCATCAAAAAATTGTGAAAAAGAAAAAAAATTTCAAAAAATGAATTCTGGGGATATTTTGGTTTCTAGGGGTGCATGTGCCCCACGCCCATGTGTATTAGTATGGCGCCGAAGTCGAATTCCATTGTCCTTTCCTGAATTTTCTCAATGTTTTCGTAACGTGCTATGTTTCCTCAATCTTTTTACGTTTCCGCTCAAAAAATTTATTCAAAATTATTTTCTTTCATCCCTTTTAATCAAGAATTAAGAAAAATCTTTGGAAAATGCTAACAGGATCATTCACGAAATTCGGGTTCGTTATAATCTTGTGATTTTTTTGATTTTTTAAAATTATTTTCCGTATTTTCTTGACAATAAATTTTTCTTCTTTCTTTTCCTTAAACCGAAAATTTAGGAGTAATGACGACATGAACTGTCTTAAATTGGCGTTTCTCAATTCCCCTTGATTCACGCAACGATATCTTTGCTTAATTTACAAGCCGCATTTCGCTTACTGCTAATCTTTGTTACGCAACTGGCTTTGGTAAATTGATTCGTTGGGATAATTTTCCATTATATGCACGGGATACTAAACATGATATGCTGAAATTTTTGCATTGATAAAACTACAGTAGATGTATGTACATTGGATAAATCCCAACGTGTTCTACTTTTTTGGGCTAAGCCAAATATGTAACGGCTCGAAATTTTGTGAAGAGAGGGTCCTCATCATACGTGGGCAGCAACAAAATTCTGAGGGTGTAAGGTTTTTCAAAGGTCAAAATGGTCTTAAAAATGGTGGTATGGCGAAAAAACACCATTTTTCAACGTTTTTCATCGAGCACTATCCATTGGCATCAAAAAATTGCGAAAAAACAAAAAATTTCAAAAACTTGAATTCTGGGGGGGTATTTTGGTCTGTCGAGGGATGCTGCATACCCCGCACGCCCAGGTGTGGTCCTCAGCCCTTTTTAGAGTGGGGGCGGATAAAATTTTCTGGCTAAAGATGACAAAAACACCAAAAATAGCCAATTAAACTTTTTGGCAAAAATTGACGATGGATGAAAACTTTTCTACTTTAGAGGGACGAGTGACCTTGTGTGGGGATTCCCCATCCTTTCTATTAAATGCATGGGCCGAGCGTTTATTCAGTCGTGATTCACTGTGGCATTTAGACCAGTTTAAACTTATTTGCGATTCTCTTGGAACCGCGTAAAAAAACAAAATTTCGTCCATGAACTTTATAAAAAAATTAGCATATTTGTCCATGAAAGCAGTTCAAGTTGTAAATGAAAATTTATCCCACGAACATTTTATCTACGTTAATCTTCCTATAAATCGTGTCCTGACTCCTGCCTGATATTTTTGTTCATTTTTATATTTGCGTTTGTACATATATAGTTTTGTATTTTTTTACTCGCGGCTGCCATCTTGACTTTGTTACCTACTTAAACGCGTTTTCGCTCGCATTTTTTATTCGAATCCCTTTTTACACCTGCATTTTTTCATTAATTTATTTGAAGTCAAATTTTTGAAATTTAAGCCTGGAATAGTCCGTTAATCATAGTGCAAGAAATCTTTTTGAAAAAAATATCAGTCGGTCTCTTCGTTTATTTTACCTGAAAAATTAAATAAAATTCAATGTTTTTCGCTACATACATGAATTAGAATTTTTTGGTAAATTGGTCATATCCAAGGAAGAAATAAGACATTGTGACGTTGCTTCGATTTTTTTAATTGATTGATATACTTTAGGATTTTTTATGAACTAATCAGCCGGAATTTCAAGATTTCTCTCATTGCTCTTTTTGCTTTCGCAGTCTATTCTTGTTGTTGGAAATTGAGTAAATAAAAGTCAGCGAAAAACGTTTATACATTTTTGTTGCTATAGCTGCTACATATTTTTTACACAATTTTTAAGTAACATCGGAGTAAATTTATTGAGCTTACTTTTGCTAATGTCTAAACTAGGTAAGAACATCTATATCTCTGCGTTAGTAGTACTAAAGACTTGGCTTACGACCTAGCAGCATATATTTTTTACTAATCCAAGGGACAGAGTGAATGTGGTGAAAATATTCAGAAAAAAGAAAGCTACAAAACTGGCGGAAATATTTTTTCCCACGCACAGGTACTTGTTTAGGTTATTTTCAGACGGCTGAAATAGTGAAATGAATAGTTGATTAATCGGTTTCGTAGAAGCCTTCGTATTTCGATCCCATATTTTTAACAAATGGAGCTTGATCTTGCCAGTTTCCTTAGGCATTAGTAGATACAATCGAGCTTTACAAACGCCTAGTTTTTATTGCGAATCTAGCTTGCAATAGTCTGTTTCAAATAAGCTTGTGTTGCGCTTAACGGTTTTAAGATCTCTTAAAAAAGATACCTACCGATTGCGTGGAATTGATTCATGCCTACCGCGCGGACCCAGTGTAGTTACGTCGACGAAATTCTTACGAAAGCCGCCTGGTTGTTTGAAACGGACTATAGCTACTAACAATTGCCCGCGCCAAACACTGTTGTTTACTCACGAATTTTATTCTAATAACACTTTACTTGCGTTGTGAATACTATACGTCTTATTTTGCTTCTGAAGTTTTAGCGGAAATAAAAATTATTTGAAATGGATGTATGTACATCAATTTTTTTGTAGTCATTTACGTATTGCGCCGAAAAAACTCCTAATCTTCGCGAATCTTATAGAAACGACGGAATTTTTGGCTAATGATATGTATCATTTTCTAAAGGTATGGGTAGTAGTGTCTTGCTTGGGGTAGTTGATTCTATGCCTATGTATCTACTGGAGCAGTCTAGCAAGCTCAATGCTGGAACGACTGACGGCTCTACAGCCAAAAACAAAATGTTACAACAATAAGGTTAGCATTGCTTGAATCCAGGCATATATGGCGGGATACGATATTCTTATCTTCTTTCATTTACTCCACCTCGTCTTAAATAGGTTGACAAGCTTGAGTCAAATTCGAAATACTTTACTGAAAGTAGTCTGTTTTAAAATAATTAAAAGTATCTGAATTATAGTAAATTTAAGCCGTTTTTAACTTGGCACATCGTATGACGACCAGAGGATACGACGTTTAACATACACTGCTTCATTTTGTATCGCTGCGAAGATTCTTTCAACATATTCGGCAAGTAGAATAACGGTGTATGCTTTTTTGAAGTGTAAATGACAGTTTGCAGTCATTCATTGAGTTTTTATTTCCGTACAAAATATGAAAAAATTAGTTTACTTCTTTCTGATAGGAACGCTACACGTTTCATGAGTTTGAGGTTCCTTTTATTAGATCAATTACTGTGCTATTTACAGGCTAAAAAGCAAAGCTCGTCGCTTTTCTCACATTTCGTTCCGTAAGTTTC
Source organism: Mermis nigrescens (assembly GCA_036768485.1). Taxonomy (NCBI): domain Eukaryota; kingdom Metazoa; phylum Nematoda; class Enoplea; order Mermithida; family Mermithidae; genus Mermis; species Mermis nigrescens. Next base: position 308,805 of record JAVLUZ010000463.1, read on the forward strand.
ACTCACCGTTTCGCCTGTCGTATCGCTTCGCTGATGTATTTAGGTATGTCCGTTTTAACCTTGCATGTAAGCTGCTCAGTAACTACTGAATCTTCCTGTGTATATGTTTGAACGCCATAAACTAGTCGCACGACTTTCAAATTTTTGGTTTTTTTCGACGTGAAAATTTTGGGCAGAATGCAAAAATCGTAGAATCGTATAGCTTCCTGTACCTACATTGACCTGAGTAGACGTTACTCGAGCTCAGTCTAAAGTTCTATGCTCTTCCTAATTAGGTATAAATAAAAGCATATGAGAATTTCAATTTTTTATCATAAAACACGGTTGACTGGACACTTGACTGGCTTTGGTCTTTTACGGTTTGCAAATCGCTTTGGGTTTTGAAGTTGATGTTAAATAAAGAATGTCAGATTTATATTTGTTCATTTGTAAATAGATAAAAATCCTTAATTTTGAAAGTCTGGTTTTGGTTTTATGTTAAACAACGTCAAATCGCAGAACATTTGACTTTTGTAATCGAGCGCTTAATCTCGGGCGGAATTCACAATACTAAAAAGTGTCAAATTCTTGAAAAAGGGCATAACTGACTTTGGGATGGTGAGTTCATATTTGAAAGAATTAGGTGACGGTCGGCATTATTGACCGAGTTACAGGCTGTTGAAGTTCACGTGCTTAAGGATAGGCGAAAAAGGGGAAAAAATGGCGTTAGGGGTAGGTATTTTTCAGTTTTCAATTTTTGGCGACAGCAATTGCTTGCGGATTCAGATTGGTGCCGCCAGACATGGGCTACGCAAGGCATAAATGGAGCAAAAATTGCTCCGCTCGTTTCGCTCTCTCCGCAATTGTTGCTCCATTTATCTCAGGCTTAGCCCATGCGCTGGCATCAATGTGAATGCACATAACTAAGCCTAAGACATTGGTAACCCCGCTCAGTTACAGTCCACCGACGCTTCGGAGACTAATTCGAAACATTCCCAAAGGCAGAGCTTACTTTTTGCCTATCCTTAAAGACATGAACTTCAACAGCCTGCAACTCGGTCAATCATGCCGACCGTCACCTATTTCTTTCAAATATGAACACCCCATCCCAAACTCAGTTAGAAAAGGTCCTTGTCGTAACTTTCTGGGACTTTCCAACCTCCTCGGCTTTAGCCCTTAATCTCCGTATAAAATTCTATGCCTAAACCAGTGTTTTTGCACAGAGCAAATTTTTTTGGCCTAGCGCAAAAAGCATTTTTGGCAATTTTTGCATGGTGCAAATCTGAAAATGAGTAGCGTAAAAGATAATAATTTTGAATAACCAGGTGACTCTTAATGATCAAATGTCCAAGAACTTTCAAGAGAGAATTTTCTTTCCATTGGCGACCATACGGCTAAACTTAAGATTATAGTCCAGACGGAAAATGTGCATTCTAATACGAATTCGGTTCGAACTAGTTTTAAGTTGTGGGGCTCCTGAAGATAAAGCGCGGGAAAGATATTATCAAAATCGACCCAGTATCAAAGGAACTCCAGGACTTCAAATGTTGCATTTTTCAATGCTAAAGTATAGGCAGGACACTAATTCTCTATTCTATGTCTTTACCTCATAATTCTTAGGCTTAGGCTTAGTTTAGATGTTATAAGCCTTAAACATTCTTAGATCGATATACTCCCGCTTAGGTCATCAAATAGCCAGAAGCATATTTTGTCGCAAAATTATTTCAGTAGTCGTGCTCAGCGTGTCGAATTTGCCCAAAAAGGGAATTCTTCATAGGAAAACTTATCCAGGTCCTTTATCGCCTATCTCTGCAAGTGTGTCGAAAGTGGGATACTTTCATGCTAACCTTGAATTTTTAGTAAATTAGTTGTTTTCAATCGAAGTTTTTTTTCGCGCTTTGCTTTAAGGTTACCTGTCCGAAAAATTGTTTTTAAAACGTGTTTCAGGGATTTTCGACAGTTTTAATTTGGACCATATTCTGAAATTACTCCGACTATACTTACTATTATAAATCTTGCCTGTCGTTTATCACTTCTATACTGGCCTATTTATTCTAATCCACTTTGCATATTCCATTACTAAATTTACTTTTTATCCGATTTGAAAATACACAGTGAAAAAAGAAAAGCGTCAATAAATTAGAAGGGCAAGACATTGACTTGGTTCAGCTTCTTACTTCTTTCGAAATAAGTCGCTAAACTTTGAATTTTCGATCCACACATTTCTCTCATAAAAGGCACAATTTTTTAACGCTTAATAGTGGAATTACTTTTTACTCAACAAAGATTTGGCGAATGCCTGTTGAATCGTATAAAAATGCATTGAATAAAACGGACACTTTTATAGACGAGACGCTAAAAAATTTTAGCTTATATTGAATTCATACTTTTTCGATCTTTAAGCGGTAAATAAGCAATTAACACGTGCTCAACAATTATTTCTATATAACAGTGGCATTAAATAATCAAAGATGCAATGAATGTTTGACCGCAGAGTTAGTAAATATCGATTTTCTAAATATAAACAAATATGGTGTGAAAGACATAATTGTTAATATAGTATTTATTCCTACCGTGCGAAGCCCGGAAATTTTTTGTATACATATGCATAGTAGGGATCGGACGAGGCCTCAGCCTCCGTAATCCTCGATCTTTTTTGAGATTCTTCGGCCGAGGGTAAGGTGAAAAATAACCGAGGGACCGAGGGTTTTTTAATTTTGCATTTTTTGAGTGATACCGAAATAGCACAAATGCAGCATCGATCGTTTAGAGTTTTGTTAGATAACGACGGATATGTGTAGCTCTGCAGCCCTGTATGCTTATATGGCGGTTACGGTTCTTATCGTTCTCAGAGGATAATAGAGGCGAAACTTTGGCTTCTGCCTTGAAAAGGGTGCTGTTAGATTTCCATTTACTTCGCAAAGTGCACCTCGTCATTCATGATAACGAGGCTACTGTTGTTAAAGTGATGGGCAAATTCAAAAATGTCGACTGCTTCTTGCGTGCCCTCCACCTGATCGTAACAAATCGTTTGAAAAGCCAACGTGTCGTTATTGACATGATCGCAAAAGTAAATTCGATACAAAGCAGTTTTTTTGTACAAGGTCCGTTTGTACATGAACAAAAATGGTCCCCAAAAGTCTTTGTACATTTTGTACATGCAAATTTTTCTGTACTATAATATAGTACAGTAGCGATTTCAGTGTGGTAAAACAGGGTGTTCAATCTTTGGTAGTGTTTATCGGTTTCTGACCAGTGGTTTTTTGTACTCGGAAAAGATTTTTCCCGATGTACCCACAAAGACTTTTCGGAACCGTCTTTGTACATGTGCAAAGATTTTTGGGAAGACAAAAATTGCAAAGCAGGTCTGAAATTCGCAAAAATTTTCGCCGCTTTGCGTCGAAATCAGTAATTGTGTGTGTGTTCTATATATCTTCATAATGGCAGAAATTGTATTTCAAAAGGAAAAATGTCAAATTTTTCGCCGCTTCGCGCCGTTTTAAGACGATTCTTGGTGATTTTTGTCCTAAGAAACCCAAAAATTATAGCTAAAATACACTACCGAAAGCCGAGAAACTCTGTTTTTACCACCAGAAAATCGCTCCTGTACCATATTATAGTACTCAAAAATTTGTGTGTACAAAATGTACAAAGATTTTTGGGAAGACAAAAAAATGTAAAATTCGCAAAAATTTTCGGCGCTTCGCGCCGAAAAGAGTAATTGTTTGTCCTATATATCTTCAAATGGCAGAATTTGCATTTTGAATGGAAAAATGTCAAATTTTTCGGCGCTTCGCGCCGTTTTGAGACAATTTTTAGTAATTTTTGGCGTCAGTAACCCAGAAATTAGCTAGAATACACTACCAAAGACCGAAAACCCTGTTTTACCACACTAGAATCGCTACTGTATATTACATCATAGTACACAAAAATTTGCATGTACAAAATGTACAGAGACTTTTGGGGACCATCTTTGTACCTGTACAAACGGACCTTGTACATAAAAACACTGTTTCTTACGCCAAAAATTATTAAAAGTTAAGTCCAAACGGCGCGAAGCGCGGGAAAAATTTGACATTCATTTCCATTCTAAATGCAAATTTCGGCCATTTTTAAGATATATAGGACAAACAATTACTCATTTCGGCGCGAAGCGCGAAAATTTCTTGGAATTTTACATCTTTTTATAGTTTTGTCTTCTCAAAAATTCTTTGTACATTTTGTGCACAACGAATTTTTGGGTACTATAATATGGTACAGTAGCGATTTTAGAGTGGAAAAACAGAGTTGTTAGACTTTTGGTAGTGTATTTTCGCTAATTTCTGGGTCTCTAAGGGCAAAAATCACTAAGAATCGTCTCAAAGAAAACGAAAACGAGCTGAATGATCAAGACGATCAGCAATTTGTCACTACTGTGCCTGTCATTTGCATACCTACCTTTGAATAAAATTTGAATAATAGCTTGTTAGCTTTGAATTATATTACACTAATCAATCCTATTGCTACTGTACCCACATCACATGGAGCACATATGTCCTATATTGTTTGTACTCATATACTCATATTATATCTATAACAAATCTTCGGTCCCTCGGCCAAGGCGAGGATTTCAAAGTTCCCTCGGTCGAGGGGAAAAAGACCCTCGTCCGATCCCTAATGCAAAGAACAGAAAAATTTTCGGTCGTACAAAAAGATTTGAGAGGTTTTTGCACGGAGCAAAGAGCTCCGTGCAGAAAAATACTGGCCTGGATGAGTCAGGTAGCTTAAAATGAATTGACCCTAATTACTCATTCCAGGGGCCTGAATAATGCAATCCAAGTTTGCCGCTAGGTACATAGGTACTTACATAGATTTATCCCGCTTTAGTTGACTTTATTTCTTTTTTTGATATGTTGACTATTTAGTCTTCAATATATTTTTTAATCGTCTTTCTCGTTTTTTATCGCACTCTCTTTTTCACCATGATCTGTTTTTGTCGAATCGAATAAAATTTATTTGTCTGTTTGTTCGTTGGGGATCAACTCAATGAATCGATGTTTTAAAATTAGGATCCGAAATAATTTTTCTCAATTATCAGTACCGAGTAACGCAGCCGTTACTATAAATTTTAATTAAGACCGTAAGCAATGGTGATATTTGCGCGCTATGAAAAATCTTACCTGGTTGTAGGTAGTAAGTGCTAAATTAACGGTAAAGATTAGAGGAAAATTGATGCTAGGTACTTTCGTCTATCGGTAGAATATGTGCGAAAGAAGAAGGATAAGCTTCATATCTATGAGAATTCCAAATTCCAATGGTAACATTTTACTAACGCGAGTTTGCTGATGCTAAGACGAAAGATCAGCGATGGGGAAACTGAAATATTACATTGTCAACAGTGGTTGTGAGGGGCACACGTGGGCGTGGGGGTTATGCACCATACCTAGGCATGTGGTATGCACCTCCCCAGAAGCCAAAGTATCGCCTCCCCTGAATTATTTGTTTTTTGCAATTTTTTGTTCCAATGGATAGTGCTCGATAAAAAATGGTATTTTTTCGCCGTACTATCATTTTTAAACCTTTGAGTAATCTTGCACCCATACACGCACATAGGGGGTGAGGGGGTATCACCAACCCCTGATGGGTCAGCCGGACAAGTACTTTTAGCGATTTTGAGCTGATGGAACGTTTTTTGCGTCATTTTGAGGCCAAAAGCAGTAAAAACGTGGAATAGGTGGAGGGCAAGATTTTTTCCAAGGTCAAAAATGGCCTTAAAAATGGTGTTATGGCGAAAACACCGTTTTTCAACGTTTTTCATCGAGCACTATCCATTGGCATCAAAAAATTGCGAAAACAAACAAAAAAATTTCAAAAACTGAATTCTGGGGGGTTTTGGTTTCTGCGGGATGCATACCCCACGCCCAGATATCGTGAAAAGTGATATGCAGTCAAATGGACTAAAAATGCTTTTAAAATGCGATCTTACGTTGAAAAAGCATTTTATAGGTTATTCTGACCATTTTGATCCTCAAAACAGCAAAAAAATCTTGAATGTTAAATTCACTGTCTTGGATTTCACCCACCCCCTGCCAACCCTGACCTTGTGCACCTATGCTTGCAACACCCCTCCTACTCCCAGAATTTTGGTGCTTATGGTGAGGGGGCATTACACCCTACTGCAGAGTCAGCCAGACAGGAACGGTCCGGCGATTTTGAGCTGACGGAACGTTTTTTTCAATCATTTTTGAAATCGAATGCAGTGAAATTGTCAAAAATTTTCCGAGCGCCGTATTATTAATTTTATGTAATATTTACTCAAGAACCTAGTTAGTTGAACATGATCAGGATTGTCATGGGTAAAATCCCAAAATGTTAAATTTAACTTACGATTTTTCGCTATTTAAACCGTCAAACAAAATAATCAAAATAGCCTTTTTAACGTTTTTACGTGCTAATATCGCATTTTTAAAGCATTTTACTCAGTGATCGTACGGGGTCAGATTTTCACCCCCGATCGGGGTCGGGGATGGAAAACCCCGGTTTTCGGGGTCGGGGTCGGGGTTGAAGATTAACAATTAACATTGCATGATTACATACCAATTTGAAAAGGATAAAAACGATACCTTCACTTGTTTGTAGAGCATACTAATAAAGCTGGTTATGTTCAACATTTTATTTTCATTCCAAGTTCAAGCATGGTTTTAGCAATTTAGCATTACTTTCAATTTTAATCACTAATCGCTCTCGCTTTTTCGTATTCTTCCACAGTTTTTTCATAACGGTTTTCTATCGCGCACTGATTGTAGAGGAGCCAATGGCGCGAAGCGCCGAAAATTTTCGAAATTTTTACCGTTTTCATGTAGAATGTACGCCTTTTTATTGACAAATAGTTCGGAAATGATAAGTGGCGCAAAGCATCAAGAAATTCAGTCATATTTTACCGCGCTAAGACAATAATCGGCGGTGCTAAGCGCAGGAAAATTTTGACGTTTTTACTCTTTAAACTCAATTTATACCGCTTAAATCATACAGAACAGATAAACTAATTGCGGCGCGAAGCGCCAAAAATTTTAAAAATTCCTTATCCTTTTACCTTTTCTGTCCTCCTAAAAATCTCTTTCAACATGTAGAACGAGATTGTACGGCTGGGGGTCTCAGGTGGCGCGCTAAAATTTTGTAAAAAAGCACTCTAATTTTTAATTAGTAAAGTTAAAATTTTCGCAAATTGGCAAAATCTCGGTTCTAAATTAAGTCCAAAAAAACTTAGAATTGATGAATACCTAAACTGCACAAAACTTCTGAGCTGAAATGCGTTTTTCGACCTCTGCTAAGTATGTAGCGCAGCAACGGGTCCAAACCAATAAGTCATTGAATTATGTATCAATGAGAATTTCGTTCTTACCATTTTCAGGCCCATTTGTGGCCTTCTTATTAACTAGTTCAGAAAACAGAAAATGCGCAAAAACACAAGAAAATTTGGCCTTTCCTTTCATTTAAAATAGAATTATGTGTCCTTGTAAAGAAAGATAAACAAAGCAGAGAATAGATAAATTGGTACCTACGCAAACATTTTCGCACTTTTACTATTATGTTCAACAAGCATGTGCAGTTTCATTCAATGAACTAATAGTGCATGAAATCACTAAAGTGCTGCGAAGTGCTGGATTATTTTAACAGATTCAAGCTTTTAAATTCATTGGATCTGTATAACAATAAATAATAATGACTCGGCGCGAAGCGCCGGAAAATTTTGACGTTTGTGCCTTTTTAAACTCAATGTTCTGGACACATTGCGCCAGAAAAATCAACAAAATTTCTGAAAAATTCCAGGGGGCATGTGCCTCCATTCCCCCCGGCTACGCCTGTGATTCCGCAGTAATTTCGGCGCACTTCATAATGGCAAATATGCGAACATGTATGTACGTCTTAACAACATGGCGACCAGGCGTACTTTTTATGAAATATCGCGAGTGTCGAGTTTAACATTAATTTTGCTGGTGAATGAATCGTCCTTGTTCCGAATTTATTTGCTATTTATGCAATTCTTCTATGTATCAACAAATAAAATGCTATATTTCACCCCGACTCGAAAAATCATGCCCCCGGTCGGGGGTCGGGGTTTAGGCCGGGGTTGGGGTCGGAGGTCCCCGTACGATCACTGATTTTACTTCATTTTGACTGCATTATATCTATTTTAATACTAAAGAATACAAAAATTGATTAATTTTGGACGTCTTCTGAGTAAAAAGTGCATAAAAGTAGTCGAATAATTTTTGACATTTTTACAGCTTTTTCCCTCAAAAATTATCCAAAAACTGTTTCGTCGGCTCAAAATCGCCGGACAGTTCCCGCCTGGCTGACCCTTCAGCGGGGGGATGATACCACACGTTGGCGTGGGGGTTGGGGGTATGTTGTGCAACCCCCTCCACGGAGTTCAATTTTCGAAATTTGTTTTGTTTTTCTTGCAATTTTTGATGCCCATGAATGGTGCTCAATGAGAAACGTTGAAAAATAGTGTTTTTTGCCATACCACCATTTTTTGACCTTTGAATAATGTGATACCCCCTCATCCCTCTATGTGCATGTATGCTCAAGAAGTACCCAAAATCGATCAAGTTCTGTATTTTGTCTGTTAAAAGTGATATGATGCAGTCAAAGTGAACTAAAAATGTGATGTTTATCACGAAAAAGCGTTTTATAGGCTATTTTGATCATTCAAACAGCAAAACGTTAAATTTACTGTTTTAAACTTCTGAGATTTTGCCCCCCTCTCCTGCCGATCCTGACCTTGTGCACCTATGCGTTATGGCTATGCGAAATTCAACCTGCATTTGCGTTGAAGTCTCTAAATATGCCTTAAAAAGTGACTAGGTGTGATGTGATTGAAAACATGTTTTTGTTTAGATGACGTAGCATAATATAAGTATTACAATGACTGCATGGCTTTTGCAGTTGAAACAGGTTACGATTCACAACAGAATCCGCCTATTCCAGCCATATTTGTTGATAATCTCATTGACTTTGATGAAGGGTCAGATGTAAATGATGCCCGCTCACAGTACTCAGTTTCATCGTCCGCGAATAGTATAGCAACTGTTTTGAATATGTAAGCGGATTATAGCGTTTTTTTCGTGACTTGCCTAAATGATGCCATCATTTCATTTATGTATTCAGTTTTTCATGTCATACTTCATGGTTTGAATGAATAGTTTGGTAGTGATCGACCGGAGATCCGGCTCCGGCAAATCCGGCCATTTTTTCCACTCCGGTGCTCCGGCCGGAGGACATCCAAAATCGGCCGGAGGCCGGAGAATTTTTTCTTTTTTGGCATAGTGACCGAACGTACTAATTGCTGACATTATGCTTATTAAATTTAGTCAGAGCACAATACAATAGCAGAAAAAGGAAAGAGCACCAAATGAAGTGTCTATCATCACCACAATCGTAAAATATTCATTTTTAGAAGGAAAGAAAATTACTCTATTGATCGATTCATGCAATCGCTGTGAAAATCGCTGCAGGAAATTCCTGTCAACACTGGAACTCATAGAGTAGCATAAGATGCAGTCTGGCCTGCACTGCGCATGCTATACTGATTTTACAGATAATGTTGCTGTCCATTCTGTACGCAGGGGCGGTTCCTCCCATTGGCCAAAAATATTTGGCGAGATAAAGAATGGATATGCGATTCGCAATGATTTTTGGCCGTCAGTGACCATAATTGCTCAAATTTTTCGATACCTATTAATGACATTTATTTACTTTCTTTGCGGCCTGGAAGCACGGGTTTTTTGGAATATAGCAAAGATTTTTCCCGATGTACAAAGACTTTTCGGAACCGTCTTTTTACATGTACAAAGATTTTTGGGAAGACAAAAACTGCAAAAAAGGCCTGAAATTCGCAAAAATTTTGGATGATTAATTGTGTGTCCTATATATCTTTATAATAGAAGAAATCGCATTTTGAAAGGTAAAATGTCAAATTTTTCGGTGCCTAGCGCCGTTTAATGATTTTTGCCCTCATAAACCCTAGAATTAGCTAAAATACACTACCAAAGGTCGAACAATTGCTTTTACCACACTAAAGTCGCTACCGTACTATATAATAGTACCCAAAAATTTGTGTGTACAAAAAATGTATAAAGACTTTTACGGACCATCTTTGTACATGCACAGACGGACCTCGCACATAAAACACTGTTTGGAAGCCATTTTCTGTTCATGTAGGTTCTCAAACAATTTTAATAGCAGAAACGGCGATTTTTGCATAGTTTTCATCTATTTTACATCCGCCTTAATTTCACAAATTCTCCGGCGCTTCACGCCAGATTTTTGTTAAAGTCAAAGAAATTTAATGATTTATTCGCACAAAATTGTCTGAAATTTTAAAATTTTGAGAAAAATATTGCGTCAAAACTGATTTTATGTAAAAGTATACAATGTATTTTGAATAACATGTTGTTGAATGTAGCCTATTTTACATAACTAACTAGCTGGTATGCAGTTGAGATGCATGTGCACTATGGTCTAGGTCTTGGTCACAGAGATGTCCTATCTATCCAGACGTGTAAAATAATATTTCTCCGGCCGGAGCAACATGGTTCAATCCGGCTCCGGCCGGATCTTCGGCTACGGCCATTTTGGCCGCTCCGGTCGATCACTGTAGGTTGGTATATATGTAAATACCTACCTACTTGATTTGAGTTTTCTGCACGCTAGTTTCAGCAGATGTCTTTCACGTTATGACAGACAGACTAAAGATCATACATGACATGACATGTTTCTAGAGGTTTGGTTTAGGGTATCTAATCCTGCAGAATGGTTGCTAACTTAGGTGGGCTGCACCCTTAAAAATGGTGGTATGGCGAAAAAAACTTCATTTTTTATCGTTTATCATCGAGCACTATCCATTGGCATCAAAAAATCGCGAAAAATTTCGAATATTGAATTCTGGGAGGTTACATTACATGCCCCCACGCCCACATGTGGTTGCTAACCTCATGTAAAATGCTACTTGCCCTGCATGATTTTCAATATTCTAAACTGCTGGAAAGTGCATGTGCATGCTTTTTATGATTTTACGCGTTTTTGAACATTTCGTTTTTTTATTATTTTCTTATGTTTCTTTCGTAATTTTTTGGTCGAAAATATGTATCATTTTTATGGCGCATAGCCAATTTGTACGATATTTATAAACGAGTGCATTGTTCAGCTCAATTAAGTTTTTTCGGAAAACATGTTTAAAGTGAGTCATGTCAGATTATGCGTGAAACTTATTGTAAAAATACAACTACTTATTCTTGATGAAATATTCCTTTCCAATCGCCTACCTACCTGTTTTCTTCTTATTTTCAGCTTAGCTAATGTTCGTTTATTTTTTGTCTCTTTAATGTTTCAATCATGTATAATCGTTTTCTCCTAAAGAAACCAGTTTTTCGTCTTTTGTAAATGACGTTAAGTCTGCGTCATGCAATTCAGCTTTTTAAAATTCTGCTTCGTTGACACTAAAATCGGTTTCTTTGTAATAATAAAATGAATTGTTCAAACAATATCACTGTCGACAGGAAAAGCCGTATTGTGCTTATTTATTGAGAATTTTAATCCTTCGCTTGTCGCTTTTTTTCTTCACATAATTCATACGAAAGAACAGGGTTGGTTGTAAATTGATGGAAATAAATAAATGGAAAATCTTTAAAGAATGATAAAGAGAAAATTATAATCAAAAAACAATTTTACCGCTCCATTTTTACAACAGACTGCTCTAAATTCATGATGCTGCTTCGTATCAAATTCTTTGCATTATTTGAATTTCTTCAATTATGCGTAAAACTGACAGAAAATTTGTGATCAACTAACAGTTATATAATGTGCTAAAGAAATTTCCTAAAACCTTGTACAATCTAATTTTAGTGCAAATTGGGATCATTCAGAAAAGTTCCGAATTTTATTTTGAGCTAATGCACTTATAATTAAATTGATTTTCCGATGTTCAAGCCTTCATTAAAAAATAATGGATCTCTTTGAGGAAGAAGTAATCTAATCCTTTATGCCTTAAATTTTTTTACTCGTTTGAATGAAATACTATTGGCTTAATCGTAAGTGTGTCATTTGACTTGCTTGTGTACTTCGCTTACTATGTATGTCTTTGCTAATACTTCAGGTTTATTCTAAATTTTTAACTATATGAGCATCGAAACTATTAGCTCATATATAGTAAATGCGTTTGATAAAAGGACTGTGATTTTTTGAAAGAGTTCGTTTCTTCGTATACGGTTTGCTTGTTTAAATCGTTTTGTATTCAAGCTACATTGATTTATTTGATTTGTTCAAGCGTAGATAAATTTATAGATACCAAGTAGAAGTTTATGTCTTGCTACATTATAAGATTAATTGTATATATAATTATTTTTTTCAAGGTCAAAGACCTCTCCTAAAAGAGAAGAATCTGATTCCGAATATCGGTACGAAGGTGTTGCTAGCGGTTCTGGGCTGATGGACTCGCCTGTAGACCTTTTTTCTAAGAAACCGACGTCGGCCAAGTAAATTTGAATTATTAGTCGATTTATTGTGTGATTTTACCTGTCCGGTGACTGAAATGCGTAATTCAGAAAGTAAGTTAAGTTTTGTGAGACGTCGAAGGGCTAAAAAGGTGGTTCTTTTTAGAAAATCTCGTTTTTGGTGGGGAACGGTTCGTATTATTATTGATTTGTTTTAGTTTAGCAGCACTCGTTGCTTCTTGTAAATTTCATAACTACATTTTCATTTTGGAAATATCGCAGTTTTTTGAATAAGGTGTTTTTTATGTAAGTACACGCATACTTTATTGTTGCACTATTCATAGTCTGTTCAGTCAAATCATGAATGTAACGGCTTCCCCGGCCATTTTTATGGGGGGGGGGTAAAAATCTTCAATTTTTGGCCAAAAACGGCCAAAAAATTAAATTTTTTCCGAACAATCGGATGGGGTTGAAAACTTTTCTGAGGATGGGGGGACTACTAAGTTTGGGTAGGGATGTTTCGTTCAGACTATGTTTCCGTCCATCGCTTCTTAATTTTGGTCTTAACTCCTTGTTGTCTCGCTTAAGAGCTTATTGTATATCAGTGAAAGTTTCAGTCTTAGCTAATGGTCTTGTTTTTGCTTGAAATTTTATTTATTATTATATTTATTCAGTTCATCGTTCAACAAAGGGAATAAGAATGTGTCAACAAGTGCTTTAGCAAGGTACTAACGGTCGTTTTTTTAATTATGCTTCTTTTTGCATCCATTATGCTAAAAATGATTTTAATGCATGTTTCCCCTTTTGCATTTTTTAACTTTTTGCACCATTAAATAGAGTTTTCGTTGCCAAGACCTGTATAACAGTTTAAAATTTTGGATGGGTGTAGTCGTACAATTGCAGGATGTTTTTAACATGTGCGTTTTTGTTGAATTTATTCTGGATGCGGGCCTGATTGAATCTATGTATATGTATGATTTTGCTGCGTTACTTTTGCAACGCTTTTTCGAAGCCTCTTAGTCGCTCTACTCGGCTATGCATGGTCAAAAAAAGCGTATAAAAAATGCGTTTCTTAAGGTCACTGATGTGCTTCTTAAATGCGTGCGCTTTCAGTATTACCCAAGTTTCGAACAAGCATTTATTTATTATGCACGCTTGCATGAATGGATTTTATTAAATCCAAATTAATTACACACGTCGTTTTATACTGATCGAATCTGAAGGTAGATCGTGACCGAAATTAAGTGCGTCAAGATTTCGATTGAATTTTGGAAAAATAAGACAATTGAACATTTTCATTAGGTTGAATTGAACTCTAATTGAGCTTGCGATGTGAGTTATTTGACCACATATTATGATAGTTTTTCACCATTTCAATTTCCTTTTTGGCCAAAAAAGTGGTTTTTATTTTTGTGCTTGTTGTGCGCACAAGTCTCCAACTTATACTACGAAATTTCAATGTGTTTGTTTTGCGTTATTCTGAAAATATTTTTATACGTCAGCATTGTTGATTCTTTAATTAATTTTGCTTCATGTTGGGACGATGTAAAAAGAACAGTATGGCTAGTATGTAATATGCGTCGAGAATCCTGATCACTGTTTTTATAGCGCAGCGCAAACAAAAGTGGCCGCGCGCAAAGGAGAATTTGCGGACATTTGCGCAGTGCACAAAGGAAAAATTCTGAACATCGAAAATAGGAAAAATGAAGAGAAATGAATAAGAAAATGATTGAAGGAGTTGAAGTGAAGTGAAACTTTCTTTTCGAACAAATAAGTGTTGTTCTATAGTCATATAACATTTTATTACTATCATCACAGCAAAGCACTGATTCATTCTTTATTAAAACATCGCAAATGACCCGAAATGAATCATTTCAAATTATTATTAATTGATCTTGGAATTAGAAGGCAAAAAATGTCAGTTATTATTCAACAAATTCGCAATATATAGCTGCATGGACTGTAAAACTGTACTATGCTCGTAGCATGAGACGGCAAGTCGGATTCCGATTCAAGGAATCGTTTTCCGCTCAACAAAGGTAAAGATCTAGCAGATATCTGGATCCGGATCAATTCGTATCAGCTTCTTTGAATCGGATCGATGTGCAATGAATCGGATCCAGTGACGCTAAAGCTGAATCTGGATGATACCTTTAGCAATTCGAACGGATCCAGCTTGGATCAAAATTTGCAAACAAAATCATTGAGCCTTGAATGCTGAAAGAAACGCTTTATCTTCTTCAGGATAGCTTTGCGGGTAACTATCGATTAATGTCGACAGTGGCTTTTGAAAAACGCTTTTTGTAAAAGAGCCATTGATTATCGTAAAAGTCACCGACTCCAACTGCTGCTCATCAATATCAATTGAATATTTTGTCATCATTTATTCATTTTCCTCGATATTGCAAATTCGATAGAATCACTCTCCTTTTTTTCTTTTCATAAACAAATATTTTCTTCTTTATATTTACGCTTTTATTTTCATATTTCGGCGCTTTCTTTTCATAATCGCACGATTTTCTAAAAATGAAACACTATAGCGCGAATCTTCTAAAATCTGTCACTTGTGAATCTTTTCTTCAAATCTGCAGACTCCTATTTTGAACTTTGTTCCGCCGCATATGTTGCAACTTTCTGTAGTCATTTTGTTATTTTTTATGTCGAAAATTTTCCAATCTTGCAAAAACTTTTCAGGATATCTTTGTTGCACTAAAATTTTCAGAAAAACAAAATGCAAAAAAAATTATTCGCTAAAATTTTCAGCCTTTTGGCAAAAATAAATGTCTGTGTATTTGTATATACATATATTTTAATACTGTAAAAATGCGTTCAAAAAATATCATTGCTGGCACTTTGCATAAATTTATGAAATAATTGATGATTTTTCACATGGAGCATAAGAATTTTTCAAAATACACTGCAAAAGTCGATCAACTCTGTAACGCTTTTCTAATCTTCTACTTTATATTGCCAATGCCAAAAAATTTAATGTCTTCAAATATTGCGTAAAATTTTGGAAGAACAAAAGAAGCTTCATATGAAAAAGTGTAAATTCCCAAAAATTCAGGCGCTTGCGCCAAAAATGTTGGCATCTTTATCATCTTTAAAAATATGCTGTTGAATGGAAAGATGTGCATGGCGATATTCTGTTTTCACTTGTTTTGATGTTCCATGTTTTGGCGTCAAAAGCAAAGAAATTGAATAAAAATGCCGCTGGATCGAAAAACCCTGTTTTGCCGCAAAATCGCTGCTGTGCTAGTACACAAAAATTTGCGCCTTTTCATCTTGCAAGTTTGGACTATCTGCTGCATCTGCAACAAGACGCCTTTAGCTTTTGGTAGTGCCTCACCGCTTCTAACTTTTGCAGAATTGGCAATTCGTTGAGCCTTTTCCTTCATGTAAAATAGTTTCGAATGGAATAAAATAACTTTTTCAGGTATCAAGAAGAAAACCGCTGAATTCATGATTTTTGAAGCTGCAGCAGAATGAATAATCCAGACCACTGAACCAGCTTCTGCGCTTTACTTCTTCTGTCGGCATATCCTACCAGTAATTCTGCTTCACAAACTAATGAGCACCGTACTTTGCGGAAGCAAAAAATTTAAGTATTAAAAAATTAAGCGTTCATAAGCCATATTCATGGTCCACGGATGTCAGGCATTATTATCCGTTATTTTAATAATCGAATCCGGATCCGTTATTTTAGATGTGTAGATCCGAATCCGATATTATTTAAGCTTGGATCGTTGCATCCCCAACAATATTGCGCATCACCTTTAAACCTCGTTCCTCGTGCTTGAAAGTTGTGCGAAATGAAGCTCATTAAATATTCATTCCGGAAATAGAATGCAGAAGGCGCATCATATAGGCGCATAAAAAATACGCGTAGTAGTCAGTTTTGCATCGCCTGTTTGGTGAACGCTACAGCGTATAATAAAAATGAGCAGATAAATACTTATAATGTTACGCTTAGTGTATTGATATTGCATTTTAGTTCTCTAAGCACAAAATATTTTATTGCGCAAATATGAGCTTCTCTGCGCAAACGTCCGGCGCTCTCCATTAGCGGCTGCGCAAATGGTGGTGGCGCTAAAAAAGCCTGATCCTGATTCACTTCAGGTACCCGTGTGTAACACGATTAGGTAACTGTGAAATATTTTCTGCATGATTTTTAGGAACGAAAGTAGCAAGGTAAAACTCTTTCGGCGTTTCGCGCCGACTATTACATTTCTGTTTTGTTTATCCATTAAATGCCTAGAATGAAGTTAAAATGATCTGAAAAGTCAAAATTTTCATTGATTTCCTATAAAATGCCATTTTCCACATTAAAACATTTTAGATAGGATGTTTTAATCCTTTTTCTATATTTGACCTGCAAAAAAAGGCTAGAACTATAAATTTAGTGGTCCTAAAGTTTGGGATTTCACCTCACTACATTTTCCACCATGGGAAACTATGATAACGTGTATAACATCTTTGCTTGCTGACATTGCTTACTACTATTTTCGACTTTCTACTTTAGCAGATTATTTTATGGTCGACCAGGTGGTTCGTCGACTCGAAGCGTCTCACGAACCCGTCAGGATAGCGTTTTATCGGGTGACGAGAATTTGTCTATATCTGAGCCGGAATTATCGCACGATAAAAGCTTTTTGCATAATGCAACTAGGTTAGAAAATAATTTTGTACATACTTACGTAATTTAGCTGCAAATACGTTGTACTTGGCGTCTATTTTTATGTGGCTAAAGAATCACTGCTCAGCTAGTTTGCGGTGAGGTTAGGAGATCATGTTTTAGATTCTCTAGCTTCTCCGATCTATAATGAATGATTTATTATACTTATGCAGAACGTGCATAAAAATGATGGTAAAACCAATTTAATCAAAGATATAAATATGATTTCTGATTTTTTATTTCTAACTTAATTTATAAATTTCTAACGTACAAAATTTCTGATATTAGTTTTTCTCTTTGATTCACTCTTGGTTTTCTCTGCATGTATCTAAATAAGATTTATTCAATATTTGCGAGCTCATTGTATCAAATAATATTTTGGAAACTTATTCTCAGAAAGTTAGTAAGTATAGTTGATTTTTTGAATATGTGGGCATGCCCTATTGCGGAATGATATTAAGCACACATGCACATAGAGGGGTTAATGGGGTATCATCCCCTTTCAAGGGTCAGGCAAAGACTAACTGTCTGGCAATTTTGAGCTGACGGAACATTTTCTGTACCATTTTTGAGGACAAAAGCAGTAATTTCGAAATTAGTCTGCGTCTGATTCATAATTTCTATGAACTTTTCACCCAAAAGCGCCCAAATTTTGTCAAATGGTGTATAACATTAAAATTTCTCGCCAAATCGGTGAATTTTTATATTTTCAGTGTTAAAAGCGATTAAATGCAGTTAAAATTGACTAAAAGTGCGGCACTAGCATTGGAAAAACGTTTTATAGGCTATTTGACCGTTTTCGTCATTTGAAGATAAAAAATCGTAAACACGAAATTTACTGGTTTATCCTGATATTGTGCATTTATGATATTGACCGTTTGAAGAAATTTTCTCAGGTTTACTTATTATGCAAACACGCTTCGTAAATCAGCTCATTGAGGTGGCTGGTAGGAAAATGCGCTTCCTTGCTGAAATACCGATAAGAGATATCATGTTTTATAGCAAATTTCGAGAAAGCAGGAGGAAGTTGACCCTAATACTGACTTCCTGAACTATGCCATCATATTTTCATCCAATTTTTTAAATTTAAGTTTATTAGAATTATTTAAATAATTAGTCAGCATTAAAAGTTAATTTTTTGATCATCTTATTGTTTATTTGCATCTCCGTCTCTTAAATATGTATGATTCAGTTCGCCAAATGATATCAAATCGAGTGCGTCGGATCTGCATGAAATCTCTGACCATGTTCAGCGGTTAGAACATCATTTATCGAAATTGGAGGAACAACAAATGGGCACTGATGAACGGTACGTTCGATTAAAACAAGAGAATGCGGTACTTCAAGAAAGGCTGAACAACATGGACGAACAAATGCAAGTGAGTGTCCATATTTTCATAATATGTAACCGAGCATGTAAGAGGGGTGGAGGACCCTGCACCCAAAGTTGGTCGTCCCCCCTAAAGCCAGAAAATTTTTGACCCATCCCCAGATTTTTGGGAAAAAACTGGATTTTTCGGGCGTTTTAGGCCCAATATCGGAGGTCATTTACCCCTCCATAAAAATGGCCGCCGGGTACCCCCACCCAAAGTTTTGAGCTGTTACTATATGTGCGTAACTATTGTATAATCAGCTTAGCTAATCATGTCTATAAAATATCGATTTTTTCAGAGAAAAATTGTAAAACTTCATTCCTAGGGTAAAAAACGGAAATGAGAATCTATGTTTAAGCATAATTATATGAAGGTCGGTGCAAAGCTGGTAGCATTTGCTGTCACTGAAAGTCCTGGATCTTAAACTATTCCTGGATTTCAAAAGACAGCAAAGAAGGATCGCAGTTCCTGACTTTTTAAAAAGGTCTTGTTTTCGTTTTAAACGGCCTTATTGGAGCTGCCACATTCGTACATAATCAAGTCACAATGAATTATCAAATAATCTCTCTGCCGCTATCTGTTCAATGAACGATCGCTCACTGTAAATTTTTTAATTTACGGTTTCAACGTACTAAACTATGTGTGCGGCAAAAGTACGTACGCAAGGTCGCGTGAATTGAACTGGCAAAGATCTGGGGGCGCTTTTAGGGTTTTATTTTTTTATTTGATTCAGTATGTTTTGTGCATTTTGTAGTCACTTAATTAATACACGTTTTCTTGTACGTATGCACTGCGACTCTATGATAAATTTCAGAAGAGCCTATATGAAAAGTATACGAATTTATCAAATAATATTTACAAAATTGCATCCTAATTCGCATTCCAATAATTATTTTGCGTTGCGTGCAATGATTTGTGTTAGTTATACAGCATACATAAAATACGGCTAATATGTGAGGTGGCGTTTTTACGCCTACGCCGTATCAATCTGTAAGCGTTCTTGTTCCTGTACAAAGGAACGCATTATATTATTTTCATGTTTTGAAATGCGATATGTTTTAGGACAGGCATGCACAGCATGTGAAATTCAGGTGATTAAATTTTCAAAAAGGGTAGATACGCGTCAAAAAAACATCGTTTTTCGGCGTTTATGACGATGCTCTATCTTTCTAGAGCATTGACACATTTAAAAAATTTCGACAGAAAAAATTAAAAAATTCGAATTAATCGAAGTACATATCGCCAAAAAATAGTATATGGCGCGAAGCGCCTAAAATTGACTTTTGAATAGCTAGATGGCTAAAAACGTTTAAGACAACGACTTTTCTACGAAATTTTTGGAAAATCACGATTTCTGGCCCCCTCAAAATCATGTATGCTATTCAGATCGTATTTCTGCTCAAAATAAATTAAAAACTTCAGTTAGTGCTTTGAAGGCGAATGAAGAGCGGTGGAAGCGTCGCGTCGCCGAAGAGGAACGTAAGCACAAAGATGCGCTGCAACGCGCGTCGCGCGAAAAAGCGTTGGAACTCGACGCGGCCTTGCTGCGTTGCGAAATGTTGCAAAAGGAACGCGACGCGGCGATTCAGGATCGCGCGCGAGCCGAAGCGGCGGCGCGCGCCGCTCACGACGACGTGCTTCGCGCCGAATGCGCCGCTCGCGTCGCGGTAGAAGAGGCCGACGACGCGAAGCGAGCGTCGAAGGAGCGCGCCGACAAAACGTGGAAGCACAAGGAGGACACTGAACGCCAACTCAAAGAGGCGCTAAGCACCGTAGAACGGCTGAGGTAATTTTCAGACAATATCGTTGCATGACCGCACATGATCTCGAGGGAGTTTCATCCACACCTGGAAGTGGGGGGTACGCAACCTCACCCCCAATTTAATTTTTGAAAATCTTTTTGTTTTTTTCACAATTTTTTGATGCCAATTGATAGTGCTCGTTGAGAAACGTTGAAAAATTGTGTTTTTTCGCCATACCACCATTTTGAATGCCGTTTCTTGACCTTTGAAAACAACTTGCACCCCCCCTCCAGAGTTTTGGTGCCGCCCACTTATGGTTGTAATACTTAGCGATTGAAGCAGAAGCACTGCGAAAATGGATAATTTAATTAATGATCAATTCAACATACATATATTTTAGGTCCCTTCTGTAAAAATGGTAAATTTAGCGACATTTCTTCAAATTTGATTAATTTCAAAAGCGCAAATTTCGAAATAGAACCTTATTGATCAGCCTTCATCGAAGTCGCAGTATCATTTGAATTGTTATTGCGATCAAAGGAAGGCATATATTAAATTTGAGTCTCTGTTACGGTCGCTAGCCGCAGTCCATTGCCTGTTTGCTGGTATCACCTACGTTTCTAACATGCCTGTTGGTTAGGCGGTAAAAAATTGCTTTACCGACTGCTTTACTTGTATGAGTACTGTATGAACAAACGAAATAAGGACATCCTCATTCATTTGATGTTGGAGTATTCAAAATTTGCTCATTTCGCTATTTTTTATTGAAATCGTATTAATCTACTTTGTCTTTTCGAATTCTGAATCCTTTTACTCACCTTTTTGTGTCTTTCATTCGCTGTATATGAAAAGCATGTATTCGCTTAAGTCATTTTCTCGCAATTGTATATATATATATATATATATATATATATATATATATATATATATATATATATATATATATATAAGCTGAACATGTTGAAATGGTCTTTTTCGAAACTTAAACCATATCCTACTCAGGGTGTAACCAGGCAGGAGGGGGCCGCCTCCCCCAAAATGTGGTTTTTCCCAAGGGTCTTCCAAAGTAAAAAATTAATAATTCTCGAAGTCTACTAAAAGGACAGCCACAATACGTTTTTAGCACACAATTGAGCTACTAAACTCAAAATTTTTCGGTGCTGCGCGCCTGATTTCTTATTTTACATTATATTTCTTACCTTAGAAGCTTAGAATTCACTCAATAAAGTGAATATGTCAACATTTTTGGCGCGTCACGCCGATTTATTATTTCTTGCATAAGTATTCTTTGAAAAGCGCGAAATTGAATACAAAGTCAATAATTTCGAAATGTATTTAAAAAATTTTTCTCCTTTATGATATAATTCTCGTCGAAAAAACCCTCAAAAAATGCCATATTTTCGCGCATCTCCTACTGGTTCAGAATTTTTGGCCTCCTTCCGAAATAAAATACTGGCTTGCATGCCCCCGTTCCTGAACTTATTCATCTAAGCATCGATTAAATTATTGTGGAAAAACTTGACTGCATTTTACCGACTATTTCTGGCTCTCGCTTATAGGCGCGAAAGAGACGAGATGAAAAGAGTCCTTTCAACTTCGGTCCCTGCTTTTTCATCGACTCTGAACGGCAACGACCCGAATTCTTCGTCGTGCAGCGATTACGAGCAAGAAATTAAGCCGTTGCGCGAAGAATTGAGGCTTTTGCGCGAGAAAAATAACGAATTGAACGCTCAGCTGTTGCAAGCCTCGGTGGAGCAAGGCTGTCGGCTGTTAAAAGATAACGCCGGTGGGCCGTCGTTGGCCGAAGAATTGAACGGCATGTCTAAGGACGAGGTAAAGGTCAGTGTGAGCTTGTAGATGCTAATATTTACTAATGCTTGTTTTGCTAGACTTCAAGTTGTATATGTTTGTACTCTTACGCGTGCGCAGAAGCTGAATTCTGGGGGTCTGTTTGGCGTAAAACTGGCAAAATCCACAAACAGTTGCTTAAAAATTCCGTTATGAGGGTCCATTCGCGATTTTTTAATGGTTTTCGAGAAATTCAAACTTGTTTTTAGCTATCTATTTGCTCAAAAGTGTCAAATTTTCGGCGCTTCCCGCCATATACTCATTTTTTAGGTCTAACGTTTTGTTCAATTGTTCGCATTTTTGAAATTTTTTTTTAATCTTTTTTTTCTGCTCTAGAAACACTTGCGCACTAGGAGGAGCATGAGGGGTTTCATCATCCTGCTAGGAATTTTGAAAGGCATACCCCCTCAGGCTATTTTAGAACCAAACCTATCGCTCGAACCATGAAGAAGGGTCAAACGACGTCTAAAAGTATAATTTTTAGTGCAATACAGTGTTCAATTCGTTCATCGATACACTTTTCCGTTATTTCGTATTTATTCGATGTCATGGGTTATTCCATCGCCCTTATTTTTATCAGTTTTCATGCAAATTTAAGCACAAAAATCCATTAAGAATAAAATAAAAGGTATAAATTTGACATAAAATAGCAAAATAGGTATTCATTCACCCCCCGGAAACTCGGTTTACTCTCTCCCAGAACTTTTGACCTTGTGTATGTGTGGCACCATGGAAATTCAACATGTACTTACATAGGTGGTAGCTTCTCTTTCGTAGCGCTTTTACAGTCTTGCATATTGCTACTGCTCTACTAATATATACATAATTACTTGCTTCTTGGTTTAGTCAGTTCTCATTTACTATTACAAATATATAATATGCATGAATGCACAGCTATTATTTTGGTAGTTAAGCTATACGTAGTATGTTAGTCCTTAGTAGACATGCACAGCATGAAATTCTGAGGGTGAAATTTAAAAATACCTATTTTGGGCCTAAAAATATTGGGTACACGTCAGAAACATCATTTTTCGGTGCTTCTGACGATGCCCTATCTTTATAAAGCACAATGAACAAAAAATTCCGAAAAAAATCAAAAACAAGTCGAATAAATCGAACAAAATACAGTTGAAACGTGAGTGTATGGCGCCAAGCGCCGAAAGTTTAACACTTTTGAGCACGAATTTGAAGGTTCGAAAGTTTGGATGAGGGTCCTCGGCCATTTTATGGGGGTGGGGGTTATTGACCTCAATTTTTGGTCAAAAAACACCTAAAAATGGCCGAAAAATCCAATTTTTAGGGTCAAAAAATTTTAGGCTCTAAGGGATGGGGGATGACCAAATTCGAGTCGTGGGAGATCCCATCCCCCTTTCAAATGTATGCTTTTGGAGCAAATAGATAGCTAAAAACGCTTAAAAAACACGTTTATGCGCCTTTTAGGAAATTTTTGGAAACTTCTAAAAAAATCGCGAATTGTGGTGGGTTGAAGCCACCTCACCTCCAAGGGTTGTGCCGGATACCTGGACCCGAATAGCCGGGTACCTGGCTAAAATTTTGAACCCGGACCCTACAATACTAAACCCGGACCCGGCCGTATCCATGAACTTGTACCCGGACCCACCTTCAATATGGTGCCGGGTCCGGGTCCAAATATATAATGCACGCATATATTGCATTGCAGAAATATTGAAAAACAACGAAAAATGAAATAGGCTTAAAAACTGGCAAAATGGATCATTTTCAACATTTTAATCAACTCAGCAACAAACTGATGGCCTCATCAAACATTAAAATTTAAGGTGACAAATAGTACTAATGTGTTAAAGTTATTTATAGATTCACTTTTAGTAACAATACGCGTTAGCAGGGGCGGGGGCGACCGCCCCTCCCATTGGCCAAAAATATTTGGCGAGATAAAGAATGGATATGCAATTTGCAATGATTTTTGGCCGTCAGTTACCATAGTTTCTCAAATTTATCCGACGCTACTCGCTGGATGATACCTATCAATGACATTTATTTACTTTCTTGGCGACGTGGAAGCACGGTTTTTTTGTATTCGGCAAAAAAAATTTTCCGATGTACAAAGACTTTTTGGGACCGTCTTTGTACATGTACAAAGATTTTCGGGAAGTCAAAACCCGCAAAAAAGTCTAAACGTCGCGAAAATTTTCGGCGCTTCGTGCCGAAATGAGTTATTGTGTGTCCTATATCTTTATAATAGCAGAAATCGCATTTTGAAAGGAAAGATGTCGAATTTTTCGGCGCTCCGCGCCGTTTTAAGACGATTCTTAATGGTTTTCGCCCTCGTTAACCCTGGAATTAGCCAGAATACGCTACTAAAGGTCAAACAACTCTACCACACTTAAGCCGCTACCGTACTATATCATAGCACCCAAAAATTTGTGTGTACAAAATGTACAAAGACTTTTAGGGACCATCTTTGTACATGTAAACGGACCTTGTACAAAAAAAACACTGCCTGGACGGCATTTTCTGTTCATGTAGGTTTCAAATCAATTTTAACTGCAGAAACAGCTATTTTTGCATAGTTTTCTTCTGATTTGAATTGAAATTTTTGATGTTTCGCATCAAATGCTATATATAAATACAGTGAATCATGCTTCTAGACGTCTATCCACCTCAATTTCACAAATTTTCCGGCGCTTCGAGGCCAGATTTTCCTTAAAGTCAATTGTAGAAAATTTCAAAATTTTTAGAAAACGTTGCGTCAAACGTGATTTTATGTAAAAGTATACGATGTAAAATACCAAAAACCGCTATTTCACGCGTTAAGAGCAAATTTTCGGACCTATTTTTGACTGTTTTTGGAAAAGTTGGAATCAGGCAAGTAGCTGGCCGTCCTATTTTGGGGGGCAACATTAATTTTGGTGGAATAAGCCCAAAAGGGCCAAAAATAGCACAGAATAATGTTTAAAAAGTTTGATTTTTCTGAATTTTGAGGGGGTGCGGCCCCCTCATTCCCCCCAGAGATACGTGCCTGGTTGGGATACCGCCCTTCCTTAGGAAAATCCTAGATCCGCCACTGCGCGTTAGCATATTACAAGCGTTTATGGAGATGTTCTTTTGGGGTCGTGCTGCACACACCAACAGGCATCAGACACACAGTCGCCACTTAGTGCACTGCTGTTTGTTTGCATATTCCTTTATTGCACCATTCCTGAGCTGTACCTATCCTGGAACAAAGAAACTAACAAATAAATGTGCAAGCATACGGACATGTGGGAAAAATTGATAGGATATGGTGGTTTGGTAGGTACAACACAGTTATGTTAACGGCCGACTTTTTGGACCCGGACCCGAGGTTGATAAAAATTTTGGACCCGGACCCGTACCCGACTTTCCTAGAATGTTGGACCCGGACCCGAATTTTCGAAAAAAAGTGGACCCGGCACAACCCTACCTCCTCCAAATCCCCAGATCGTGTATGGTCCTTAGCATGGGCGTAGGCAGGGGGCGGAGGGGCGGCAGCCCCCCCTTAGCCCAAAAATAATTTTGGAAATGTAAGAAAATGCATGAAAATTGGCATCATTTTATCGAATATTCTCAAAATTTTCGGCGCTTGGCGCTGTAGAATCATTATTTTCGTTAAGATAGGCCCAAGCGCGGCCAAAAAAACGTCATTTTCTATAGCTTATTAGGAGAAAATAAAATTTTTTCCGGAAAGTTTGAATTTTATTGAGCTTAGCGGATAGAGCATGTTCGCAAACGTCAGAAAATGCACTTTATTTGGCGCCCCGGCGAAGATATCCCTAAATATAGGGTCACCGATTTCGGACCGCCCCCCTTAAAAAATCCTGCCTACGCCCCTGGTCCTTAGTAATGCATACAAATGTCACTAACTTTATGTACGACATTGTATTGTTCTATTTTTTATTTTATTTCATTTTTATTATTTTTTTAAATTTTTCTTATTCAGTCAAAATGTCTTATATCTTTAGATAATGAACGCGTTGAAGGAGCAAGAAATCGTTAACCAGAAGCTGCGTATGTACGTCGATGGCATGCTACTGAGAATCATAGAAAATTATCCTTCATTGCTCGAAATCAAACCCGGAGAAAAGCATCTGGACTTGCCGTAGTTTCAAACGCTCATTTTCACACGTTATTTCTGCCTTGTTTCGAGCAATAATTGGCGCGAAATTCTCTGGCTTCAAAGCTCGCGATATTCTGCTTGATATGTGGGAAATTTTTAAGAATGGAAGAAACATTAATAGGGCCAAGAAGTTAAACATTTGGAAGCTTGTTACCGCATAAATAAATATATATGGAATTTTTTCTACTTAAAGTCGTTATTGGAAACACTATCTCATTTCACTGCAAAATCGTAACTTTTTATAATCGTATATTTTTGTTCAGATTTTGTTTTATTACTGTAGTACTCAGTTTATGTTATGTTATTTATATAAAACGCTGCAGCTTTCAAATTTTTAAAATTAAGCACATCCAATTTAATTTTCATTCAATATGGCGTATCGTAATTGTAGTACGATCGATATTGCGTTCATTGCACTTCGGTTTTCGCATTTTTATTTCGTGACTCATAAATGACACGCGTTGGATCACTTATTTTATTATTTCTCACGTATTTACGCCGCGTTCGAAAATTGAAGTCAGAATTATGCAACTTTGCCAGTTCTGTACATTTATGTATTTTATATTTATTGTTTTTTCATGTATTTTTAAAGGCGATATTCTAGCGAGTCTAATTTTTAATACCTTAATCACTTTTTTCGTTGATGGGATAACAGTTTTTATCCGATAAGCAGGGTATCTAAAATAATTTGAATAATTGCCATAAAGGCTATGTATATTGCTCAAACGAAAATCCCACTTAATATAGAATCCCGATCGATAAAATTTTGAACTTCTTTCTAGCCCATATATTTTTTCGAGTGGCTGTTGTACGGTCGTCGAACTCTTTGTCTAAATAGGTTCTTTTGTCTTCGCTGCTTATTTTTAAAATCCCACTTTAACAAAATTGCGCGCACGAAGACTCTCGGAATCCATAAAATACCTTACAGACCGCGAGAATTAGATTTTCGAAAAAATTTGTTTTCGGCGATAAAACATGGAAAACTTGTGTTCTTGCATCACTACCATCAATTTTTCGGACCCTTTTTCATGTTTAAAAACTTGGACCCCATTTCTAGAACTTCGGCACTCTATGCCCCCTTATGCTTAACGATCAAAAATGGGCGTGAGGAGGGTCTGGCTGGACCTATCTCCCCAGAATCTGGCGGATTCCCCCCTCCCCAGAAATCCCCAAAAATCGATAGACCCCTAGAATTGAACATTTGTGCAATTTTGCCCCTTCAAAACCCCAAAAATTTGGCTGCTGCCCATGCATGTTAACGACTCGCTAGACCTTGCTTCATATGCAAACAAACCCTGAAGTTGTGCAACGCGTTCCGTCCATTATTTTCAGTTTTTCGAATAGCTAATTCATCATCATTGCACTTGTTTAACCATAAGACCAAACGATATCACTTTTGTATATGCGCCTTGTATTTTTTCTACTCCGTGAGTAATTTATTTTCGTTCCTCTGAACCGTTTGTCAGATAGGCGAGTCGTCTTCGATAGGTACGTTTGATAGTGTAAAGTGATTTAAAATGTTAACAGTAATTTCAATTAGGTACGTCTTTTTATTGATAAGGGAACGAACGATTGAAAATGTAAACGGATTTTGTGGAATCAGTCCGTATCACACCTGGGCGTGGGGGGTTGGGGTGTATGCACCCCTCCGAGAAACCAAAATACCCCACCCCCAGAATTCAATTTTTGAATTTTTTGTCTTTTTCGCAATTTTTCGATGCCAATGGATAGTGCTGGATGAGAAACGTCGATGAATGTTCTCGCCATACCACCATACCTGGGCGTGGGGGGTGTGCACCCCACCCCCGAGAAACCAAAATAACCCCTTCTCAGAATTCAATTTTTGAAAAATTTTTTCTGAATTTCTTGATGCCAATGGATAGTGCTCGATGAGAACCGTTGAAAATGGTGTTTTTTCGCCATACCAGCATTTTTAAGGCCATTTTTTGACCTGTGAAAAAATCTTGCACCTCCCCCAGCCGTTTCATTGATTAATTTTTCACCAGCAAGTTTAAATTTATTTCTTTGCTTTCTTCCTTATTGGAACTATTCCACCCTTAGCTGGAATAGTCGAAAAACGAGTCTACTACGCGTCGTCTAGCCGGCGGAATTCTAAAATATTTTTTCAAACTGTATTCTGTGAAGTAAGATAAATACTTTTTTAAACCAAATTTAAGCAGGAAAAGTTTTTAGCTCACCTGCAGGCTTTTGTTTTTAAATTTATCACGATTCTATATGTGAATACAAATTTTACTCCATCACTGTAAAAATTGTGCCATACATGGACGTATTTTTCTTGGAATTACATAAGTTACGTGAGTTTTCGATGCATTTGGAAAGATAGTTGGCCTATTTTAGGCCAAAATTGACAAAATTACAATCGTTCATTTGCAAAGTAAATTTGTCTACGTTGTTCCACGCATGTGCAGTATTTTATATTCGCCCGCTTTTCATAAATGTGGCTTTATTTTACGACTTATTTTTCTCGGCCTCCAATCTTGTCCTGTTTCTCGTTTCGTATTATCAATTTTTTAAATATTTATTTATTTATATTTTATTTATTAGGCGCCCAAGACATCGTAAAATTTGAACGCGTATCAAAACATTCGTGAGAAGGTTGTGCATAACTTAGGTATTTTTGTCGCGTGCGATTGGGTGATCGGAGCATATACCTGCTGTACTTTACATTGCGTTTTCTTCGGTGTCTCAGATAGTCGACGTTCGGTTTTTAAATTGCTTCGAGGGTGTTAATATTGCTTTATACGTTAAATCGTGAATGCGCTATATTAAAATTAATGCAAGCTATGAATGGTAGGGATCGCGGCGCGGCTTTTTTTGTATTCGGCAAAGATTTTTCCCGATGTACAAAGACTTTTTAGAGCCGTCCTTGCACATAAACAAAGATTTTTTAGAAGACAACAGCTGTAAAACGGTGTAAGCTTATCGAAAATTTTTCAGCGCTTCGCGCCGCAATGAGTCATTGTTTGTCCTATATCTCTTTAAAATGGCAGAATTTTCATTTAGAATTATAAATTTTCTGGCGCTTCGCGCCGTTTTGAGTACAATTTTTAGTAATTTTTGGCGTCAGAAACCCAGAAATTAGCTAAAAGGTCGAAAAACCCTGTTTTACCACACTAAAATCGCTATTGTGCCATTACACAAAAGTTTGCACGCACCAAATGTACACAGACACTGGGGACCATCTTTGTACATGTGCAAACGACCATATACAAAAAACACTGGATCGCGGGTTATTTTTACATTTTTGATCTTTCCGAAAAATTGCGAAAAAAAATCTAAACTGGTCTGCCGGATTTTTGTACGATTAGTGTCCGGTCTTGCCTAATTCTACTCACGTATGTAATTAGGAAGTGCACGGTCGGAAAGGGCCATCGATTTTTCGCCATTCAAAGTTCTACGATACCTGAACATGAATTTGCGTACAAGTGTTGACGAGTGCGCGATTCTCCAGATTAGCGTCACACCATTAGGTACACTTAAGCGATTCATTTTCGACATTTCAACCCCGCAGAAGTAATCTTGCATGGTTCCGATCATACTTGGCGGTATGCACCCACCCCCACCCCAGAAGGCCGAGTACTCCCCCCAGAAACCTGAATTCGCAATTTTTGATGCCAATGGATGGTGTTGGATGTGAAACGTTAAAAATGGTGTTTTTCGCCATACCACCCACCGAAGGTGGCAGCTCCTTAATTCTGGGGGTGCATGATTTTTTAAAGGTCACTAAAATGGTGGTATGCATAGGTGGTCGGCACCGATTGCGAAAAAACCAAAAAAATTTCAAAAATTGAATTCTGGGGGGAGTATTTTGGTCAGAACGTGATCGAAATAATTGGCGGCGATATGCTCTTGATGAACATCCACTGATCACGCAGTGCTTTCCATATTCCCTGCATGCACCTACAACACCTTTTTTAAACAAAATTGATGGCCAACCGAGAATTAAGTCAGACTCAGGCCCGAATGACAGGACGTGAGTTAAACGTAAACTCGGATTAAACTCGAGTAAAATCAAAGCAAAAATCTCGGGTTAAACTCCTTTTGGTATGACAGAAAGCGGGTTAGTCTAAACCCAAGGGTTAAGTCGGGTAACATCTCGTGGTTAAATGTCGGTATGACAGAAAGCGGGTTTAAGCCAACAGTGGGTTAAAAATGGTCGATTTAACCCCAGATTTTTAACCCTGCTACTAGCAGGGTTAAATCTCGGGTTGTCTATCTTATTGCATTACTGGCCATACATGTTTTGATCAAAAATTAATCAATGTTGTTTCAAACTTAGAGCAAATAGAAAAACCAGTAGGTACCTACGCTATTGGTCAAAACAAATTTAGAAGCTCGAATTGTTTCGATGTTTTTTATTTTCAATTATTTTCTTCATTTTACGTATTTACTAATTATATTTATTAATTAGACCAATTTTTATTTTTCTTATTTCCATCGCATACGCCATGGTCGACGAATCAGTTACAGCATTACTGCATATCAAATAACATGGCCATTGAATGGTGCGCTTAGCAGTAAGTGTCGCAATATCATAGGCAAAACCGGCGACAGCCTGAGCAGGCATGTAGCTGTGGGGGGTCCGGACCATACGTGGGCAGCAAAAAAGTTCTGAGGGTTGCAAGATTTTTTGAAGGTCAAAAAATGGCCTTAAAAATGGTGATATGGCAATAAAAACACCATTTTTCGACGTTTCTCATCAAGCACTATCCATTGGCATCAAAAAATTGCGAAAAAAACGAAAAAAATTTTCAAAAATTGAATTCTGGGGAGTATTTTGATTTCATTTTGGTTTCTGGAGGGTGCATACCCCCAAACCCCCCACGCCCAGGTGTGGTCCGGACCCCCGCCCCCAAAATTCAGAAAAAAACCGGAAAAATATGACTTTTTACACGTGATTTTGTGCTATTTCTGGCTTAGACCCCCCCACATACGTACATATTAAATAAAAATACACAAATCAGGTTACTTGTGAACCGGGATGCCGACTTTTATAGTCTGTTTCACATAACTTCGTGCATAAATTTTAAGAATTTTTATCGGCAGTAAGCCCAGGATTACGATAATTATATATCATGTCAATGCTATAACTGCAATTTGTCAGCTTATTGTCGGAGATAATTTTAAAATTTATGCATGAACTTATGTGAAACAGACTATATAGGTCAGGTAAGCACATGCACATGTAACGGGGGATGGTGGCCGGCCACCCCCATCCAAATTGGCTGTCCTTCCCCAAGGCCTGAAAATTTTTGACCCCCTCCCCGATATTTGGAAGAAAGTTGATTTTTTGTCCGTTTTAAACCAAAAATTGGAGGTCATTCACCCTCCCCATTAAGCATGGCCGGGGACCCCCTCCCAAAATTTCGAGTCGTTACATGTATGGGTACATTTGTAC
Source organism: Mermis nigrescens (assembly GCA_036768485.1). NCBI lineage: Eukaryota > Metazoa > Nematoda > Enoplea > Mermithida > Mermithidae > Mermis > Mermis nigrescens. The sequence continues at coordinate 340,434 of JAVLUZ010000463.1, forward strand.
ATACAAATTTACTCACCTTTCCCTAGTTTTCCATATTTACATGCACTAAGCGACAGTCAACTCCACACGTGGGCGTGAGGGGGTATGCACCATACGTGGGCAGCAAGAAAATTCTGTAAGGGGTGTGCAAGATTTTTGAAGGTCAAAAAATGGTGGTATGGCGATAGAAACACTATTTTTCGACGTTTCTAATCAAGCACTATCCATTGGCATCAAACAAATTACGAAAAAATCGAAAAAAAATTTAAAAATTGAATTCTGGGGGTATTTTGATTTCTGGGGGGTATTTTGGTTTCTGGGGTGCATACCCCCACGCCCAGGTGTGGTATGCACCCCCTAGAAGGCCGAATCCCCGAAAAATCCGTTTTTGATGGATAGTGCTCGATGGGAAACCTTAAAAAATGGTGGGCTTCGCCACATTGCTATTTTTAAGACCATTTTTCGATCTTTTAGAAATCTTGCACTCCCCCCCAAATTTGCTTGCTGCCCATGTTTGGTCGATACATAAAATCTAAGCCCAGGATACTTCAACGCAGTATAAGCATTTTCGAACCAGGAAACAAAAATGGAGATGATTCGATTCTTTGAAGTTTCTGTTAGTATGTAGCGGAGGTATATTTAAAGTGTAAAAAAATAAGAATTAACTCTCGCTTTGTAGTCAAATTGCTTTAGTTAAATACGAGCCTGAGAGATTGCTTTTCTAAAAAAGACAAAATTTTTGGAACAATTCCAGTCATTTCAACACAAGATAAGTCGATTGCACTACCTGCTCAAATTGGTTTTCGACTCGGTAGAAAACTCATCCGTTTTCCTATATTTTGCATTACTATAGTCTATTTCACGAGCTAGGATCAACTTTTGAGTCAATGTAAATCGATTACAAAAGCGGTTTAAAGTGCAGCAACAACCACGATACTTTGCATAAGAAGTATTAAGCATTTGAAGTTTAGAACCCACTTTTGCAGCTCTTCGCGTGAACGCTAGAAATTGATTTCCATGCACAAGGTTTCGTGAAATAGACTATAGCATGCACAATTGGTCTCTTCTTCATAACCTCGTTCGAAGATTTTAGCCGACGTAAACTCCACTACAAACTAACATATAGATCAGTTCGACACAAATACAGAAAATGTTGATTTACAATACCTGAGAATCGTTAACTGAAAGGCGCAAGCTTAGTGAAAACGATGATAGGTGGGCGGCGCCAAAATTCTGGGGGTGCAAGATTTTTCAAAGGTCAAAAAATGGCCCTAAAAATGGTGCTATGGCGAAAAAACATCATTTTTCAACGTTTTTCATCGAGTGCTATCCATTGGCATCAAAAAATTGCGAAAAGAACAGAAAAAATTCAAAAATTGAATTCTGGGGGTATTTCGGTTTCTGGAGGGTTGGCTTCTCGGGGGATGCATACCCCCACGCGCGGGTGTGAAGACGACTACATGTGCATAGCTATGTATTTCCTCGCAAGCAACAGCACATTTATCCATCTTCAAAAATAAAACTCACTTTTAACGTACGATCGATCTAAAGTTCAAGCACATCGTTCAATAGAAATACTGATGATGATACATATAATTTATATGCATAATTGAACGATCAAGCACAACTATTTCAACACATCACCAAAAGTTCCGCGACGAATAAATTAGTGCGCAATAGGAAAAGGTAAAGTTCAATGCTTCGATGTAAAATATATAACAACGAAAAATAAAACGAACGAAAGGGGAAAAAGATTACCTAATCTTAATTTCATTCGAATTGCAACACTACGAACATATTTCTTACACACGCAGAACAGCGGATCGGGAATTGATATGACATCGAGTTAAACGATAGAAACTTTTATTAAAATAGAGGTCAGGTACGAGTAGATGAGAATTTTTTTACAAAATGTCGATTCAAAAAATTTACAGAAAAGACTGAAAAGATATCGATTTCTCGAGAAAAAGCACTAAAAATCTCTGAAACCAATAACAGCTCTACGTTTTTTCGATGGGTTCCGAGAATTTCAAGTCAAAAAATGTCGAAAATGTAGGACAAAAAACAGTTTTTTGATATTTCTCATCGAGCTCTATGTCTATCCCTTTACATCGTAAAATTTAAAAAATGCAAAATTTTTTGAAAATCTGTTTGTAAGGGATCTGTCGATCAAAGTCCAGCCCTCGCTTTGCTTTTCTGCCATTTCGTAATTCGAAAATTCTGTTGCGAATAATGATAAAAATTCGAGGATGGGGCCCTCAGTTAACCGCTTTTAGACTCAGTATTTAAAAGTCTTAATAGCAAAACTTTGAAAAAATTCAAAAAATGCAACAACAACGCATGCATTGGTCAAAAACTGAAAGTGGTGGTTGGAAATTCGAAGAAATCGTCAACTTATGAAGCAAACTTTCCAGATGCGTACGTATTTACTTATCCTCTCTCCACAAGGACCGATTTCACTATGCAAATAAAATAAGACTGGTCAATTTTTGTCGAAAGCATAACGAACAATAAATAAGCTTCGTGCATATCCATACATATGTACTTAATTATGCGCAATAATAAAACATACAAAGTACATAATATGCGCGGTTAGCCGAGTATGACGTGCTCAGGTAATGATAATAATAATAATACGGAAGGCGTTTGCCTGTACGATGTGACTTTCTCGAAAAATTTCTCATACAACATAAATTATGTATGTCAGTTATCAAGAATATTCGACCTACAGCTTTCACCACGAAGTTTAAATAGTTAACAATCCTTAAAGTTGGCTAAGGATTGCTCGCCTTTATAAAATACAATGTTATATCTATATCATACTTTATAACGTCGTCGGATGTTTTAGAGTTGCTGTATTAAAACATGACGATAGTCTATGCAATAACATAGGTCTGGCAATCATACCTGGGCGTAGGGTAAGGGTTTGGGGGTATGCATCCCCAGAAACTAAAATACCCCCAAAACCAAAATACATACCTCGTAGAATTCAATTTTTGAATTTTTTTGTTTTTTTGCAATTTTTTGATGCCAATGGATAGTGCTCGATAAGAAACGTTGAAAAATTGTGTTTATTCGCCATACCACCGTGTTTAAGGCCATTTTTTGACCTTTGAAAATATCATGTACCCCCATCCAGAACTTTGGTGCCGCCCACCTATGCTTTCAATCCTTAGCAAAACTCAAGAATTGCAAATGTGTTCGAATTTCGTGGCGAGAACTGTATACAAAATGACAACTGAACCAGTCTTTTAGGAACAACTGTATACTCGTAGAAAAATTCGTTTTACCAACTCACATTTAAAAATAAGTTAAAATTTACAATTAATCGCTTTAATGATAGATTATCCGTTTCGATGTTTTGGGAACGTAAAGACTGGTGAATTAAGCAAAAAACGCAAAGAAAATGAAGTAAGATTGCGCGTAAAACTCCGCAGCCTTAGTTTAAACTTTTCAGAATAATTCGCTCAGTTGATCGCAAAATAGTCGCGAAACCGAATCGCGGCTGCTCCTGATTGTCAATCGGAACATTTTAGTCTGAGAATTAGGCTCGAGCCGACAAAGAACGCCGATTTGCAACTCTCTGCTGTGCACGATTCCGGCGCCGACGAAATTCTGAGGATTCGGATCAACATTGGGCAGCACTTGCAAGCCAAAGCTAGCCAACTGAACAACAACCATGTTAAAACTAAAATGGCATTCATTAAACTATAATATTTCAAACAACAACCAATTATATTCAAAATAACCGATTTCCCACGAATTTGAATTTCTCATTAAATTTCTGTGACTAACCGATTTGCGATGAGACATTGAAATTCCAAAAAAGATATAACAAATTTCTATTTAACCGAATTTTCCGTACACGTGCACACAGAGCCGTATTTAGGAGGGGCGGGTGGGGCGCCCCCCTTGGCCGGAAAAATTCTTTGAAAAGTAAGATAATGCACGGAAGGAAGGAAAAATCACATGTCTTTGTCGCATTTCATATTTTCGGCGCTTCGAGCCGGATGTGAAGTATTTTCCATGATTTTGGCGCAAGCGCGACCGAAAAATTGCACCTTTTCATAGCGTTTTGTAGCATAAGTTACGTGTACATAAATAACGGGGATCCCGAAAAAATCCTCACACATTTCAATCGTCCAAAATGCATACAAATTTATCCAAAAAAAATCATTATGACATATCGTTGTAAAGCTTATTATCTCAGCTATGCAACCATATGACTTTCATATTTATAAAATTAATGTGCCATAAAAAATGAGTCCAACTGAAGATACATTATGGAATCATCTGTACAAAGTGTAAATTGCAAAAGATGAGTAGCAAAAATATGATACATCATTACGTGTTTTATAATTCAAACTAGAAGTGCACCGTTGCCACTTTTTTTGCCAGTGCCGGTGCCAACATAGGGTTATATTTTGCGTAAGAAAATTCTAAAGGGGTGGTTTACGTGACTCTAATGCAGACCTACGTAAGATGCATCACACAATATTTGCCTCCGTCATGCTATATTTTCAATTATCATTATTTTTTCACCGCATATTTATAATTATTTCTATAAATTACCATGCGACTTAAAATGAGACTTTTATGTATGTATGTGTGTTCGGGTGTAGACATGCTTTCAACATGGTAATTCTGGTGGTTAGCCAACCGAAAAGTTTTTCTAAACTGCTTTATTGGGCTTAAAATCATGTTTAGGCGCTTCCGATTAACATTCTTATTTTGGATGTAAAAGCAAAAACTTATTCAAAAAATCCATGAAATCGACAGAAATATTGTCAAGAAATGGCCATCTGGTGCGAAGCGCCGAAAAATTGATTCTCTGAATCAAAAGATCAATAAAAGCGCTTGAAATTGCTTTCATTCTAAAGTTTTTCGGAAAATAGAAAGTTGTGATAAGCGTCCTTTTTTGGGAGTCTACCAGCATCAGCAGCCAGCCACTCTTCGGGATCATCCATCACATATGTATAATTAATCCCCTCCAACAAGGGTATATGTTTGCATGCACAGCAGTATTTTATCAGTCCCATATGTCCAAAAACCACAAATATCTAATTTAGAGTTCAAAGCGAAGGAATCTATAATTTTGTTTTCAGAACTTAAGGAGATAATTTTTATTATGTCAAACATCCGAATTCCTGCTTTGATTTAGGAATATTCACGATCTACTCAAATCATGAATCAAACCTCTACGAGATATATGTATTATATAAGCATAACGAGTATTAATGTCCGTATTTATTCAAGTTAGAAGTTCAATAGTGGAATAGAAAGTTGAATAGTTGGAGAAACACTTACGATAAATGACTTAAATCTACTTTGCAATTACTAATTAGCACCGACGCTGGTGCCAGCTAGTCCCATCCCTAATTCAAACTTATATTAATCAGTGTTTTTTTGTATTCGGCAAAGATTTTCCCGATGTACAAAGACTTTTGCGGACCGTCTTTGTACATGTACGTAAAAATTTTTGGGAAGACAAAAACTGCAGAAAAGCTTCAAAATTTGCAAAAATTTTCGGCGCTTCGCGCCGAAACGAGTAATTGTGTGTTTCATACATTCTATAATGTCAGAAATTCCTTTTTGAAGGGAAAAATGTAGAATATTTCGCGCTTCGCGCCGTTTTGAGACGATTATTAGTGATTTTTGCCCTCAGAAACCCAGAAATTAGCTAAAATACACTGCCAAAGGTCGAACAACTCTATTTTTGCCACAATAAAATCGCTACTGCACCATATTAAAGTACCCAAAAATTTGTGTGCACAAAATGTACAAAGACTCTTAGGGACCATCTTTGTACATGTACAAACAGACCTTGTACAAAAAAGAACACTGCTCTAAATATGTGATTATCAAATTGAAATTCATTTAGAAAAGGCTATGCATGACAATCGGGCACAATGATATTATCTTGAAACTGAATATCAACAGGTTGTGATTTGAAGGACTTAGAGAATATCTTTCACACTCAATGATGGCGTCTGCTAGTCTTTAAAAGCTGCAAGCTTGAAGCCTAGGAGGCTGTATATACAAGAAGGTTGAGAAATCTCCGAATGTGAACTAATACTAATTGAATCTCATTTCTAAGCAGTCATAGGCAGGAATTTCTGAGAAATAAGAACAGTTCTTAAACATTTTTTCAATATTTCACGCAAAAACTGCACTTCTCCATGTCCAATGATGAGCTCAGTTGCACTTCCGTGCATGCAAAATCAAATATTATGATCAATTCAATTTTGGCAATCTGTTCCAAGCATCAACTGACATAAAATTTTTAATTCGAACGAAAGCAGTCATTTTGTTATGGTTAGCAAAAGGACATATGTATATCATGAGCAAGTCAATTTCGTTATTCTTATGAATTGGATACAACATTTCCAAACAGCTTTAACTGAGTTGATAAATCAGATAACAAATTGTTACAAACTAACAAACTAACAATCGTGATCAAAAATGAATTCATTTGACTTGATCAGGCTAGTTTCAGTATCGCTGAAAAGTCATATGATTACGTTTATGCTAAAAAACGTCTGCTTTTCTAGCAAAATTGAGAACTTATGTATGTACCTCATGGCCCAGAATACGACGCTGTAAAACTTTTGGTTCTGTATTTTTACTTTCCTATCTATACTGAAGCTCAATAAGCCCAAATTGTGGCCTAATTGAAACATCGAGTCCATTGATGTAAATAAAACCCTATAAAATATTTTGAACAAAAAAGTTCCATGAATGCATTTATACGGAAAGATGCCGTTCAAAATAGCTGCATTTTTGAAATTTTTTTGTCTTATCATGTTGACCTTTAAATGAACTCCAAATTGATGATATTATTTGTAGTCCTTTCTTACTTATAGCTTAGCGACATATGCAATGTGCTCTAAAAAAGTGAGCAGATTTTTTCGGGACACCCGTTGATGAGTAAGGTACCTAATCGTTTTTAAGTATTTTTGTCTTCTCATACCCATTCAATGCTAATAATCAGCTGAATCCTCAAAAAAACAATATTGTGAGTCCTAAATTCGCACAGTGCGTAATTAAATACTTAAAATAAAAATATACATAAAAAAATTGTAAAAAGCAATTCAAGTACATTATGCATACATTAGCTGTATTTTCAACAGAGGGTTCATACTTACGTAAAATTAACTCGGTTTCGAAATTTTTATTATGCACTGGGCAAGTTAATTAAAAGGACGAACAAAATATCACACTCGCCATACCTTTGCATTAATAGCATCTGGCTCAATGAGAAATTTGCAATTGAAAACTTTCTGACTCTCTTGTCCGGGCCTGAAAGACAAATCTCCATTGTGCTGCGGTTATGTATGTATGTATTTACCATTTAGCACAGTAAAACATAACTTAATGATCGAATGGTGGACATACAGGTGGGCGGCACCATAATTCAGGGGGTGCAAGATTTTTCAAAGGTCGAAAAATGGCCTTCAAAATGGTGGTATGGCGAAAAAACACCATTTTTTAAGGTTTCTCATCGAGCGCTATCCATTGATATAAAAAATTACGAAAAAAACCGAAAAAAATATCAAAAATTGAATTCTGAGGGGTGCATAACCCCCGACCCCTCCTCCCCCACGCAAAAGGTATGATCGTGGAGCAAAGTTAGCACTATTTCCCTTTAAACCAGTTTCTATTTAATCGTTATTCGCGTATAAGGTTTCGTAAATGAACTATTTAAACAAAATATGAGCGACTGAGCAGGTTGCATATATCTAAATAATTTACGCAAAATATTAAAGTTCTACAGCTGCCTTTTGGGTTTTCAAGAACCAAAATAATCATAGAAAGTCTATTGATACTTAAGAACAACTCGCTCTTTAAAGCTGATTTAAATTGGAGCGAAATTTTAATTTTAAATATGATTTCGAATTAAATTTTAAACTAGAATAACTCATTTTAATGAAGACCCATTAGAAGCTTAAATTAAATTTATTCAAAATTCAAAATTAATCCTTCTAATTTTATTTTTTACTATTTTTATTTCTATTTTGGCTTGCAACAAAAACGAAAGAAGATTGGAAAAACACTAGAAAAAAATTTGGGAGGGTGAAAGCGAATAGGTAAATCTACTTTTCTTACCGCCAGAAATTTTATAACACCATCAAAACAAGCAACAATGTGCGACAAAAATAAGAATAGCGGAAAAAATGAGCATGTCAGCTGGATTATTTTTATTTCCAATATTTAACTCACTTAAAAATAGACGGTAAATTATGCACATATATAAATGGTGATTCAAAATTCATTTTTATGGTGGATTATATTTAAACTATTTATTACTTAATTATTAGGTTATGTAGCTACGCATATACCATTTAATAATTATTTATTTATATTGAATAAACAATATACTTGTATGTATGCATCTTTAGTTTAATATTAACAGGTAAAATCACTCAAATATTATATACTAACTAAAAGATACTCACAAGCCGAGTTGCTTCCAGCGCTGGAAAAATTGTTCGCCGGTCATGGAAGTAGGTTCGATGAATTTATTCAGAAAAACTGGCAAAGTAATGGAAATTGTTTTAGGCGAATTCGATTGAGTGAAATGCAATCGCAGCGTCGGCGGCGTATAAAAGTCTGTCACGCATTCTATGTTAATTAGCTGTTGTACTTGAGCTCCTGCTTCTATAATCGGATCGACTGGTTTTACCTGACGGAAATAAGTGGAATAATAATAATATTGAATAATAAAAAATAATACAATAATGAAATACAATAAATAATAAACACATTTGTGATACAAAATCGCACATAAATGCTACACATTGATGTTGCAAGTTATTACCTCGACTAAGATAAACACTGACTTTTGAAACCTGTTGAATTGCGACTTTTTTGCACCCCATTTTGATATTCTTCAATGCCCATGTTACTGAATTCAGGGGCGGATTCAAGGTGGGCGGGGGGGAGCAGGAACAATTGGCGAGATAAAGAATCAACATGTAAGTTGCAATGATTTTTGGCCGTAGTTGATCATGATTTCTCAAATTTTTTCGGCGCTTCACGCCGGATTACAATTATTAATGACATTTACTCTCTTTCTTGGCGACATAGAAGTCATTTTTCGCTCATGGAATAGGTTTCAAAAAAATTTAAACAGCAGAAACAGCTATTTCAGCATAGATTTATTCTATTTTTAACCATAACTCTTGAAAATTTTCGACGTTCCGCGTCAAATGCTACAAATACAGAAAATTGAGCAGTAAATCAAGCTACCAAACGTCCATCAGCTTAAATTTGCCGATTTTTGGAGCTTCGCGCCGGATTTTCGCTAAAGTCAAAGGTGTTTAATTATTTTTTCGGAACAAATTGTCCGAAATTTCAAAGTTTTTCGAAAAAATGTTGCATCAAAAGTGATTTTAAATAAAAGTAGATAATGCAAAATGCTGAAAAAACGTCATTTCGCATATGAAATGAAGGGCAATTTTTTGGACCTACTTTTCATTGTTTTTGGAGAAGTTGGGGTACCGCTCTCCCACTTAGAAAAATCCTAGACCCACCTACTAACTGCCAGACATGGGAATTCCGAGAAGTGGTGAAATTTTAAGTGCCTTTTTGGACCCAAAATGATGGATACGCGTCAAAACATCGTTTTTCGGCGTTTCTGACGACGCTCTATCGTTTTAGAGCATAAAAGCATAAAAAACTTCAGAAAAATATCGAACAAATTGAACAAATTATAGTAAAAAATGAGTATATGGCGCGGACCGCTGAAAATTTGACAATTTTGAGCAAACTCATAACTGAAAATGCTTAAAATAGCACCTTGTCTACGAATTTTTTTGGGAAACTCGTAGCAACTTCCGGAAAATCGCGAATTCTGGGGATTTTTATAATATACACCTTTTATACGTCTTTAAAAAATGGGCAAAATTTCTGGGGGAGGGGTAAACTTTTTTCAGAAGGCCCAACCCCCAGATCACGTATGTAACTTATATGGATATTACCCTCCCTTTAAGGGTCAGACAGACAGGTATATGTAAAGTACAGTCCGGCGATTTTGAACATTTTTTTGCATCATTTTTGAGACGAAAAGCAGTAGAAATGTCAAAAAATCTCCGGCGCTTAATAATTTCATGTGCTGTTCAGTCAAAAAAAGCTTCCGAAATTGTGTCAAATTGGTCGAAGACAGAAAATGTTTTGGTCAAATTGATCAATTTCCATATTTTCAGCGTTAAAAGCGATATAATGTAGTTAAAATGGACTAAAAGTGCTCAAAATGCAGTATAGCCGAGCAGGCGCGTTTCAAGAATAAGCTATTTTGGCCGCTCAGGATTTCTAGAATTTTACTCCCTCCCCCTACCCCCTGCGGACACCGATCTGGTGCATCTATGAAAGCATACATGCACACGGTTAAAAGCAATAGGAGGGAGGTAAACTGAAGTTTCCAAGTGGGGGGTAAATAAGACATTTTTTACCTATTTCATGTTAAACTTTTGTACTCAATCGGTCGTATTTTATTTTTCATCAATATTTACGGTCGAATTTGCATGAAAACAATGTAAGGGCAATGGAATGACCTTTAACATCGAGTATATACAAAATAATGGAGAAAAGAGTCTGAATGAATGAATTAAAGAGTCTATTGCTCTAAAAATAAGTTATGTAGTCGGAATTACACTGTTGAACGTAATTTGACACTTTTCCGTGGTTTAAACAATCGATTTCGTCCAAAATGGCCTTAGGGAGGTATACTTCTCAAAAGTCCTCGTAGGGGGATACCCCCATACCCCACCCCCCAGTAGTGCATGTTTGGTATATGTACCTGCAAATTCAGCGCAGGGCCTATATTTGAAACGTCGGGAGTGAAGTCGGTAAGGGGACTGACGCTTTTGTTGCCATAAAAAATGCCTAGTCGACACAAATTTTGGCGAGACTCCATTTTCGCACCAACTTGCATTACAGCATCTTCGTACAATACGCCACTTTGTTTGTACAGAAATCTGGACAACGGGAAGCAAGCGATGATAGTTCTAATTTATTGTATGTTTAATTAAAAACTGTGTGCAAAGTGCAAAACACATTTTTATAGAATATTCAGCAAATTTAATCGAAAACGTATTCTGAATTTTTAAATGCCTTTGCAACTATTAGTAAAATTTTATTCAGTCTCTATTTTAACGAATTTTATAACCATTTCTGACCAATTACTGCGCAAAACTTGGAGAACCGGCCGCTACTTAGAAAATTCTCATTCAACCATTGCTAATTTCGGAGCGGTATTCAGAACACGGTTTTTTTTGTATTCGGCTAAAATTTTCCCGATGCATAAAGACTTTTCGGGGCCGTCTTTGTACAAGATAAAAATTGCAAAAAAGGTCTAAAATTCGCAAAAATTTTCGGCGTTTCGCACTGAAATTAGTAATTGTGTGGTCTATGTATCTTTATAATAGCAGTAATGGCATTTCAAAAGGAAAAATGTCAAATTTTTTGGCGCTTCGCGCCGTTTTAAGACGGTTCTTAGTGACTTTTGCTCTCAGAGACCCAGAAATTAGCTAAAATACACTACCAAAGGTCGAACAACTCTGTTTTAACCACACTAAAATCGCTACTGCACCATATTTTAGTACCCGAAAATTTGTGTGTACAAAATGTACAAAGACTTTTGGAAACCATCTTTGTACATGTACAAACGGACCTTGTACAAAAAAACACTGATTCAGACATTCACGGTATGCGGAATTCTGAGGAAAGAAACCAATGATTTTTCAAAACTGACTTTTACGGGCTCAAAGACGGTGGACACACGTCAGACAGAAGCTTTGGCGTTTCCGATGCTGCTCTGTCTTTCTAGGACGTTAAAAACAAAAAAAATCGAGAAAATTAAGATAAATTGAAGAAAATATTGTCAAAAATGATTAAATGGCGCGAAAAGCCTACTAAAAATGTGACACTTTGGAGCAAGCAGATGGCTAGAACGCAAATTTTCGGTTGAATTTTTTCAGGGGTGAAAACATTTCTGGGGGTTAAAACCTTCCTGGGAAGCGAAAACTCCCCAAAGCCCCCATTGACAACTAGAACATAAATTTGTTGTTAACGAAACACTTAGATCTCGAACTAGAGAGCCTGCGTCAGATAACAAAAAAACGTTAATGTAATAGAAAGGTAACTTTGGGATTTGCGTACGCCAGATATAAAACAAAGCATTTAGGGATAGAAAGACCCAACTGATTTTCTCCAGACCCAAAAACCAGCTTATTTAAATCTTTTTGCAGTAAATTGTCATTTTGATAAGAATTGAAAAGCTTTAAATTGTCAGCAAAGAAAAAACTTCACTATGCTTGCTCCTAAATTTTTTCTGTACTTCTTAACGTCCTCATCGCGCGTCTTGAGCGCGTTTTCAGAAACGCCGGCTAAATGTCCGTTTGCTACGGTGGATGAAACTTCAGTCGGTCCATTAGCAGCAAAAATATCGTCCAAATTTGATGTCAAATCGTTGAATGCGGAGCCAGCGGACGAAGGAGCGCCAGTCGGGCTTCCCAATCCTAACAAATCGGCTGTGCCGCCCCCCGCGCTCGCGTTAAGCACCTAAAAATTAATCATAAATAACTCATGAAGCCCTGGTTCGAGTCCCTTTCGCTATTCAATAGAGGTAATGACCATACGTATTCTTGGGGGTTGGGGGACGGGGGTTTGAACCCCCCACAGAATGGCTGCTTGCTGACCCCCACAAAATGGCTGCGACCCCCCAGAATAGTCGATTTTTTTGGTAAAATTGTAAAAAGTGTGCTTGTTTAAGCGTTTTTAGCTCATTTTTGGCTTAAAATTTTCGAATTTCCAGCGCTTCGCGCCAGATACAGATTTTTTGACTATACTTTGTTCAATGAATTTTTTCTAATTTTTTAAATGTTTATATATTCTAGAAAGAACGAGCATTGTCCAAAACGTATAAAAACAGTGTTTCTGACGTGTACCCGACGTTTTTTAGCCCAAAAGAGGCACTTTTCGAAAATTTTTCGGGCCTAACCCCCCCCCCCCAAAATTCCCATGCTGTAAATGTATGGTAATGACGATGATGTTATTTTAATAAAGTGACGCATAAACAGTAAAACAGCAGCATTTTATCAAAAAAATTGAGAACTTAGCCCTAATTGACTGAAAAAATTTGGGAACTTTGCCCTAAATTGTAAGTGGTAAAAATTCATACGAAATCTTACAATAGACTCGTTAGGCAGACGAACAGCAACGAAGAAAATGGTCAAAAATACGATTTAATATACGAAAATCAAATAACAAAAGTTTCTTACGATGAGTGCAAATGAATAAGAATGCGGCTTATTGATAAAATCGCAATCGAAAAATCTATCCGTCTGCAGACCATAAATACATAAATACAGTTTCTTATAGCGTTTGGGGATTTTGACTTCGCAGAACTTCCGATTAGACGATACCAGAAAAAACATAGAAAATGCGTCGTTTTCGACCATTTTGCCAATTTTATTCGGCGTTTCTCCTAAAATAGCCATTTTCCGATCACATTTAATCCAAGCTAAATTACCTATCGTTTTTAAGTCCCAAAAGGCATTTTAGAAAATTCTTAAACGTCGTACTAGACTAAAAATACCACACATGCACACTGAGATACGTACGGGGGTATTCTTCTAGCATGACTTTTGAAAACTATACCCCTCAGGCCATTTGCGGATCAAATAACCTTAAGTTCGAACCGTGAAAAAACCGCCTAACAGTATACTCGAACATAATTTCAAGTACAAAAAAATTAGACTGTCAAATTCATTCATTCGTCAAGACACTTTTCTTCTATTATTTCGTGTATATTTGATGTTACAGGCCATTCATTAGCCCATGTTATTTATTTTCATGCGAATTTAGCCACAAATACTCAAGAAGAATAAAATGTGACGAATTAAGTATCAAAATCTGACATTAATAAAATAACCCATCCACCCCCATCCCCAAATTCGGTTTACCCCCCCAGAACTTTTGACCGCGCGCACGAAATAGGGATAACGGGAAAATGAGAGAGAAAATTCAATAAAAATAAGAATAATAATTCAAAAAATGATAGGAATAGAGAAAAAATTTCTACATTTCATACAAAAAATTATGTAAAATTAGGTGGAAAAAATCGACGTACCGCGGCGTTATCCTTAACGACCGCCGCCGGATAATGCTTGCGCCGTTCCTTGCCGTCGAAGCCGTCGCCGCCGAATCCGGCGCCGGACCCGGCGCCGCCGCCAGTTTTCTCCTTTTTCTTCAATTTGGCCAACAGGCTGGACTCTTTTTCGGCGTAGGGCGGCATTTCTTCCAAAACGGTGGCCAAAACGTCGCTGGTCGCCACTTTGCTCAGCGTCAAATATTCGACGGCGCGTTGCTGCAATTCGGCGTCCGGGTTGCGCAAATTCGAGTCGCTCGAAAGCACGCTTTGCACGAACGGCTTTATTTCCGGAAACAAATTGACGAATTTGACGTAAGCCGACAGCAGGAGTGCGCGCGTCGCTACGCTGCACAAATGGTACTTGCTGTGCAACAGATTGAACTGCACCATCGGGCTGTATTTGGAAAAAAATGGAAAAATAAAAAAAATAAAAAAGAAATAAAAAACGAAAACAAACTGCGCTGTCGTACCAACGTTCAAAAGCAGCGTTTATTTTAATTTAAAAAAACCTCGAATAGGTAAATCACGTTGACTACAGCGGTCAATGAATTAATGTTTTTGAAAATTCGATTCAAAATGCGGCTAGCGATAACTTTTTATCTTTTTTATACGTAAATATGTTAGCTACATGGATTAGCCATCATACATGATCATGGGAAAAGTATTCAACTTACCCCCCCAAGAATTCGCGTTCGTAGAAAGTGCTAATTTAAGCGCTTTTAGCTATCTGATTGCTCAAAAGTGTTTAAATTTCGACGCTTCGCGCCACAGACCCATCTTTTACCAAATTTTGTTCCATTTAATCTAATTTTTCTGGCATTTTTCGATTTTGTTTTTGTTTTAACGCTCCGGAAAGACACGGCATCGTCAGAAACGCCGAAAAATAATATTTTTGACGCGTATCCACCTTTTTATCCAAAAAAGACACTTTAAAATTTCACTCCCCACAAAATTCCCATGCTGTGCATGTCTGATATGTACCTGCTCAACAATAAGGAAGGAAGGGCGCAAGGATACACCTCTGTCCTTTGAAGATTTTTCGAATTTTCAGTTTTGAAGCTGCAGATCAATAAATTCAGGGTGGCCCAGAAAAAGGATACAAAATGTTTTGATCATCAACTCGTTGAAAATTTCGCAAAAATGTAGATGTTTTTTGAAACAGCAAATATAGGGCAACGAACTTGTGAAGTTTCATTGAGTTTTGTTTGCTATTGCCTTTTTGATTTACACTTTTGTAAACACAACTTTTTTTGGTAAGTTACAACGTAAAATGTTGCCATCTAGTGGTGTCAATTAGTAAATCTCTGCTTGAAACGTCAATCTGAAATTTTTTGACAGTAATAGCCGTAATAGCGTCTTTACTCTATTGTTTATGGTCCTAAGATTCGGGGTTATCAATTTTACTGTTCGTTTTAGTTCAGTTTTGTGGGTTTTTCATCACGTTACACTTTATCTGCATTTGTATTCTACAAAAAAGTGGGGTTCACAAAATATCGTTACAATAAGCTAATTCTAAAAATTCAAAGCCACAAAGTTAACACACTTGTAAACAAAGCTTTTATCTATCACATGATATAAACCGCATTACTCAAAGTCAAACAGAACAAAAGTTTATAAGGAAGAGTTCATGTACCCTTTTTGCACTATTTAACAACTTTTTCCAGTTGTAACTTACCAAAAAGTGATGTTTACGAAAGTGTAAACCAAAAACGCAATATACGGAGTAATTCACTGAAACTTTGCAGTTTTGTTGCCCTATATTTTTTCTTGTAACAAACGTTTATTACTTTGCGCTACATTGAACACAACTATATTTATGATAAAAACATTTTGTGCCCTTTTTATGGGCCACCCTGTATATGATGTGCAATGTAAACAAATCTCGAGTGATGCGTATGAATAAATGCAAACAAAAAAGATTTGGACCTTTTCTCGCTCACGTTCGCTCCATTGTTTTCGGCAAAGATATGCGTTGACCAATGCAAAGCATTACATTTTTTACTTTTAATCAAAAGTAAGATTTTTTCCACTCTTTATTAAGAACAAGCGTTTTGCAGCTAATAGTCAATCATTTGGCCGTAAATTGACCACAGATAACATAGAATTATACCTCACATTTACAACTGACGAACCAAAAATCTGAAATGATGAGCACAGCATGCATAATGTCATGTTGTACACAGGCCCGTAGCCAGTATTTTACTTCGGGGTAGGGGTGACAAAAAAATTTGAAAGTTAGATATCTCGAGAACCATTAGAGAGCAGAAAAATTTAAAATTTTAAGTTTTTTTATACTCATAAACAAAAAATCTACCGCTTTAAATGATCTGCACAACTCATTTCTCATCATCCAGTCCATTACTAATTTCACAATTTTTCGACTCAACCTTCGTGCTCTACAAAAACAGCCAGAAAATTAGTTATTTGGCGCGAGACGCTGGAAAAATTAGACCTGTTCTCCTTGTCAGCTCAAATCTGAGCGGTTTGAAAGGCAAAAACTATACACAAACAACAAATCCGGCGGGAAGCGCCGGAAAATTTTGCGTTTACTCGCTCGAAAGGACGTAAGAAACCTATTTTTGCGGTATTTTAAATGCGCTTCGAAAACTGGTTATTTTTTCCTTTTGGGGACTCTTGTGAGAAAAAAAATTTACTTGTTTCGGGGGCGGACCTGCTTTTAC
Source organism: Mermis nigrescens (assembly GCA_036768485.1). Lineage (NCBI taxonomy): Eukaryota > Metazoa > Nematoda > Enoplea > Mermithida > Mermithidae > Mermis > Mermis nigrescens. The sequence continues at coordinate 357,246 of JAVLUZ010000463.1, forward strand.
ATATGCACTTACGTACATAGATACGTAAGCAACCAAACTATTTTTTGTATCACTCCTACGCTGAAACTTTGGTTAAAATGTTTAAAAACATGAGTAGATGCTCGCCTAGAGCGTGGATCGCCGGCTATTAAATTTCCGAATTCTCCTAAAATATAGCCGCCGACTTTAACCATATTTTCATGGCAAGAGGGAGCTTGAAGAGCCTCGAAAACCGTTTTTGCCGCATATCCCTGCACGTCCTCCCGATTGACCACAATCTGAATGACCCTGTACCAAACTTCCTCGCCAACAAAATCGCCCGCGATGCGAATCAGGTTTAATATAACGTCGACGTACCACGTGTAGTCTTGGGCGTATTTTTCGGCTAAGATAGCCACTTTCAATACCTAAAGGTGATTTGGAATCATAGTTTCCCAAGGTCGAAAGTTCAAGGGGGGTAAAATCCAAAAACTTGGGACCACTAAATTTAGGGTTCTAGCCTTTTTTGCAGGTCAAATATGAAAAATGGCTAAAACATCGTATATAATATGTTTTAAAGCAAAAACTGCATTTTAAATTACTATTTGTCCAGTTCTGACTAGTTTCGTCACTCTTGTAAATAAAAAATATAAGGATTCATCGAAAATGACTTTTCAGATCATTTTAACTTCATTCTAGGTATTTTTATTGATAAACAAAAAATTTTATATATCTTTGCTGCTATTTTACCCAAAAATCATGCAGAAAATGTTTGATAGCTCAAAATCGTCTGACAGTGATTCGAGTCTCGGACCCTGAGGGAGTGGTAATACCCCCTCACCCCCTATGGGAATAAGTGTTTGGAGTGCGTTAACACATTAAATTCTAAACTTCCAACCCTTTAATAAAAACTAGCCGAATTTTTCGTTCAAAATCGGACTATTAGAATCAAAAAAGTTTTTCGAAACAAATTTCCTGAAAAAAGGAAAATTCCCTCGGCAATGAAATTGAAAAGATTACAGTAAATCAATATTCTAGTCATAACATAAATTAGAGATTGGAATTATAGAATTTATCTCAACAAGTAAATCTCCAGTTTTACTACCTAAAGCTAATGACGGATGCTTTGCCTCATGAAAATATTTCTTTATGAAAAATAAAACTGACATTATGACAGCAAAGGGCTTAAAATAAAAAAATCTCTTCATTCTAAAAAACAGCAAGGAGACTTGTTTTTAAAAAACAGTTTAACAATTGGAACAAAACTAGCATAACCTATTGATAATAAAAATTGTATGGAATCAGCGAATATAGAAACATAGGAAAAGTACAGCTGAAAATTCAAGAGATGCATAATTAACTGCATATTATTACACAAAGTAGGGAAAAGCATCAGAAAATTAACATGTCATTATTTCCCTACGACGCACTATGTCATTGGATGAAAGTACAAAATAAAAAATAAGTACATAACTACAATTAACGTCGAATGATTAGTACCTACCAACGTACTGATGTTAATGCACAGCTTATTGACCAATATTTTCAATTATTTTTACAAATTTTCTCTATCTTTTGCAATTTTCATGATTATTTTGATTCAATATTTTGTTTTACATTTTAAATTTAACAGACAACAAAAAATTTCACGGGCTCGCTAAATAAAAGTAAGTTATGATGTTGTATGTTTGCAAAATATTTCGAGTTACGTACCATTTCCTCGCGAATCGAATAATCTGACGATTCTAAGTAGGTCAGCATTTCGGAAACAATTTCGGGCGCATTAGTCTTATCACACATTGCATACAATAAGTCAACGGCTCTCTGCCTGACACTAACATCTTTTTCTGTCTTAAAAATAACAATCGATCAAGAAGTAATAAAAAGCAACACCACGCATGTTCAATAAAGGATCTATTTGATCTATTCCTTTTCAAGTATAGGTTCTTTTATAAGATATTTTAGGCAATGCTCGATTGACAAAAAAATTTTAAGCATAGTAACACTAAAGATTTCTGAAAAATTAAATATTTATCCATCCAAATGAATGGTCCTTCTTATTAGAATTCGAAAATTATCATGTTCAGATTACGCAATATAGGCAAGTAAAAGCGGAAAATATTCAAACAGCAAGTGACGAATACTACAAACATGATAGGAAGTTTTCAAGTTCATGTTCTTGACCATTTTGAAGTGAGAAAAATAGATCAAAAACAACATATTTCTTAAATAATTCTAAGAAACAAACAATTAACGTAAGTACCATTTTTTATTACCGAACTTTATTTTTCGTGTAAAGAAGTTTATCAGGATCACAAGTAATTAGAAAAAAGGGAGAAGAAAGATGAATAAATGAATCGAACACTTTGCTGCTCCAAAAATGATTATTTGTACTTAAAATTATACTGTTAGGTGTCGTTTTACGCTTTTTCACGGTTCGATCAATAGGTGTGATTGCAAAACAGCCTAAGGGGGTATGCATTTCAAAAGTCCTCGTATGGCGATACCCCACGTCTCTCAGAGTGTATGTGTCTTCTCAGGCATAAATAAAGTTTAAGTACCTACATACTTTATGCGAAACCGAAAAAATCAAAGGTTATAGCAGAAAGATAACAGAAACGAAAAAAGCCTATTTGGTGGCATTTTTAAGAATGTAGCTAAATAAATTTTTTCCCTATACGAATGGCATAGTGGTAGGTTTTTGAATATAATGGGATCAATGATGCAAAGGTGTTACTCGTACTGATCATTTAAAACGAACCGCTTTTGTGCTTTTTAAATATTTTTATTGCTCCCATCGGTCCAATTTTATTGGAATAAGTTCATAAGTGACATTGCTCTATCGCATTAAATGTTAGCCGAATGCGCTGCGGGCGTTAATAAGAATGGGTCTATTTATGTTCATGTAAAAAGCAGGAGCTATCAATGCGGCGTCCAAGAAAACAAGCACGGACATGAGGTATGTAATATGAGCTGCGATTGTGTGGGAATTGAACGTCGCTTCTGATCGACTTTTTCTATCAGATGACTGAAATAAATCAACATGCAGCTATGCTTGCGAGATTACTGTAGCTTTCTAGCAGTTCCTTATCGATCGGCTTTCAAAACTTATGCTAATAAACGCTGATATAGCACATCATAATGGAAACATTAGTGCGAAAATACATACGTGAGAATAAATGAACGTGCACTAGCAAGATGACCTAATTTTAGGAAGATAGCTCTATTTTATGTAATACATCGTAAGCCACATCGAAAAATCGAAGATATGTACCACAACGCTGAAAGATGTGAATTTTGTTTGACCAAAATTGTTTAAAATTAAAAGGGAAATTTATTTTCGATGAAAACGTCAACAGAAACGTATACTGCCTATATTTATTTTATATAAATAGGTACTTATAATTTGAGTCAGGAATTAAAGTAGCAATTGGCAGTTATGTTTTTAACAGGAAAAGAAATAGAACTTTATGCTGATTTTATTTTGACAATGATACCGAAAGGTAAAATGGCGAAGAGGGCAAAAACATACAAAATCGTGCATCTTAGTTCAAAAAGTTTTCAGGACAAAAATAATTACGCGACTTCAAAACAATATATGTAATGAATAGATAAAAAGGGTTTGTACACTGCGAATTGCCAGCAACAAGGCAATTGGTAAATTCTGCTCTTTCAAGCTATGTAATGTATGTAAAGTGTCTTTAGAACCTTACGCACGAATCATTTTGATCGAAAAATAGGAATGTTTTATAACATTTGTCTTTTAAAACTTCCAGGTACCTACCCACATAGATGCTCAGCTTACAATTTCGTTTGACGGGTATCGTCTCTTAAAATGCAAAGCAGCACATGATGTTAGGACACGTAAAACCTTCTCTGTGATCGAAAGAAATATGGTATATGCATAATGCTTTTGCTGCGATTGTACGCGACGATGGAACATAAAAAGCTGATAGAACGAGTCAATATTTTCGGAAAGTTATGACTTTTTTCCTTTCTTTCCACATTAAGAGCAGCTGAACAAAAGTCAAGCTGCGTCACAATTAACTTTTGATCGAAACGTTACTTCTTACACGTTAAGCGATATTTTTATTCATTTTTGCTGCTTACTTCGTTTTGCTTTTGTAGTTATTGCCGAGACTCCTTATCAAACCGATTATAGAGCAAACAAACAAAAATCTGTTGTGTCATTCAGTTTAAATCGTTCAATATGCTTTGTTTTAAGATAACTGGCCACTAGATAAAATGAAATAATTTGAACTCTTAAGAAATCTGAGTGACTAAGTAGAATGATATAATTATGAAACAACAACTAACAAATTTAGCCGGCAAAACCAAATACTCTTCACATATTCGTTAAATTATGTTTTAATAAAACGCTAATCAGTGAATAAAATTATTAATTTGCTGCTTTACTTCGTTTTATCTTGTTGTGAAGCAATAACGCAATAATCTGCAGAATCATAAGCGGTGATCACCAGAAGAAAGTCAAATTTTCCCAAAAATCTTATTTAAAAATTGAAAGAACCACCCACTCACCCACGCATCCATTCAAATAAGCAACAAAGATGATTCTATATTCATTCATTATTGATGCCTCTTCCAGTCCTTTGAATCGAAGAAAATTAATTTTCCGCTAAATTAAGACCCTTCTAATACTTTTTATACAGACTTGGCTTAAACGACTTTACACAAAAAGTTTGTGGTGCGACTGCAACATAAATAACGGAAATTTTAGAAAGGGATTCAGGTTAGAACGTGATGAATTATAAAGATACATTCAAGAATTAATGACTAATCTTAAATTTAGGCATACATAATGTATGTATGATCACTGGGCGAATGTACATCTTCCGACCGAGTTTTGGTAGCAATTTGTCGGGTTGAAATGGCAAGTAATTAATCTATTTAATAGCTAGCATAAAGAAACACTTGTTTATTATGGCAGCACGAGTCTTGGGGACCTAACGTTAGAGTTAAGACAAGAAATCGGGCACCTCAATTGAACTTGATTCTATTTTTGTCATTCAATTTCATTGAATTATGTATTTATTCTTCCGTTTATTAAATTTACACACTCGCGCGCAGTGTTAAGGAAATTTATATTTTGAGAGTAGCTAAGAGACGTGCATGTCAACGAGTTAAGAGCCTCAGATCCCTGGATAAAATATGAATTTTTTCTGCCTGAAACAAAGCAAGATTAAGGCTAAATCGGAGAAAAATCATCATTGTTTTCGCAAAAATGATGTAAATAAGCTACTTGTATATGTACAAACATGCATGCATTATGTCGAAAGGAGCTGAATTACGGTACTTTTGTGCTAAATTAACGTTTGTGCAAACTTTTAAAGCCGTTTAAGCTCGATTAAATTCTCTGACTCCCGAAAATCGAAAAAGGACGCTTATAGCTGCATTGAGTACCCTTATAGCATCAATGTTGAAAAATTACTTCGACTCAGACGAGAATGCTCTCGTTTTTTTCATTGCAGCACTACATAGTTATTAGTTGCGAATTAATTGAAAGAACTAGCTTATTCAGCAAAACGAAAGGATAGGCAAATGATGCGCTATAAATCGCGGCTAACATTTTTTTAATCGAAGGTAGAATTTATGCATATGTAAGAACAAAGGACCGCAAAGGTTTCTTAAATAGAAACATGTATTATTATTCGAGTAATTAATCTTCTATATATTATCTAAATATAAGCGGTTCAAAGTTGAATTAATCGCTTTTCGGAGCGTCAAATAGATACAAACGAAAATGAGCTCGGTAATATTTTACAATCAATTAAGGAATACTTATTTCGCCATAAGCACTACGACATACGTGGTAATTAGTATACGGATAAAATCAATATGCATATAGCTAAAGGCTGAAAATTTTGCGATGAGATAGTCGGCCACTTTTTGGGTAAAAGGCATACGTGTTCTTGCGCAGGATTAGAGGATCGACTCCAGAACCCCCTCCCCAAAAAAAGCTGCCGACTACACAGAATGGCTAAGACACGGACACCCCAGAATTGTTGAATTTCGTGAAAATCGTAAAACAAAGTGTGCCTATTTAAGCATTTCAACTCATTTTTGGCTCAAAAGTCTTAAAGTTTCGGCGCTTCGCGTCATATACAAATGTTTTGACTATATTTTGTTCAATTTACGCAATTTTTTCAAATGTTTTCGAGATTTTTAGTGTTTTTATGTCCTGAAAAAAACGAACATTGTCCGAAACGTCAAAGCACCGTGTTTTTGAGGTGTACACACCGTTTTTAGCCCAAAAAGGCATTATTTCAAATGATTGACCTTACCCCTACCCAGAATTTCCATGGTGTATATGTAAAGTAAAGGGGTAAATAAAAGACCACTATTTTTGGTCGAGGATGAAAAAGTATGTAAAAATGAAGCAAAAGAGCAAGTTTTTAACCAAACGTCGGGAACAAATACCTCTAGCATGTACAAATGTACAGATGAGTGTTTTAATTACCTTTAATGCATTTATAATCGTTTCCTGGTGCTTTTTAACCGCTTCGTGAGAAAATTCGGACGTAGCCAGCAAGCACATGCTTTCCAGGGCCAAATAACGTAAATTGGTCTCTTTATGAGTCAAAAATTGGCCCAGCTGATTACAGGCGCGAACCAAATAAGCCGGCTCAGTGTCCATATGGATGATGTAGGAGATTACTTCGAAAAGGACAGCGTTTTTAGCATTGCTGTGTTGAACCTTCTTGGATTTCGGTGGTTCCTGTGCCTGAACAGATCTTTTAAGTAGAATCCGAAGGAATAATTCGACTAATTTTTTAATCGTGCGCTTAATAAAGAACAAAAAATATATTAAGTTCTGCTAAATTGATCCCTAATCAGGAAATCGTGTTGAATCTTAAACAATTTACGTAATTCCACATATCTTATCTTTAAATATTTAAAATATATGTAACGAAATCATCCATTATTGATCAATGTATAAACTGTTTATCAACAAGTCAGTCATTTATCGCCCTTTGACATTTAAGTAACTTGTATATATGATACATAAAGAAAGTATGGGCTAGTTTTAGGTACCTAGTTGCCATATTTAGCCAAAACTAGAAAAGCATTCACCACCCCCTAATCGTTGACTCGCGACTACCTCCTTCCAAAATTTTGAGCCATCACGTACATGAAAGTATATCAATTTGATGGCGTCTAGATATTATGAATGATTTCATAAATAATACCTTATTAAGAACAGTTTCCAGGCACTCAAGAACTCGGGCGCGCACAGCCGGATCATCTGGCGGAGGATAATTTTGCAATAATCGTAGCAACTTTACCGACAACCATGGAGCGGGCACAAAATAATAAGTATAATCTTGCAAATCCGTGTACGTAGAAGTGACAATCTTGAATAAGAAAAATATCGCAGATGGATTTAATAGAAATTAAGCGTGAAACCTGATATATATATACATCAAACATGCGCGCAGGGGGTTGGAAGGGGTAGTAGCCATACCTGAGGGTGGGGGATTCATGGGATATGTACCCCCTTCCCCGAGAAACAAAAATACCCCCCAGAATTCAATTTTTGAAATTTTTTTGTTTTTTTTTCGCAATTTTTTGATGCGAATGGATAGTGCTCGATGGGAAACGTTGAAAAATTGTTTTTTTTCGCCATACCACAATTTGTAAAGGCCATTTTTTACCTTTGGAAAATATTGCACCCCCTCCCAGAATTTTGGTGCCGCCCGCCCACCTATGGTAGTAACCCCGCTGGAGGGTCCAAAAGTTTGATACTGTTTAGTGATATAGGCCACAAATCAGTGTATTTTAATGTAATTTCGACATAATATACCTGAGAAAGCCAACTTAGTGTATTGTGAAATTCTCAATTTCACCCCTCGCTGACCACGTATTCTTGATTTCACTCCTCCCTAGTCATCCTGACCGTGTGCACAGTTGACATAAATATCTCCTTATTTTTCGATGTTTAATTTATATATAAAAATAACAGACAGATGACCTTTTCACCTGCAAATCTAAAATTTTCCTGCACGTTTGTTTCCACTTTTAGGTAGACAATGCTTTTACCTAGTATACAGTCTAAGAGACTAAAGATGGCTTAACCTAAATTGCCAAAAATTAGTTCCTAAAATCAAGCGAAAAAAATTAAGTTTGGAATGTTAATAAACGATAAAATCCTCTAGGCGCCTAAATAATTGCTATGTTTTCTAAGCAATTCGTATAAGTATGCTCATAATCCTCTCCCCGTAGTCCACTTCTAAATTTTGTTTTTCTGTCAAAGGCCAAAATAAAAAGGGTGGATGCGACCGCCCTATAAGGTTCAATGATCAAACCCGAGTTACACGTACGATTTAAAAAATTTTCACCATACTCTGCTCAATCTAGAAACGGCTAGTGATACGCAGCCCTTAAATTCTTCAGGCCACCGTTTAGACAATGCTTCCAATAGACTGCAAGCCGCAGTGACAACGCCCATGTGCTGATCGTTGAGCAAGTGAATGATTCGCGAGCAATACTCGCCCGGTGGTATGACTTCGGGACTGGTGCGGAATAAGCGTAATAAGCATAGCGCTGCGCTTTGTTTAACCAAATCAATGGTTTCCCTGAGATCGCAAAACTATATTTGACGCAAAATCAGAACAACTAATTTCAACAAAACTGTTCCACCCACCTACATCAACTTTGGGCGAAAAATATTAGGCCATTTTATAATTTTAATCAGAAATCGTGCAACTTTTCGTAAAAAAATTAGACATTTTTATCAGAAACATTTTTCAATCGACAACCAAATTCACGAATAAAACCAAATGAAATGATTGAAAACGGTAAGAAAACATAAAAATCATCTTTTCACAGTGGAAAAATCGCCCAAATTATTTTTCGCGCGAGGCTAAACTTGCACTGCGCAAAAAAACTGCTCGCTGCATAGGTGCGCCGCGAGGTCAAACTTTCAGGGGGAAGGGATAAAAACCGAAAATTGCTAGATAGCTATGTCCATCGTAAAAACGGCTCCATAGTCCTTTTGGGGTAAGAAAATTAGCTATGTATATAGCCTTTTTGGTCCCAGAAAACTAGCTTTATAGCCCTTTTGGATTCACAAACATAGCTAGTATAGCCTTTTTGGACTAAAAATAGCTATTGATCCCTTTTTGGAGGCGAGAAAATAGCTATATATCGTTTTGAAACTCAGAAAAGACAACTAAATAGCATTTCTAAGCTCAAAAAAGACTAAATAGCTAGTTTCTGAGCCAAAAAAAGCTATGCAACAATGATATTTCGGCCAAAATCGCTGTATAGCTCAGTTTTTCAAAGCTCAGGGAAGGGGGTAATGCCCTCACCCCCATAAGTTTTGTAATCGGCAAAGATTTTTGGCTGTACAAAGACTTTTCGGGACCGTCTTTGTACATGTAATAAGATTTTGAAGGTAAAATTGCAAAAAGTCTAAAATTACACTAAAAATTTTCGGCACTCGCTTTTAGAAATGATATTATTATTGTTCTATATCTTTAAAATGGCAAGTTTGCATTTAGAATGGAAAAATATGGATTTTCGGCGCTCGCGCCGTTTTAAGACGATTCTAATGATTTTTGCCCATGAGCCCAGAAATTAGCTAAATACACTACCAAAAGTGAAACAACTCTGTTTTTACCACAATAAAATCGCTAATGTACCATATTATTGTAGCGGTGGCTTCATTTATTTAGGTCTTCTTTTCAAAACATTGAGACAGTTTCGCTATGATTTTGATTAACAATATTTCTGTTTAATATTTTGAATAACTTGCATAGCCTATAGTTACATTTATTAGGTAGATACCGGTTTGAGCGTCCTGTTTCTATGTAAATTTATTCCGGTATCGTACATCGCTATTAGATGTTTCTTCGTTTACTAGTCAGTTTGAAACATTAGTAGATTTTCGACAGTCGATCTGGGCTGAATAAGGGCTAGCGTGGGTTTGCCGGTTCATTTGTGCCTATACATTCTGCGTTTTTATTAATTGTATTTGGTTTGCGTTGAATAATGCGCATTCAGCGGTGTTAGCGCACACATCTTGCAAGCAAGCGGGAATCCGCTGGTCATTCACCACTCCCTAACTTATCTGCAGCATTTATCACATTAGTATTTCGGCGTAATTAATTCACACATCTTGCAAGCAGGCGGGAATCCGCTGAGGGTCATTCACCACTCCCTAACTTATCTGCAGCATTTGTCACGGCTAATTATTTCGGCGTAATTAATTTAATTAGTTGTGTTACAAAAGTGGAGGTCCCAAACCTCTACGCAAGTGTATACTTTGATGTTATAGGCCAGTGGAAGGCCTGAAATTCGTCTTGGTTGTATTTAAAGAAGTTCGGTTGGTGGAAATCGAAGAAACAAAGGCGTTTCGGATCGATTTGATCGGCGGTTGATTTGGCGATCGTTTTGACAACCACGAATTTTCGAAGTCGACAAAGTGCGTAGAGGGAAGAGCTGCAGATTACCGGTGTATGCTGCCTGGACGATTGATTGAAAGAAGTTCGGTAGTAACTCGAAGTAAATCTAGGGAGGCCGTGAGGCAAGGTGAGACCTTACAAGAATTTGCTAGGCTTGCAACAATTTTTAATTTGTTTGAATCGGAAGAAAATTTGAAAATGGCTGAAAATGTGGAAATGGTAAATGCGTTGCAACGCATGCAATTTTTGCAGCTTGCACAAAGCTCGGTAAAAAAATTTTCGGGCGAGGCTGGAAAAGCAATTTTTCAATTTTTTGAGGAATTTGATTCTCTTGCATGTGCCGGTGGGCTAGAGGATAATGTTAAATTAGATGCTTTACCGTTATGCCTTGAAACGTATCCACGTTCTGTATTTTATCTAATTCCACAAGCTATACGTCAGAATTACGATAATACAAAGAAAGCACTGATTGAACATTTTCAACCACCTGCTAGTCGTGAAAAGTCCATTCTAGAATTTCAGTCGAGAAAACAGTTGGAAAACGAATCGGTTGATTTATATTGTCATAAGCTTCTAAAATTGGCAAAAAGAGCTTATCCAAATTTAATCGCTAACGAGAACGAAATTAAAACTTTAGTTAAAGTTCAATTTTTAAATGGTCTTTTACCTAAGTACCATAATTTATTTGTGATGATGGGTACACCAGAAAATTTGGAAAAAACCTTAGAAATTGCTAAGCGTGTCGAATCGCCTTTTAAGTCTGATATTGTAAATGGCAATAGAGTGTTATGTAACTCAGATTCGGTGATGGCGGTCACACAACCCATTGATAATAATAATGCGGTCGAAAGCAAAAAATTATGGACAGCGATAAATCAACTTTCGGATCAGATGAAAACATTAACGACCAGTTTTCAGCAAAATAGGCCAAATAGTTCGAAACCTAATTTTCAGAAGAAGAATTTTGGAAATTTTAATTTTAAACCTAAAGTTTGGACACCTCGAACTAAAGAAAGAAATAATTTTAATGTCCAAAGGTTTAAGCATAACGTTCCACCATCTGTTACATGTTATAGGTGCGGGGAGAAGGGCCATGTTCAGAGACGATGCCCGTCAGTGTCAACTGAGCCCTGGAAAAATTCCCGAGGCACCTGGATACCAAAACGTCAAGTGATGCGATATGACGAGAGAAAATCACAACCTTTCGAGCAATATCAAAACGAGCCTACGACGTCATCAAATTTCGTCGAAGACGAATTGTCGCAGTTAAGACGACAAGTTGACGAATTGTCAAGACGTCTAGTGAATGCTAGCGAAAATAAAGAGATGGTAGGAACTATGCGTCAACGTAAGTTGCCTATTGTGCCATTAATTATAAACGGAATTGAAACGGATGCATTAATTGATACTGGCAGTGATATAACGTTATTATCAATGAAGTTTGCTAATTCTCATTTAAAAATGAACATGAGAAAAGGAAAAGCAATTTCGATTTGCAAGACAGCCAGTTGTAGTGATTTACCAATTTTCGGAAAAATCGATTTAGAATGTAAAATTGGAAATCAGTTGCTAAATGCTACGTTTTCTATTGTTGAACAAGCACCTTTCAACATTCTTTTCGGCTGCGATTTCATCGATAAATTCAAAGTAGTGCCAAATGTGCATGAAGGTTATGCCATTATAAATTCAGAAAAGGTATCTTTACGGCAATCATTATATAACACAGCTGACGCGAGTGCGGCAATAACGTATGTGTGTTTATCACAAAGTTATTGTATACCAGCGCGTAGCGAAGCGCTAATTAATGGAACTATGCTAAATAAAGTTAAAGAGCCTAATTCTGATTTGTTATTAATACCAAACGACAAATGGTGTAATAAAAATGCAATATTTATGGCATGTGCTTTAGTGAAATCGACAAATGATACGATTCCGATTAGAATTTTAAATGTGAATAACAAGCCTATTATTTTGGAGGCTGGTAAGGCTGTTGGACAGCTAGAAAGTTATTCTGATATAAAATCGTTCGAATTGCCGAAAAAATCTGATAAAACGTTAGATTTGAATAACATTTTGGAAAAAAGTTTCGGTGCTGATTGTACAGAAAATGAAAATCGAAAACTGGAAATGAAACGATTTTTATTGACAAATCACGATATTTTCAGTTGTGGGGATGAACCACTCGGAAAATCAACTCTCGTTAAGCATAAAATCGAGACGGAGGGAAATCAACCCGTAAAATCGAGGCAATTTCGAATACCTTTTCGACAAAGGGAACAAATTCGTGAAATTGTTAATCAAATGGAAAAGGATAAAATTATCGTTCCATCAAAGAGTCCTTGGTCGGCTAATATGTTTTTAGTTAAGAAAAAAGGTGGTGGTTTTCGCCCTGTAGTTGACTACAGAGGGCTGAATGCTATCACTAAGGCAGACGTGTATCCATTGCCTAATATGTCGGACTGCTTTGACAGTCTAGCTGGAGCTCAGCTATTTTCTACCTTGGATCTACGTTCTGGGTATTGGCAAATAGCCATGGACGAAACCTCGCGTGAGAAAACAGCGTTTACTACACCTTTTGGTCATTTCGAATTTATGGTAATGCCTTTTGGAATAAAAAATGCGCCATCTGATTTTCAAAGAATTATGGAAATCGCTTTATCAGGCTTACAATGGAAATCATGTCTTGTGTATATTGACGACATTTTAATATTTTCAAAAACCTTTAACGAACATCTAAAGGATTTGGAAAATGTTTTTGAAGCTTTGAGAAAAGTCAATCTGAAAGTTAAGCCAGAAAAATGCACTTTCCTTCGGAAAGAAATTCCATTTCTTGGGCATATTATTTCAAAGGATGGAATTCGTCCAGATCCTCAGAAGGTAGCTTCTATTTTGAATGCGGAACCACCGCGAACTGTCAAGCAGGTACAATCCTTTCTCGGATTGGTTCAGTGGTTTAAACGCTTTATTCCTAATTTAGCTAGTATGGTTAAAGATTTGTATAAATTAACGAGTAAAAATGGAAAATTTATTTGGACCGAAAAGCATGCTGAGGGTTTTGAAAAAGTCAAAACAGCTTTGGTCAATCCACCTGTTTTGAAATTTCCTATTTTCGACGAGAAAACTACTTTTGTGCTTACTACGGATGCTAGTAAGGATGCTTTAGGATCTATCCTAAGCCAAACCCGAGACGGTAAATCGTGGGTTATTGCGTATGCATCACGTGTTTTAAATGTGCACGAAAAAAATTATTCGACGATTGAGCGTGAAGCATTGTGTATAATATGGTCCATGAAAATGTTTCGTCATTATTTATACGGTTCTCATTTTATTGTCGAAACAGATCATAAACCTCTAAAATGGTTATTAAATCTTAAAGAACCTAGTGGTAAATTAATGCGATGGTCTTTAAAATTACAAGAATTTGATTTTGAAATTCGTCATATTGCTGGAAAAGAAAACGGAGCTTCAGACTGGCTTTCGAGAAATTTTACTTCTTCTCCAGTTGTAACAGTCGCTCCAGAAAGTGAATTTCAAAAAGACGCTAAAAATGATGAATTTATTTTTGATATTAGGACACAATTAGAACGTCCTAATTGCCCTGTTGACATCAGAAATGAGTTCGACATTTTTAATAATAGCTTGGTTCGTAGGTGTAAGCCTAAACGAACAGGAACGATGATTTGGCAAACGGTCGTTCCAAAGGTTTGGGTGCAACGAGTGCTTGAGGAGCTACATGATTCCGAATTTGGCGCACATTTCGGAGTAGCGAGGACAGTCGGTAGGATAATGCAACGTTATTGGTGGCCGACGATGTTGTATGACATAGAGAAGTGGTGTAAGACATGTGAGATATGTCAAAAGCGTAAGTCACCTATTCCTAGTGTTCGTGCTCCTTTACAAATTATTCCAGTGGAAGGACCATGGGATAGGGTAGCAGTTGATTGTTTAGAATACAAAATGTCGGAAAACGGTAATCGATACGTTGTTGTTTTTCTCGATTATCTAACAAAATGGGCTGAAGCATTTCCGATCCCTGATTTAAAAGCTGTAACAATTGCTCGCGTATTTTTACGAGAAATAGTTTGCAGGTTTGGGGCACCAAGAGAGTTACTTTCTGACAGAGGGAGTAATTTTACCTCCCAGCTTATGCAAGACGTGTGCGCTATACTGAAGATACATAAGGTGTATACCTCTCCGTATCATCCTCAAACGGACGGTTTGGTTGAAAGATTCAATCGAACGCTGTCCGCATCTTTATCAACGTTAGTTTCGCGTAATCCTGAACGTTGGGATACACTAATATCTTACGTATTATTTGCATATCGTTGTTGTCAGCAAGAATCAACTGGTATTTCTCCATTCATGCTTATGTTTGGAAGGGAACCTCGTTACCCTTTAGAAATACAAACTAGTCCAGCTCAAAGATCAGCCTGTTCTGAAGAATTATTTTTGGATGTTTTGCAACAAACTCTATCAGAAATGCAAGAAAAAGCTAAAATTTGGATCAAAAAAGCCCAAGAACACCAAAAAGTTGAATATGATAAGAAGGCAACCTCTTATGTATTTGAACTTGGAGATATTGTTTATTTGCGTAAAAATTACTTCGTTGAGGGTGAAAGCCCTAAACTATCTCTAAAATGGGATGGTCCGTTCGAAATTATCGAAAAAATATCTAATGTCAATTTTCGAATAGCATTATGCGCCGATGAACGAGTCAAAAAGTTGGTTCATGTAAATCGTTTAAAAAAGGGTGAAAAGCCTAACGATTTGGGACATGAAAAAGAGCCAAAAAATGGTGATATCGTTTTTGCTAAGGTAAAGGGGTATCCCTTTTGGCCTGCGCGAATCTGCGAATTTTCCGAAATTCCACAGAAGCTTAGTATGCGCGATTATAGGAAAATTCCAGTTTATTTCTTCAAAAAATCGCTTTATGGATTATGTGAACACGAACTAGTGATTCCATTTAACGAAAATTTGGCAAAATTCAGCAAGTGTCGCTTGCGAGGCTTTCCTATTGCTTTGGAAATGGCTTCTAGAGCAATTAATGATGCCAAAAATGCAGAACCAGATTAATCTGTCTATTGTTCTGCTTACGTAATTGTATATATGCTTGGTTCGATTTTTCTTTTTACGATTAATTTAATTTAGTGTTTTAAATATTTTATATAGCGATTTTGATATGGCAAAATCTTATTTTGGTTTGATTTCGGATGGTCTATCGGGAATAAGTGGAATGGACGGTAATTTTGGTCGAAAAAATAGAGAAATATTTAATAAATATTTTGGGCGAGCGCCATTACAAATACGAGAAATAGTACTAATTAATAACATTTCCAATTGCGAAATTATGGTGGAAAAGTTGAAAAAACCAATTATGGAAGGTTGGCCAACGGTAATTGGTATTGATTGTGAGTTTGTAAATGGTTCTCAGCCTTATTATTATTGGAATGACACCGACAAAAAATTTTCCTCAATTTCTATCACTAATAATTCAAAAGGAGGATTTGCTCGATTGATTCAATTAGCTCGTTTGGATGGTTTAATTTATTTGGTGGATTTATTCGCGTTCCGTACATTCCCAAATGCGATTTTGGACTTATTTTTCGATAAATGTGTTATAAAATTTGGACAAAATTTTTATAACGATTGCTTAGCACTTGGAAGAGCATTTATCGAATGTAAAGTGATTGAACAATCCAAAATTTACGATTTTTTCGAAAGATATAAGGATTTTCAAAAAGAAAAAACGATAGATAAAATTAACATTGTGAACAGAAACCGTTGTTCTTTATCGTCGTTTATCTATTTCGGATTGGGTTTAGAAATTAACAAGGACGTGCAAGGTCGCAGCTTATTTTGGAACAAAAACATTACGGCTTTTTCGCGCCAAATGGTTGTATATTCAGCGCGTGATGCGCTTGCGGCGGCGGATTTGGGCGTTTTATGGGCGTACTATGGTCTTTGGAAGGATGGCTCCCAGGCATCGAGGATAGGGTCTCTGCTAACGCAGAAGGGAGTACTCCCTAAGACCATACGCGATAGAAGCGTCGATCCGCGGGGAATAGTGGTTACGGTGGCGAACGAGTTGGTCAAATCCGTTCCAGTCGGGTCGGTGGCGAACGCGTGTGTGAAAACGTCTAGCAGTGAATTGAGGCGGTCGGAAAACGTGTTCGTTGGTGAAAATGGGGCGATGGATTTGAAAGAGGCGTTCGATGGACTACCATACGGTTGTCGTCAACGAATTTTGTCCGATATTCGACTATTCCGACGATTCTGGCGAAAGTTGTACACGTCGAAACGAGAGTGGAATGCGGTAGCCCAGGAATTTTTCGACGGTCGTGTGGCGGCGTATACAGGATCCTGTCAGCATCACCACGATGCGATGGTGCAGATCCTTAGAAGTCGAATGGATTTGTTGATTCGATCGTTTAATGGGCCGCACAAAGATTACGTTATTAGGAAAGCAACGACGAAATTGGGTCGTGAGCCAAAATCTTTTGGGGAAGCTTTCAAAACGGCCTATCCGAAGACAGTTGAATTTCGAAAACGTTGGCGCGTAATGAATCGTGATTATCATTCTAATGTGGTGGGGGTTCGCAAGAACCCAGGGTATTAACCCTAAAAGTGAGGGGCTGTGGAGTCCCGGGGTGGTGGTCCTCAAAGGGCCGAGGAATGTAGCGGTGGCTTCATTTATTTGGGTCTTTCAAAACATTGAGACAGTTTCGCTATGATTTTGATTAACAATGATTTCTGTTTAATGTTTTGAATAACTTGCATAGCCTATAGTTACATTTATTAGGTAGACGCCGGTTTTCGGGCGTCACTTGTTTCTATGTAAATTTATTGATATCATTTTTGTCGCTATTAGATGTTTCTTCGTTTACAAGTCAGTTTGAAACATTAGTAGATTTTCGACGGTCGATCTGGGCTGAATAAGGGCTAGCGTGGGTTTTGCCCGGTTCATTTGTTGTGCCTATATATTCTGCGTTTTTATTAATTGTATTTGGTTTGCGTTGAATAATACTTAGCATTCGACGGTGTTAGCGCACACATCTTGCAAGCAGGCGGGAATCCGCTGAGGGTCATTCACCACTCCCTAACTTATCTGCAGCATTTGTCACGGCTAATTATTTCGGCGTAATTAATTCACACATCTTGCAAGCAGGCGGGAATCCGCTGAGGGTCATTCACCACTCCCTAACTTATCTGCAGCATTTGTCACGGCTAATTATTTCGGCGTAATTAATTTAATTAGTTGTGTTACATTATAGTACCCAAAAATTTGTGTGTACAAAATGTACAAGGATTTTTGGGAAAAAAAACTGTAAAAAGGTGTAAAATTCTCAAAAATTTTGGTGCGTCGCGCCGAAATGAGCAATTGTTTGTCCTATATATCTTTTAAATGGCAGAATTTGCATTTAGAATGGAAAAATGTCAAATTTGTTCGGCGCTTCGCGCCTTTTTGAGACAATTTTCAGTAATTTTTAGCGTCAGAAACCCAGAAATTAGCTAAAATACACTGCCAAAGATCGAAAACCCTGTTTTACCAACACTAATATCGCTACTGTACTATTAAGTACACAAAAATTTGCATGTACAAAATGTACAAAGACTTTTGGGGACCATATTTGTACATGTACAAACGGACCTAGTACAAAAAACACTGCCCCCATGCTCTTGCATGGCTCGTTGATGCACATGCATATGTAACAACTAAAAATTTATTGAATAGATAGTTCATCTGCTTTGAGGATAGAGATAAAAGGTCATCTTCTTCAAATTTCATTTCTGAAAAAAACACTCGTTACTTGATTGAAGAACGAAAGGTCTAATTCGTAATCAGAATTAGGGATGCGGAAAACTTACTTATTGGTCTGCAAAAAGCAACGCAGTCTAAAAGATCCCTAATCCGCTGTCACAAACAAGACGAGTATGGGTGAGTAATCTAACTTACGGGGAAACGAGTAATTTCGGAATGTCTTGTCCAAATGCTTCGCACATATCCTTGGATCCTATGTTAGCTATGCACTGCAAAGCTAGATTGACGTGAATAGGATTACGAGATTGCAAATCATTTTTAATCGACTGTACAATCAAGCGGATCAATTCGCTATTGCTGCTGATGAGCACAGATATGAATAAATAACCCTAAAAAATGAGCCAAAAAGTTATGAGGCATGGTGATACGTAACCGATTTTGCTTTAACACACGCAAGCCGGGTCACGCTAATCCTTCGCGCTAAAGTGCCTAAGTACCATGACGTGTAACAGGGGGGATGAGGGGGATCCCCGTCCTAAAGTTGGTCGCCCTTCATCCCCACAAAGCCAGAAAACTGTTGACCCTCCCAATATTCGAAAAAAATTGAATGTTTTCGGCCGTTCCTAGGTGTTTTTTGGCCGTTCTTGGCCGAAACAATTGGAGGTCATTCAGCCCCCCCCTTGAAAATGACCGGGGCTCCCGCCCAAATTTTTGAGCCGTTACATGCACGCCAAGTACAGAAGACGAAAACTATTATCTCAGTAGATACAGTACGTATGCTTCCAATTGACGACACTTAAGGTTTATGATTGCAATTTAAAAAGTTTCAAATAAAAACTGCGTATCCGGTAAAAATGCTGTAAGAAACAAAAGCTCATCAACTTTTAATGCTTATCAACTTCAAAGAAAGAAACGAATTTACCGCATCCGAAAAAGCAAACAGCATTTTAGATGACAAATTTGATAAAATCATGCTTTGTACCTACTGCGATTCGGAATGGCGGTAGAAATGGCGATAGATTGGTCGGGCAATGAGAAGTATATTTTTTTAAATTTGCAATGCAGTGTACTAGGAATTGGAATTATCTAACAGGTAAAGCGCAAGAACTTAAAAGCATAAAACCTACTCACGGACTAGGTTCAGAATATGAGATTAGGTACTCATAAGAAGATTAACTAGTTTTGTTACTAGCGCGACGCGAACAGCAGTCTTATGTGTCATACTTTGAACATTCATCGCTCCTACTTGCTCACAGGAGTGTATCCATGCATGCACATAGGGAGGGTGAGAGATGAGGATAACCCCCGCTAAATGGTCCAAAAGTTTGGTACTGTCGAGCAGTTTGAGCCAAAAACAGTGTATTTTAAAGCTGATTTCGATGTAAAAATAGCCACAAAAAAAGCAATTACTGCAGTGAAAATCTGAACTTTTTACCCTCCCTGACCCCAAAATCTCAATTTTACCCCTCCCTGACCAGCCTGACCTTGTGCATCTATGAGAGTATCCCACCACTGAAAAGTGAACATTCCTTAATCCAGACATTTTACCACAATGGTTTCGACACAAGATATTCCAAGGCGACTTTAGCAATAAAATCTGCCGGTTTAGCCAAATTATATATACAGATCACAAAACAAGTAAACGTTATTATGTTATTATCAATCTCAGAAAATATTATAAAATGGTTCTAGTGATCATTGCAAGACGCGTCTTCCTCAGTATCTTTCGTTTACCTCTGGTTATCCTAACCACATGCGGCTACATAATCAAGTTATATATTATCATAGGGATGAGTTTATATGCAAAATAGAGCATGAGTGTGTAGCTGTAGCTATTTCAAATAAAATGCTTCGAGTAATTCCTATTCCTACAGCGTTAATAGCCACTGCCACTGTGAGTACAACTAAGATGTCAATCATACGACAAAAACAATTTCTTGATAAGGATGATACCCTAAAGCTTGTTAAGCAAAATATAAAGCTTAATAGAATAAATAAAATTTAAGTCAAATGAAATGATTTGCAATTACCGATTTTCGCTGTGTTAAGAGATTAATACGTTTTTGAATACGTCATCCAAAAGTTGTTCCGCCTGCTAAACGCATTTTAGGTAAATTTAACACATATGTCGAAAATGTTCTTAATACCTAACCTACTGTTTTCATTTGAATAATTATCGGCCTTCATTTAAAGAGGTGCAATAGCATGTCTGCAACTCTCTAAAAAAACAAAATGAGGTACGAATCGCAGAGTCCTTCGAAATAATTAAAAACGCGCATTTGTGTATGTCCGCGTCAAAGTTCAGCAATGAGTAAAAATTCAATTTTAGTTAGAATTACGTATACGTAAAAAGCATAACTCTGGATTACGAGGCTTGCCTACTTCCGATTAAAAGATGAAAAAGAGTGAAACTGCAAACGGTAGTCAATATAAGAAAAGAAGTTGGAAAATGCTTGAATTAAGAGATAAAATTTTCTACCCGTATTGTCAATACCATCTTCGTCATTTAATTTCTTTTGCATGCAGAAAATACAAAATCTAAGCCAAAGTCAAAATCCAGGTTGAAAGTTTATTCAAGTTACATATATACTAAAGTCATTTAGGTTTTTTTAAAGATTTTCTGCAATCACCTTTGATTATGTACATTCAACCTGATTAAGCCACAGTCAATTAAATCAACTTACTATTTGCTTCTCCGTATATTTGTTGGAAGACAGTAGATTTACGGCTTCCATATGACCGAAATCAATATCGTGACCAAGCAAGAAAATAAAGAGCAATTTACAAACGTATTTCTTCTTTTGATATCCGTCTAAAGTCTTGTCACCTAAAGATAAAATATAACCATACATGCAAATAGGGAGTGTTACCCATACAGGCACATAGGATGGTGAGGGGGCATTAATTCCTGTCAGCCAGACAGGTACTGTCGAACCATTTTAAGCTGACAGGACGCTTTTTACACCATTTTTGAGGTCACAAGCATTTAAAACGTCAAAATTTTTCCAGCGCGCAGAACTTTTATGTACTTTTTACCCAAAAAAGCGACAAAAATTGGTCAATTTCTGTCATTTTTAGTGTTAAAAGGGATATAATGCAGTCAAAATTGACTAAAAATGCTTTAAAAATGCGAAATTACCACGAAAAGACGTTTTTTAGTTTATTTTGACCATTTTGGTCGTTCAAACAACAAAAAAGTGAACGGTAAATTTACTGTTTTGGATTTCGCAGATTTTACCCTCCTCCCCTGCCGACCCTGACCTTGTGCACCTATGGCCATTACCCTCCGCTGAAGGGTCAGCCAGATAGGTATCGTCCGGCGATTTTGAGCCGACAAAACGTTTTTTGCATCATTTTTGAGGTCAAAGTAAGAATATAACAATTTTTCCAAACGCTTCGCACTGGATTAATACTTTTATGTACTTCTTAATCAAAAAGCGCCCAAAATTATTTCTGTATTTTTTAGTGTTAAAAGTAAAATAGGTATCACTATTTTTCCGAACGCTTCGCACCGGATTAATACTTTTATGTACTTCTTACTCAAAAAGCGCCCAGAATTAATCAATTTCTGTATTTTTTTAGTGTTAAAAGCGATATAATGCAGTCGAAATGTACAAAAATGTTTTAAAATGCAATATTACCACGAAGAAGTTCTATATGCTATTTTGACATTTTAACGTTTTTTTTTAACATAACGTTTTTTTGATCGTTTTAACACGAAAAAAATCGTGAACATTAAATCCACTGTTT
Organism: Mermis nigrescens; assembly: GCA_036768485.1. NCBI lineage: Eukaryota > Metazoa > Nematoda > Enoplea > Mermithida > Mermithidae > Mermis > Mermis nigrescens. The sequence goes on from JAVLUZ010000463.1 coordinate 379,137, forward strand.
TGGATTTCAGGGATTCAACCCAACCCTGCCGGTGTCGCACCTTAAAGTGTTCGCGCCTTGAAATGTCCGGCCGGACACTTTAAGGTACCTTAAAATGTCCAGCCGGACACTATAAGGCACCTTAAAGTGTCCGGCTCTGCCTTGAAGTGTCCGGGTTACGCTGAATATACATACGCATATACGCCCACGCATATCACTCGCTGTACAATCAGGTAAGTAGGCACATAGGTGCCTTATACAATGTATTGAGGTGCATAAATACAAGCAAGCTGATACATTACGAAGTTAATAATTGATTACTTATGATGCTACACTGTTCATAAAAAATCGTTAAAATATGCAGCAAACAATATTCAAATTGAGTAGCATAATAATATGATTCAGCAAAATATAAAGTAATCAGTCTATTGTTTTAATATGAAAAAGCAAGTAAACTGCACATGGTTCCATTCACTCATGATTGTAAAAAGACATGCTAAGACTTCATTTTATATATTGCCTATCATGCTACCATTTATACATGTAACAAGGGGGTGGAGATCATACGTGGGCAGCAACAAAATTCTGGGAAGGGGGTGCAAGATTTTTCAAAGGTCAAAAAGGGCCTTAAAATGATGGTTTTGGCGAAAAACACCATTTTTCAACGTTTCTCATCGAGCACTATCCATTGGCATCAAAAAATTGTGACAAAAACGACAAAATTTCAGAAATTAAATTCTGGGGAGTATTTTGATTTCTGGAGGTATTTTGGTTTCTCCGGGGGATGCATACCCCCCACGCCCAGGTGTGGTGGAGATTCCCATAACCAAATCATAAATATAAAAATATAAATATAGATAGACATAAATTGTTTATTCCTTCTCCCCGATTTTGTGCAAAAACTTGCGATTTCTAGCCACTTTAGGTGCATTCTTTCAAATTTTGAAAAAATTGAAGTTCGCGCACTCCCCTAATGGTCGGCGAACCCCTACCCAACACTTTGGGTCGTTAAATGCCTGCTACTTTACATGGGCAGTGGGCCAAAGTCTGGCAGTCAGATGGAGCATAAGTGCAAAAAACGCTAAATTATTCAATTCTACGGATCTACCAATTTGGCGAGAAACTTTGGATTTTGGGGGTTCAAACCCTATCCTTTTACGTCTATGTATGATGCCCCCTCTATCCCAATGTTTAAATACATTTTTTCTCGCTTTTAAGCACGTTAATGTGGCCCGGACACTTTAAGGTGTGACACCGGCCCTAACCTTGTGCACCTACGAATATGACGAATGAAAGTAAAGCATAATGCAGAATAATGCTAAAATAATCTTACCTTTAAATTTTGACCTAATGTTAGCCAGTTCTTTGTTGATTCGCTTGATTTCTGCTTCTTTGCTTTTACCTTAGGAAACCAATAACCAATTAAAAAACTATATTGTAAATTTCAGCTTCAATAACTTACAATTTCGAATGTCAGATATGAAGACGGCCAAGCCCCGCATTCCATCCCCTTTGACTGCAGGCATGTTTAAGCAATGTCACATTAATACCTTAAATAATATTAAGTAAATTCGATGAAATCAACAAAAACAGAAATGCAGATTCGCAAACACGCACATTTAGAAAAGTCGTACTGAAAAATGCAATTAATAAAAATATCTCGATCCCTGTTATAAACATTTTATTAAGGGCTGTGCGGTAACGTGGGGACCATACATGTACAGGGTGTCACGAAATGATAGCCCCTTCAAAAATTGATTTCAGAGTACGATAGGAAAAATCTGCAAGCACTATCTTGTAGAGCATAATTCTGCTTTGGGTAGTAAAAAGTGATTTATACATTGCAAAAAAGAAATTTTTACCAGTAGTTGTGAATAAGATCTATCTTAGTAAAGTTGTGAGGAATCGATTAGAAAAGCTCGTGCACATGGAGTCAGAAATCGGTCGCTATTCTGCAGAAACAGCATCGAAAAATTGGCGTATGGTGTTAAATGAATTAGAATATGATGCGTAATAGTCTGACAATCTGTCATGTTCAATGACTATGCATTTAAGGCAGGTCGACTAAGCTGAAGACGGCTACATGGATTTTTAAATCGACGTAGTCGTGAAATTCGAAATACTGAGATATTTTTTGTTTCTGATCAATAAAAAATTAACCGGTGCACATTGCGCTTTGATAAAATAAGCATCCGACGCAGAATTGAATACTCTACAACATAGTATTTGTATATTTTTTTTCAAGATTCTTGAAAGTCGGTTTCTGGAGGGGGCTATCATTTCGTGACACCCTGTACATAGGAGGGGTGAGAGGGGTATGACCCCCGTTGAAGGGTGAGCCAGTCAGGCACTATCCGACGGTTTTGAGCTGACTGGACGTTTTTTGCATCATTTTTAAAGTCAAAAGCAGTAAGAATGGTAAAATTTTCCGGCGCTAGTACTTTTATGTACTTTTTTATCCAAAAAGCTCCAAAACTTGATCAATTTCTGTATTTTTTAGTGTTTAAAGTGATATGATGCAGTCAAAATGGACTGAAAATGCTTTAAAAATGTAAAATTACCACAAAAAGACGCTTCATAGGCTATTTTGGCCATTTTGGTCGTTTAAACAACAAAAAAATTCGTGAACGTTCAATTTACTGTTTCGAATTTCTGAGATTTTACCCCTTCCCCTGCCAACCTTCACCTTGTGCACCTATGGTGGGAACGTGGGGCTTCTTTGATCATGGGGCCTACTTTGATCACTTTTGCGCAAATGGCTGGAAAACTTTAACCAGCAGATATTTAGATTTTATTTTTTGCAAATGTTATTCAAGTGGATGTTCCATTTACTAGAGAAGTATTAATTCGCAGAATCTCACTGACTTTGTTACAAAATAATAGAAAAAATTTAATAATGAATTTTTAATTTGAAATAAATTACGATTTTTAACTTTTACGTACGCCCAAGGGAATGTTAGGTGCTTAATCCATCTAGCTAAAAGATTATCGTTTTAAAGCAATTCCGGCTGAATAATGAAACATCGTTTTTGGGGCCACTCTATCAGCCTGTGGGAGCACGACCAAAATTTATTAAAAACATAAAAGGGGACCAAAGGATTAATCAAAAAAGACGTTTTACGACCACTACAGCTGTACAATTTGTAAATTTTGCTGCCCAGATGCCTTAAATATGGTGAGAAGTCAACGGACACCCTCCTGGACAAATCTCATTTTCTGCATAAAACCTATGAAGAACAGTGCGACAGACTCAAAATACGCTTTAGGTTGTATAAAGACTAAAAAATGAGTATTTAAACCGCACGCTTGGGACTAAATAGACTCTAATTATAATTGTGAAATTCGGCGCTTCGGGGGAGGGGCATGTGCCCACACGTGGGCGTGGTGGGGGTGGGGCATACATGTAACGGCCCAAAATTTTTGGAGGGCGTCCCGGCCATTGTGGGGCTAAATGACCTACTTGGCCGAAAACGGTCAAAAAACGCCTAAAAAAGCCAAAAAATTCAATTTTTTCCAAAAATCGGGGGGTCAGAAATTTTTTGGTCTTGGGGGATGAGGTGACGTCCGAATCCGGGTCGGGAAGATCCCCCATCCCCAACTGTTACATGTATGGTTAGAAGTATACACCCCCTAAAGGTCAAATACCCCCAGGAAACCAAAATACTCCAAGAATATAATTTTTGAAAATTTTTGGTTTTTTTCGCAATTTTTTGATGTTGATAGATAGTGCTCGATGAGAAACGTTGAAAAACGGTGTTTTTTTCGCCGTACCACCATTTTTAAGACCATTTTTGACCTTAGATAAATCTTGAAACCCCCAGAATTTCGGTGCTGCCCACGTAAGCACGTACCTCCCTAACCCTCCTAGATGCGGACCTGTGTGGGTTACTTTTATCATCCTGTTGTTTTGATCACCCTGTTGCTATGATTACCCTATAAAGAAATCGAAGGTAATCCGCCACAGGTTGTTTACTTTGGATCAACTAGCGGATTTTCAAAATAAAATTTGATAGGAAACTAAAAAATAGCCATTTAGGATTCTAAAAACTTAATTCCAAAAGTCAAATTTTATTGACAGATAACATTCAAAACTTGAAAGAAATGAAAAACGTGGCATTGATCAAAAAAGCCCACATCAAAAAATACCGCTACATATTGCAAAACAAAAAAAATTTCCAGCGCTCTGGGTAGATAAGTCATTTCTTGCAATTTCACTTCATCATCTACTCGAAAATTGGTTGGTCTTTCCATTCAAATCATCTTGAATCATAATTCCTTCTCAGTTATTAATATTTTCACTAAAACTACCCTCGAATCAAATGTATAGCACTATTTAGCATTTGTAATCCAAGTGACCCACCGGGTAAGTCACTTATATCGCAAAAATTTTTATTGAAAAATAAATAGGTATTGCACTGCACCCCAAAGAAAATAACATTGCATGATATTGAATAATTATTCAATATAGGAGATAAGATAGTACAAAACAGTACCATCGTGATCTAATAATCTGTAATACTTAAAATATGGCGAGTGACCACAGTAAAATTACCCGAATTTTGAAGAAAGTAGCTCCATCTTACACTTAATACTGGATGAATTAAAGCAGACCTTTTACGACCAGTAAAGATGCTCACTTTGTAAATTTTGCTACACCTTACATAAATGCAAAATATGCTTTAGTTTGTATAAAGATTAAGGATAGATAGTTTTTACCGCGCTGCTGCACTGGCGTAGCCAGTGGGGGGGGGCTGGGGACAATCTCGGCATTTTTAAGAAATGATCAACGTGGCTGTGGATGCAGTTTTGTGACGTAAAGTCAAAAAAGTCGGCGCTTAGTGCCGATCACACATGGGCGTGGGGGGATCTGGACCCCCCCAGAAACCAAAAGATCCCCCCCCAGAAATCAAAAGACCCCCCAGAAATCAATTTTTGAAAATTTTTTTTCGTTTTTTTTCGCAATTTTTTGATGCCAATGGATAGTGCTTGATGAGAAACGTCGAAAAATGATGTTTTTATCGCCATATCACCATTTTTAAGGCCATTTTTTTTGACCTTCAAAAAATCTTGGACCCCCCCCCCCCAAATTTTCTTGCTGCCCACGTATGGTGCCGATTTCTTCCATCTTTTAGCAGTTTCTATCATTTTATTGCAAGAAAAGCCAAAAAAGATTAGCGCTTCGCGCATTTTTCCATCAAAAACGTTAAAAAATTCCTTGAAAGAGAGAAAGAAAGAAATAAAGAAAATATTTATTGTCCAGAAAAATAAACGAAATTCGGTAAAACACAAATACATGATAAAACAGCGAATGAACAAAAGGACATATATACAGATCACGGAGTGTGATACAATAAAGTATGCCCCAACAATAAAATTGTTAAATCAATGCTTAGCAGCTCTTTCTTGAATGAACCAAGATTAGGAAAAGTGACGACATGACCAGGTAAGTTGTTCCAAATTTTCAAATATAGTTGGTAAAAGTCGTAAATACGATTTTTTATTGCTTAGTGTAGGATGATGTGAAAAGGCCAAAAAACACATTACTTAACAGCCCCGCCCGTTTGTATGGTTTTTTTACATGAAAAAAGTTTTTTGTTGGATTTATCGTCGAAAATCTTGGCTACGCCTAACGCCTATGCGTTTGAGACTAAATGATGTTGAGAAAGATTTAAAAAATCGATAGGGGTTAAAGCGGGCATTGGTGTAGCTGGTTCACATATGTATTAAGATAGCCACATTATAAGTACGTACCCCTAAAGCAAGTAGTATCCGGTGAAAGCTACCACCTAACTGGTTTGATTTAAGTCAAGTCAAAAACAAATAAGGCAGTCGTCGAATTTTTTCAGTGGATTCATGTGACTGGCGAAAATGTTGGTGCCAAGTCGATTGGTTATGGTTCTGGACTTTAGAGCAAGAGGTCCACGTTTCGAATCCGACTGCCAGCAACTTTCTCTCGTTTCCTCATATGCTACGGACTGCACACATATGCCCTTATAATATGACTATGTTAATACATATGTGAACCAGCTACGCAAATGTCGTTAAAGGGTATAAGCGCCGAAAATTTTTGCGACTTTTTTGCAAAAAAAGGAAAGAAAGAGCAGAAAAAATCATTCTCATCATTCAGGGCGGGGCTAAAGTTAAGAATATGATGCTTTTAGAAAAGGATCAAAACGAATACGGAATGCCAAAATTTTAGTGCCAAACTGGTAGAACATGATAAATTGAAGCGCGGAAAAAATTTTGGTGAAAATCTGAGCCATACTTGCAAAGTTGCAGGCAAATGTCGATTTGAGTGTTGGGTGGGACAATTGAACGACTCGATCCAAGGACTAACATATTTGTCAGAAATAAATAATGTGGGCTGAAATTATGGAAGGAAGCATAACAATGAAGGAGAAAAAGAAAAAAGTGCGGAAAACTGTTTGAAATTTTAAAAAACTTTGGAAAATTTACATTTTTTTCATGTTTTTCGGTTTTACTTGATAAGATATAGGAAAATCTAAGTTTTTGCTTCTAATATACTTAGGCTTAGGCTTAGTATATCTGAAAAAGTGTTTTAAGCTGCTGAGGTCGAGGTCGCTCCCGCTCAGATCAATGTATAGATGCTTAGGTCGATGTATAGATACTTACATCGATGTCAGTGATTGCCACTTTGGATTTAGAAAAAATAAGTCGTGCGCCTTACAGCTATTAGAGCGTAAAAATGAATGGTCGAAAAACCTTGACCAAAAATCGCCTCAATCGATTTTTGCAAAGCTTTTGACACAGTGTCACACAAAAAACTTCTAGTTAAATTGGGTGCATATGGCATTAATGGTTTTTGCTTGAACTGGTTGAAAGCTTTCTTGAATGGGAGATCCCAAAAAGTTAAAATGGGAAATTCCTTGTCTAATCCACTTAACGTTTTGAGTGGGGTCCCTCAAGGTAGTGTATTAGGTCCTACAATGTTTTTGCTGTACATAAACGACTTGTGTGATCGTCAGACCACCAGTTCTATCTCACTTTTTGCTGATGATTATTAAGATCTCTAATCTTGCCTCAAACTTTATCGATTTGCAAAATGATTTGATGCACATCAAAACTTGGGCTGACATGTGGCAGCTGAGGATATCATTGAATAAATGTTTTGTTCTGCAGATGGGAAGGTCTAACCCTGAATATTGTTACAAAATCGATGATTTTCAAATACCAAAAGATGCGACTGACGTGAAAGATCTTGGTGTTTTGATATCAAAAAATTTAAAATCTAGAATTCATTGTGAATATATAGTGAAAAAATCGATGAAAATCTCGAACCTTATTTTTCGGACTTTTGTTTCAAAACAAAACACAATGCTGATAAAGGCTTTTACAACTTATGTTAGGCCCATTCTTGAGTACAGCACTGTAGTTTGGAACCCCTACCTCATAAAGGACATAAATTTAGTAGAAAATTTACAACGAAGGTTCACAAAGCGATTATTCAATGACAAAACTCTATCTTATGATTTTAGATTGAAGGAATTGTGTCTCGAACGCCTAGAACTTCGACGGCTCTATTTTAATTTAAACATGGCCTATTTTGATTTAAACATGGCCTATGAAGGACCTTGGTATTTACATATCTAATGATTTATCATCAGGCATTCATTGTACAAATATTGCGTCTAAAGCTGCTAGAGTCGCATCCTTAATACACAAAACATTCGTCTCAAAAAATACCGATTTGATGATCAGAGCTTTTAAAACATACGTTAGACCTATCCTTGAATACGGATCCGTTGTCTGGAATCCATACCAAATTGGAGATATAACACGACTTGAAAAAGTACAAAGAAAATTTACAAAAAAAATTATTTTGGAATAAAACTTTATCGTATGATGAAAGATTGAATATCCTAAACTTAGAACGACTCGAAACCCGTCGTATCCACACTGATCTTGTCTTTGCCTTTAAAATTGTTAAACACAAAATACTGACATTTAATGAATTTTTTGAGCTTGCACCTGATAGAGGTACTAGATACGTAAATAACATGAAACTGTTCATCAAACAATCACGTTAAGTTTGTAGAAAACATGACTTTGCGAACAGGGTGGCTAAAATTTGGAACATTCTCCCGCAGAATACAGTTGACTGTAATAACCCAATAGCTTTTAGGAATATGATTTTGGAAATTGATTTTAGTGTTTATCTTAAGGGGCGTACGTAAGAGCATTGTGCCTTACGCTCCTGGTACCATTGCATTATCTGTTGCTTTATGCACATACTTTGTTTATGCAGATTGTGTATTATGTTCACATTGACAATGCGTTTTTACCTACTTTTTATGTGTTTTCTTTAATACTTTTACCGAATAAATTTTCTTCTTTTCTTCTTCCTTCTTCTTCTAAAATAAAATTTCATGTAATGCCTCTTAAAGACCTTTTTGTTCTCAATACGGGGTCAAACCGTGCCACAAACTCTCGGAAACTAATTGTAAACAAATCAAATCTGAACATTAGAAAATATGAATTTTGTAATCGAATTGTTTCTGTATGGAACTCTTTGCCTGACCATGTTATACAAGCTCCTAACTCGAAAGCGTTTATGATGAGATTGAAAACCCTTGATTTTGATGCTTTTCTTCAGGGCCGTAAGTAAGCGCATTTCTAATTGGCCTTTACGTGTCCTTGTCTATCAAACTTTTTGGTCCTGATTTAATATTATTTCGCATTAATAAAACCGTAATTTATGCACGCAGGTCGTTGTTTGGGTATCGTTTGGAATTATATAATGTATGTATCAAAAATATTCTCGTGCAATTGAAGAATAATACGCGTATTTCGATGTCAATTTACTCAAATTACTTGCCCATTTTTTCGTTTAATTTCAAATAAACTTTTGATTTGATTTGATTTGATTTAGGTAGATGTATAGAATGCTTAGGTCGATGTATAGATGCTTATATCGACGTAAATTGGGTATCTACATGTGATTCTGCATTCAGTTGTTTGAATCTTCAAATACTTAGGTCGGGTAGATGCTTGCGTAGGTCGAGAAGAGGTTAATTAACGAAACCCATAGCTTTTGTAATATTGATCATAGACGGATGAATATTTTTTCCGCGCTTTCTTTCAGCATGTTGTAAGTACTGAGCAAAAAAATCCGCTCTTCTGAAGTTTATTTCATAGTAATCTGAAAGTACCATACTCTTAATTTACTCCCAGGACGGCATGTGTCCCCCTATCCCCCTGGATAAGGGCCTGAGTAAATGGTTTGCAAGTGTCGCGCGGCTTCGCCGGCTGCTCTCCTGCCTGCAGTGCAGTATATCGCACTTTAATGGAAGAAAGCGAAAAAAGCATTGGCTACAGTATTAAATTAGCAGATGCTATCGCTAATCGTAAAGGTGAAATTTAAGACTTGCTTCAAAAGATATTTTTTGTAATAGTTTATTTCTGAATAAATAGCATTTATCGATATGAATACATTTTTCACAGCAAAGTTTATGCTATTCTACGACATAGTGACTATACGTGTTCTTGGGAAGCTTGGGGGTTTCGACCATCAACCTATCGCTAAATAGCTGCGATCCCCCCAATTGTCGATTTTTCGTAAAAATCTTTAAAAAGTATTTATAGAGTTTTTAGCTCATTTTTCACTCAAAAGTGCCAAATTGTTGCGCTTGGAAATAAGCGCCACTTGCTCATTTTTTACTAAAGTCTGTTTTACGAAAACTTGTGAACACATCACAATACTTGAGTCGATGTAAACCGACTACAAACGCGGTTTAAACAGAAGCATCAATCAAGATAATATGTATAGCAAATGGTTAGCAAATAAAATTTTACTTTGTCAAATCATACTGCAGCAAGCTGCCTAGAAATTACTTTTGTAGCTGCTCTCTAGATCACTAGAAATTGATTTCCATGCACAAGCTTCCGTGATTTAGATTTATGTTTTATGTTCAATTTACTCTATTTTTCAAATTTTTTACGTCTTTACGCTTTAGAAAGAATGAGCATTATCCATTAGGTCAAAAAACATTGTTTTGACGCGTACCATACATGTACAGCCTGGGATTTTTAGGGGTCTGACCCAAAAATTTTCAAAAAGCACCTTTTTTGTTCTTAAAACGATCGTACACGTCAAAAACACTGTTTTTTGACGTTCCAGACAATGCTCGTTCTTTCTAGAACATGAAAACGTAAAAAAAATTGAAAAATTTGAAAAATTTGAGTAAATCGAATAAATTCAATGCTATAATCGTAATCTGTTTGCTTATTGTATGTCGGAGATAATTTTTAAAATCTATGACCAAACTTGTGTTAAACAGATTATAGACTAGCAAAGAAAAATGCTCCGATGGAAAATCTGCTAAAAATCACACTTTCTCTAAGCAACGCAAAAAATCGAAGTATATTCTGCAGCCTCTAAAAAGTGTCTTTTTTAAATAATGTTCAAAGTTTCAGATAAGAGTGTATAAACGAAATTTGTAATGTTTATTTTTTTAAATTAATGGCAAGTAGCAACGCTGACTAGCTTCGTATCCTGATCGATAGAAAATTAAGTGGTATTGTATTTAAAGTTGTTTTATTTGCGTCTGAGCATTAAAGCAAGCAAAGCAGGGGCCGATTGATTAGTGCACACAATCCTTAAGGGCATGCTAGTGTACCTACATCTATAGTCTGTTTCAAGTCAACTTAAGTGTTTCCTACTGTTTTAAACCATTCATTCAATTGGCTTATAAAGACAGTTAGTTTGCTCAACATCATTTCCTAGCTAATGTGCTGCTTTTTCAATCATTTTATGGTTAAATATTTATTTTAATGTGTTGGCCGCAGAATATACTTCGATTTTTTGCGTTGCTTAGAGAAAGTGTGATTTTTAGCAGATTTTGCGACTTTAGGTAGATTTTTCCTAGTCCCCTCCTTTTACATCCTTAATAATCCACAATTCCAAGTATATTCATCTTTTTTGTTCCATCGGAGCATTTTTCTTTGCTAGTACCCCGCTTTTAATTAGTATGATTTGAGTACATCAGGCAGTAAATACATACAGTAACATGCCATTATAATGACAGCAGTCCGAGAACACGGAAAGCAATACTGTTCTTAACATCAGCATTATCCTTCTCAAACAAGACAACCTTACATTATTTTAACAGATCAAAGTTTTTCAGCATTAACTTTACGCAAATTTCAAGTGTAAGGAACACTAACGCTCAGATTTGTAAGTAAAATAAATTTGTAGTATAAACTACATTTTAACAACAAATGATTAGTGCAAATTTAACACAACTACTAGGTGTAGAGAAAATTAACAGTCAGATTCTCAATTCTGATTTTACGTAGAACATTTTGAAAAAATTAAGCTTCCGCAAGGCTCTAGAACAAGAGTTGAGTTAATAGGCACTGTAAACTTTACACAACCACAGAGTTTAAAGAAAATTTCAGTCGGATTCGTTATTCTGATATTACGATCAACATTTATGAAAAAATTAAGTCTCCACAATGGCCCATGGACAAATAAATATCAGATGTGTTAACGTAGACTCAAGCTACGTTCACTTCGCTTACTTAACCCGAATCTCAAGCTTATGCGCTCACACGGGGGTTCTCGCCCTTTTTAGGAGGTCGATCACCAGCCGGCGATTCGGGGGTAAGCGGCCCGGCCTATTCAAGGTAGCCCGTCCCTCTACGCACGCACCTAGTGAAACTTGCTTACTTAACCCCTTTGAGATTAAGTACCTAATTACAGTAAGTTCCCGGAAACCTAATTGAGGGCTCAAAAAGACTATTATTTAACTTGTTTTGGACCGAATTCCGGTGCTTTAAGGGTTCCTAAGTATAGTGTAGCACAAGGACAGAATTCAACAGCACGGAAATTCAACCGAGCCCAGCATCGTTAATTAAATAATTAATTTTTACAATATTTTTTGGACAGAAAAATTATGAAGCAATTAAAAAGCGACAGCATGGAGGATTCATACTGCTGACCGTCGTGTTACGCTAATCGGGTAAAATCAAACCGTTTTAACCCGAAAATCGCTAAAAATCGCTTTAAAATGCTTAATTTTGCGCACTTTTTTGGGCCTAATGGGGGAGGCGGCCGCCCCCCCTAAATCCGCCCCTGGGTAAAGGTATGTACAAACGAGACAGGCACAAATATGAGACGCACACATATGATCTTTTAACACACGTAAGATATGATAACACACATACCAATTCGTACTCAAGTCGCATTAAGCCCAAGTAACCATTTTCCTATCCCGGATTTTGATTGAAAATATGTGTGGGAATGGAATGAAAAATATGATAATTTTTAGGGGAAGGTGGTCCCGGGCGACTCACTTAAGCGTTGCGCTTAACGGTCGTGTACGTGCGTATGGAAATTGATCACAAGAATACACATCTGGGGCAATCAATCGGTTTTTTCATCTGTTTCAAAAAAACCCAAACCGATTTTTTTCCCAAAAAATTTTTTCAGTGTAAAGTTTACAAACATAAGTTTGGCACATACAAACGTACTACAATCAAAGGGCTACAAACTGGCCCAAACCGAATTTATTTACACTCCACTTCCTCTGTTCAGAAGTCGGGAGAGGTCGAATAGGATAAAAATAAAGTACTTTTTATGGGGTGGCGAACAAAAATATGGACAAACACGTATTTTTCACTGTCCCCCACATTGTAAACTTTAAAAATCTGAACCGAACGCCCCATTGAGTGTAAATAAATTCGGTTTGGGCCAGTTTGTAGCCCTTTGATTGTAGTACGTTTGTATGTGCCAAACTTATGTTCCGCGAAATATTTGATATGATTTACCAATTAAATACGAAAAAACCTGTTTTTTTCGCCTATTTTACACCTCAGATTTCGAACTTTACACCCCCATAAACAACTCAATATTACGTTTTTTTGAACGCGGTTTGCTTCGACGTGTAGCCCTTAAAAGTTACTTTATATTTATCTATTTAAATTATCTTAACTCATAACCGAAAAAGTTGGCAGAGAAATCTTGGACAAAATCTGTTTTTTTACTCATCCACTAGAGTGTAAAGTTTAAACCCCTGGTACTGTGTATTAATTGTAGAAAAGTTTGAAGGTCAGATTCGTTATTCTGACCTCACAGAGAACATTTTCTAAAAAAATTTATCATCCACGACGCTCTGGGCGGAAAAAATTTTTTCAGTGTAAAGTTTACACCTGCACTAATAACGCAATATTGATTGTAAAGAAACAAAATAAATTTTGATGTGTAGCACTTAAGACGAGGCAGATTTTAAAGGTATTTACCACGTTCTTTCTACTAAGTGGAGAATATGGCAGGGGAAAAATATTTTTTGTCTCAGACTCTTTACAATAAACCGCCTCTAAATTCGAAAATATTACTTTTTGAGAAAAAATAAAAATAGTTTCTCCTAGATTTTATAACCGTCTACCTTTTGAAACCAATCAGACTGCATAGAATGTAAAACTGAGTTAGATATGCTCTTGCACATGAAAACAGTAAAAAACCGTCTAATTTACACTCCTGTGCAACAACCAATGAGTGTAAAGAAATTTTAAGACCAGATTCGTAACCTACTAATTAGGGAAAACATTTTTTAAAAAAATTCATCATCCACGACGCTATGGGCGGAAAAAATGTTTTCAGTGTAAAGTTTACACTTGCACTAATAACGCAATATTGATTGTAAAAAAACAAAATAAATTTTGACGTGTAGCGCTTAAGACGAGGCACATTTTAAGGGTAGTTACCACGTTTTGTCTACCAAGTGGAGAATATGGCAGGGAAAATTTTTTTGTCCCAGACTCTTTACAATAAACCGCCTCTAAATTCGAGAATATTACTTTTGAAAAAAAATTAAAAAAGTCTCCCCTAGATTTTTTAACCGTCTACACTTTGAAACCAATCAGACTGCATAGAATGTAAAACTGAGTTAGATATGCTTGGCCACATGAAAACTGTAAAAAAACCGTCTAATTTACACTCCTGTGCAACAACCAATGAGTGTAAAGAAATTTTAAGACCAGATTCGTAACCTACTAATTAGGGAAAACATTTTTAAAAAAATTGGCCCTCCGCAAATTATTTGAATTTTTGGTGTAAACTTTACACACTCACGACGCGCTCGGTATTGAGTGTAAACAAGAAAAAAAGGGGGGCACTAAGTTTTTTCATTATCTACCTTTTAAAAAAACCGCACCTCTCAGATGTGTGCCGTTATAGCTGTGAGGGGGGACACAAATTTCGCACTCGCTGTGAAAAACATATAAGAAAAAAGGATGGCCAAGTATATTATAGGTAGCGCTATCGCGCTACCTATGATATTAACCATATGAGATCAGTGCAATAATTGCAATCAGATCAGTCATCCTGAATGATGCTGAAAAGCGCTTGTAGCCATCATTAGCTCTGAAAGTTGCTTTACACACGTTAGAAGGCATATGTATTTTTCGACTTAATATCAAACAATATTTGCTAGAGAAGAATTTTGCAGGCGAACCCTCCCTTTTAATTTCCCTGCACACGTCTGATAATTAATTCAATGTGATAACAAATGTTTATTTTTAAAAATGACTAGAAGATTTAACCACAAACAACACATAAAGCGACCAATTGCTCGTGCGAAAAACGTTTATTCCATAGAAGATCAAAACACTATTACAAGAAGATAGGAGAACTTCATTTCATTCACGTTATAGAAGATCCTGAGCTGTGAAACAGATTATCTAAAAATTTCGAAAAAATGGAAAATGTATGATTTTTAATGCTATTTCAGCATTAGACGGCAAAAACCGCTAATTTGAACATCCGATATCTCAACAAGTATTTGTAGTCAGGCAAAAATAATTGTGTTTTTGGGAGTTTCTCAATGAGCCACTGGAGAAGAAAAAGTTTCAAAACAATATAAATGATTTAGATTGATTTCAATTATATTCAAAAAATATGTTGTATAAAATGATCATGCAAATAATTTCTAATTATTTGGCCACGCTTAAAAATTGTTCAACTTGTTTTGTACTCAATTCTGTTATATTGCAAACAAAAGCAAATATGAAAAATCAATAATTCTTCGCAATGCGACAGAAAATTTGAATATATTCTCATCATGTTTTTCTAGGCTGCTCGGAAGACAAAAGTTATACAAAAGCAATAAATCTGGCCCGAATCACCCAAAAATCTGTGTTTATTAGTTCAAACGTGAGCTATGTAGAATCTATCCTGACAGCCTTTCAAATGCGCTTCGTGAATTTTCCTTTTCCTGGGGACCATTAAGAAATACTCATATTTTCAAAATTAGAGGAAACTAGTCCTCCCTATCCTCCCACAGCTACGTGACCAGACTTGTTCTTGGGGGTGCGGGAGGATTGACTTCTCAGAATGACAACTGAGCCTCCGCAAAATAAAAGTGGCTGCGACCCCCCCCAGAGTTGTCGATTTTTTTAAAAGTTGGTAAAAGTTGAAAAAAGTGTGTCTTTCTATACGTTTGTAGCTCATTTTTGGATAAAAATCTCTAATTTTCGGCGCTTCGCGCCTTATACAGATTTTTGACTATATTTTGTTCAATTTACTAATTTTTTTCGAATTTTTTGAAAGTGTATTTACGTTTTTATGTTTTAGAAAGAACGAGCATTGACTAAAACGTAAAAAAACAGTTTTTTCGACGTGTACCCTTCGTTTTTTAGCCGAAAAAGGCACTTTTTAAAATTTTTTCAGGCCTGCTCCCCCCAGAATTCGCATGCTGTTCATGTATGTATGTACGTGACTCACACTATTGGGAAGATCTGGGGTTCCGCCCATACATGTACGGCATGGGAATTCAAGGGGGGTCAGGCCCAAAAATTTTTCAAAGTGCCTTTTTAGGGCTAAAAAGCGATGGGTACACGTCAAAAACACTGTTTTTTCGACGTTTTAGACAATGCTCGCTTTTCTAGGACATAAAAACGTAAAAGAAATCTCAAAAAAATTTAAAAAATTGGGTAAATTGAGCGAAATATAGTCAAAAAGTGTGCATATGGCGTCAGGCGCCGAAAATTTGAGATTTTTGAGCCAAAAATGTTCTAAAAACTTCTAAAAATACACACTTTTTACAACTTTTACCAACGTTTACAAAAAAATCATTAATTCTGGGGGTCGCAGCCATTTTGAGGGTGGTCAGTTGTCATTCATACGTCTGGTTCCGCCCCTGTCAGAAAATCCTCAATCCGTCACTGTCCAGATTGGTATCATATTACAATTTTATACAATCAGACGGCAATTTTTGTATAATCAATGTCAAGCACGTCTAGCTCTTGCAAAAATTCTTGGCGAAGTTGCTCGTCCGACCAAGGATGCAAGCAGTCCTTGACGCCCAATTCAGCGTTCTGAATGCTGATGCTGCTACTAAGATTCAAATCGTTTTTGGCCTTTAAGCTGCAACTCAAATTGGTCGCCGTTGCCATGGTCGCCGAAAAACTGTTATTAAGCGCATTGGTCGAGCATCCCGCGTTAAAGCTATTGCTCAAAGAAATCGATCCGCTCCCGCCGACGAATCCATTACACAAATTGACATTGTTGGGCGAATAATTGTTAAGAGTCTCGAAAATCTTCGCAAAGGGATTATTAGAATTGGGTGATAAAAGGAAATTGCAGTTGCTTAGCGATCCGCTCCCAATGCCGGTATTGACAGAAAGTCCGGTGCTTAGCCAATCGGGAACTGGGGACGGTATCCTAATCACGTTAGTCAAATTATCGCAACTTCCCTTAGCGTCCGCTTTGACGTCTGACCGTACTATACGAACGGACTCGCTTTCCATTTCGCAATTTGCATAAACGGCATGGTCGTGGAAAGGCTGATAAGAGCCAGACGAGGCGATTCTTGTTTGAGATGGATCAATATAATTGTCATCCCAGCGATCCCTGCAAAACTATTCTGTATTGTACCTTCAAATAATCTGATTTTGAAAATTAAGAATTCAGTGCATAATGCAATAAGTGCGCACGACTGGAGAAAAATGATGCGCTTTAGATCTATCCCCTCCCCAGAAAATTTGTGGGGCCCGTAAATGTCTATTCGTTAGCAAAGAAATTTTCTTCCCATTCAAGTCACCGCTCCAATATCAGACCTTCTGTAGCTACGCCTTTTAGTAAGGTTTTTGGCAATTCTGATTACAAGAAAACTGAAAATTTGAGTGACGACACGGATTCGAGCTGTGTGGACGCAAAAATAACAAGTGCCAATCATAGAAAAAATATTTATTCAGCTATTTTATATTCTGAAAGATTTTATTATGACGTCGATAGCCGTATTTGCAAACAACATCAAGACACTTGTGAGATTTTTGAAAACTGATATACGCGAACTTGCAGATGTTCAAATGGTGATAAAAATAGATTGACTGAATGACAATTTTCAAAGAAGGAAATCTACAATGATCGCTTTATGCTGACATCATTTTCGCCACCTGAAAAATAAAACTAATTCTAGCTCTATTTCGTTTCTTTCGATGGTTTTGCTTTTATTGAATTTGCAAATAATTGAACAACAATACTGTCATTGATATTTATAGAACACATACTACTTATAGAATATGCCTTTTTCGTATTCAAATCATACTAAAACAAGATATTTTCCTATTTCGTAAAAAACTATTCCGACAATACCATTGATTGATTGATATTCGGTCTACTGTCGATGAATATTCTTATAATTTATGCACGAAGTTATGTGAAAGAGACTATATGAATGACAAATTCGGCAAAAAAGAGATGATTACTAGATCTTACTGAAACCAAATGCACAAAAAGAAAAGGATGATGCATGGACAGAAGAGTTAAAGTCGGTTTCACATAAGCTTGGGCACAAATTTTATGAATTTTTCCGAAAGTAAGCAAATGGATTGCGATAATTATATATCAAACCAATACTATAATCGTAATCTGTAGCATATTGTCGGACACACTTTTAAAATGTATGCCCAAACTTGTGTGAAACAGACTATAAATGAAACAAGAAAAATTTAGAAAAAATAAAAGCGATTGTTGCAGTACAAAGAAATAAGACATTAGGTATATATCTTAAAATAAAAGCAACATATCGTTGGACGAAAGAAAGACATATCAGATTCGGCGAAAGAAGGTGTTTAAATGGAGAGAATACTCGAGTGCACACAAACAAATTTCCCATTGAAGCTTAATATCTAAAAGTCTGCATTGCGGTCGTTGTCGGATTTGAATAAATGAAGTGAACAAAAAAATGGAAAATTTTCTGGAAAAAATTAAGCAAAGTAAAGGCCGAAATTGTTGAAAATCAGAATTTTGTTCTGCGAAAATGCTTAGGATCAGGAACTGAGGATTAACATAGTTTTCACGCTATTTCAGTATTTATTCCAATTTTTAGGCTACTTTGGCGAAAAAAGTTCACTGGTTGATCACGAGGGAACCAAGCCAGGAAAATTTTAAAAAATTGCCTTTTTGGGGCTAAAACACGATGAGTACACGTCAAAAACACTGTTTTTTTACATTTCGGACAATGTTTGTTCTTCCTAGAACATAAAAACATAAAAAATCTAGTAAATTGAACAAAATATATTCAAAAAATGTGTATATGACGCGAAGTGCCGAAAATTTGAGAAAATTTGAGACTTTAGCCAAAAAAGCTAAAAACGCTTGAAAGGGCACACTTGTACAATTTGTACGGAAAATTGCCAATTCATGGGTGTCGTAGTCATTTTGCTAGGGTCATTAGCCGTTCTGATGGGTCAAAACTCCCAAACCTTCTAAGGACACGAAATATAGATTGATTGTTTGATTTGACTGATGATTGATTGATTCATTGATAAAAATTTTGATTTTGATCTATTGATTTTGACCCCACCAGACCAGCCAGTTGTGCAACTATGGTCGCAAGCATACATGTACAGCGTGAGAATTATGGGGGTCAGCCATAAATGTTTTTTAAAGTTACTTTCTTGGGCTTGAAAACCGAACATGCCAAAAACACTGTGTCGGCATTTTAGACAGGAGCTCCTTCTTTCTAGAACATACGAACATAAAGAATTTCGAAAGACCTGAATAAATTGAGTAAATTGAACAAAACATAAGTCAAAAAATAAGTAAATGGAGCGATGCGCCGAAACTTTGACACTTTGGGCTAAAATACAGCTCAAAACGCTTTATAAAGCACATTTTCTACGTGTTTTTTAGCAAATAAATAATTCTGGAGGTCAGAAGGCCGTATTGTGGGGTCTAACTTCCGATTTTCATCCCCCGGCACGCAGACATTAGAGCGCACGACATTAGAGCGCAACGACATTAGAGCGCGCGACATTAGAGCACAGACATTGGGCACAGACATTAGAGCACCGACATTAAACGACCCCTTGCTATGCTAGCTTTAAAACTTATAGGTATTACTTATTCAAAAAAATTTTGACGTTAATCTAAGACATCTTTTGTGCGATGGAGTATAGACTGATCTGTGTTCTAACACCTGCAGCTCTAAAACTATGGTAGCAAGGGTGTCATTTTAGGACATTATTTTGTAGCTTATCATGTATTTTCTAATGGAACTATACCCTTTTCACTTGTTCTCTTGACGACAGAAATGCAGGATGAGTTTACACAAATTCTGATCTTTCGCTTAATTACTGCAGTTTTATGATTGTTTACTGCAGCAATAAATTTCACGCTTGATTTGCACAACTTACAGTAAATGCGTACAATTTAAAAAAATTGTGAAAATGAATACCGTAATCTGAGTCAAGAAAATGAGTGAAAAGGGTATAATGGCGTTACACAAAACCTACTGCTTCAAAAGTTGCTGTCCTTTTTCCGAAGGTTGAGTAAAAAAGTCAAAATTTCTACTTTCGTACATCCACTAATTCAACCAGTGTACAACTGAACCAGAAAGTAAAGAAAGAATTCAAACATCTGCTCATTGCTTTACAAAACAAAAGAAACCGCATGCATTTATCACTACCTGATACCGAGATATTCATGCTTAGGTAGTTAACTTTGCCCCGTTACAATAGAAAGCGTATCCAATTCTGAATCGGAAAGTATATGAATCGTTGCAAATAGTCTCGAGTGTAGGATACAGTAGAACTTGTTTCAAAGGCATGCTCGTTTTGTCCGTGAAGCTTTAACCGGCGAATCCTTTCATTTATTAGCATACACGTTGTGTAAAGGTACGTGAAAAACATCTATTATGGCTGCGCTCTAATGTCGCGCGCTCTAATGTCGGCTCACTCATCCCCCCAAAGACACGTATGGTCGCGAGACACATTCATAATTGTCTGAGAATTGAAGCGATTATGATATCGATAGCTTTGAATACTAATGCCGCTCTGCAGCTTATTTTTTGTAAAACTTGCAATTTTCTGACGATACAAACATCACGTCTTACAAAACATTGAAAAATGTAGGAACTTTAGGAATATTTGCGCTATTGCGCGTATTAAAATTAAAATGCTAAACGAATGGAGTCTACGGAAATTTCTACATTGAGAAAATTTAAGTATTGGTCCCTTATCAGGAATTCTAAACGTTACATTCATCAATTAAGTTGCATTGTATAATCACATACCGACTGCCAAAAAAGCGCAGTTCAAAAAAGTATATCAAAATTAAGAAAAATTAGTACTTTACAATCAATTTCTTAAAAATTTTGACGATTTGGCAGTAAAACGTTTTTTTGTGACGGATGAAAAACGTTTTGCTAGGGTACATCCTCAACCCTCTCCAAGATCATGAATGTCTATGGTATCCAATAGTCCTTGCGCTTACGTTATATACTCGACGCAAACTTTGTTTTCGTGGGGCACCTCCTTAATCAGGCTACCGTGCAAGTGACTAATATCTGGCAATAGATTGCTTTGATCAACGTTCACCTCGTATACCGAGTCGTATAATTCGACGTCTTTTTTAAATAGTTGTCTATTAAAATCGTCTACTATCGGCGCAGAATCGGTTACCACACATTCTTGAGCTCCAATGTCCTAAAAAAACTGGTGTTTACTGAAATATTTTTCAAGCTTTTAAATATTGTTTTTTTAATATTATAATTTCATTTCGTGTTTTTTTCAATAATCTTGTTTTGACATGTGACATTAGAATTCGAACATGCCACGTACATGAATGAATCCGTGTATAAGTTCTATTTTTTTAAATCATGCATTGTTCAATTTGTGGGCTTTCGATTAAGTAAATAATTAGTTTTAGGCAATAAAAAACAATTTTTTATTTTAAATCACTTCACATTTATCGAACATACTCCAAAACACAAGTTTCTGTGAGCACAGTAGATAGAAAAACATATACTTGTCAGCAAATTTAAATTTTAATGCTTGGAATTTTTAAGTTTTCTACCTATTCACCATGCACTTTTTGATGACATTTCTCTTTAATGTCAAAAAATTAGTAAAAAAAGACTAAGTCTGATTGGGAAAGGCATCTGAAATACCAATGATATAAATGAGCTAAAATTTAATAAAGTCAGTTTTGCAATTCTGACAACTACATGATTGCCAGATATGCGAGTAGGTATGCATGCAAAAGCTTTGATGGTGCACTAGAAGCAGAAGAAATAAAAAATAAGAAGAAAAACAAGGCAAAGGTCGAAAATGGCTAAAGATTAAAATCACCTGCTTAATTGAAATGGCTTGAATCACACAGAATGTGAGAAGCGTTACTTGTGTGCTCAAAACGTTAACGTTATATAATTTCAAATAGATTTTATAAACGACAGTCTGTCTGTATACCGAAATTTTATTGTACGTCAATAAAATTTTAAATTCGAAATACAACAAATCGAACGTTTATACAAATAATGATGACAAATTAGCCCTTTATTAGTCGCTACATATTAAAGCTTTCAGCGAATATTTTTCGCAAACTTTGATTTGCATGATTCTAATGTCAACAATAATTATTAAACGCCAAAGAAAAAATAAATTTAATTATAAAATATCTAAACATTTATAAATAGAACAATCCTAAAAGCTGATGAGCACAAGTTTTACATTTCCCAAAAAACATGCTAAAAAAGCAATTCTAGGGAGTCTGGAGGGTCTGCCGAATTCTCGGGGAGGTCTAATCTCCCAAACTCCCTCCCACGCTCAAGTGAGTTCTTCAGTGTTTTGTAACGCATGCAGCTGATTACTTCTAGTCGTTCTCCAGTTCCGGAGAAGGGATGCTTGCGTGATTCCATTCTTCGTTTATTCTTCTCCAGGAAACTTTTTACGACCGGATTTACTTGTGGTTTGTCGACCTCAGGAATTTGATTGCGTCTCTGTTGGGGACCCGTGAAATTTCTACGTCTTATTGAATACGGATCTTTGCTACAGAATAAAATGTTAGACATTAGGCATGATGAAGGGAGACACTTACGCGCTTGACTTTGAATGGCATCACAGATTTTCCTTTTTAAGGAGAACACACTATCTCGGAGAAAAACAAATGTTAAAATGAACAAAAAATTAATGAATGAAAACAAATAAACAAAATAAACAAAAAATAAACACAAAATTAATAAATTTAAAAAATATGAAGAAAAAGAAAATCGCGTAGGAACCGCCTATTTTGGTTTGCATGATGCGTCATGAATGAGCAGAAACAAAACAAACTTTCCAATTTTGCATAGAGAACTAACCGTTGCTGTTAAATTTCGTCTTACGTGAAAAAAATCTTATTGTTAAGGTACTTCTAGTTTTTATTAAGTTCAATATGCGGACATGAAATGAAGATAAGATGTAAGAGTACTATTAGCAAAAGTGCTGACAAATTAAAGAATCAGGAGTTGATTTACTTGGTTTATTCATTTATTCGAAGAATTTTGAGAAATAAAAGGGTAGCGTGACTTTACGACGTACCGAAATATTACCCTACCGTTGAACCATGTACTCAAAGCAAAAGCGCTTTTATCAGGCATTCGCTCCGGGCATACATCATAGTAAAAAGCTATTCGCAAATTTTTCCCAGTTTTATGTGCGCATCATTTTTTGCAGCAATTCGTTTTTGTTTCATCAGACAAACACTTGGATTTTCCCTCAAACTATAAAAAATTTTAGTTTCATAAAATTATCTGAATTCTGGAAGGGATACCTGTTTGCACCCCTAGCTCTGGTGATTCAAACCTGAAGTAAAACTACATATTCATAAATCCTAAAAAAATCTGTTTTGAAGCGAAAAGTATTTCCGGTGGCGGATCTAGGATTTTCCTAAGGGCGGTACCCCTAAGGGGGGGGGCGGAACCCTGACTTGGGCGGAAAAATTAGCCGTTTTAACCCGAAAATCGCAAAAAATCGCTCAAAAATGCTTAATTTTTCACACTTTTTCGGGCCAATGGGGGGGGGCGGCCGCCCCCGCCCCCCTAAATCCGCCCTTGAGTATTTCCAAACGATTCTGTCTGAAGCTTATAAGAAACCGATATAAAAATGAATATTAATTGCTGCTTTAAAACACGCTGATAGTAGTGTGATCTGCCACTGTTCCTTGCGATTTTTCGAGTACTGCTTGCTCGTAAAAAATGGTCAATGTTAGCTAATTAACTATTAATTCATGTTCCGCGTGGAATGGTTATCTTTATTTGCCTATCCTCATCGTAACATAGATTAACGTTGCAGGGAGAGCATTTAATCCACGTGCTTATTAGCTCATAATTTCTCTTTGCATCACATTGAGCTATTCAAGGCCATTGTAATATGAAAGGAGGACTCTAATTACGGTACATATGTAAATATGGTTTCAATGCAGGACCCTAATTATGCACATGTTTGAATAAGTACCTACTTGATTTCGGTGCAATGCGTCTTTTATATGACCTTACTCAGTCCCTTCGTACAGTAGTAGGTCTAAGTCAATCACTGAATTCTAAAAATCGATATTTAGCTCAATGCATTAGATAGCTGAACAAGTAAAAGGCGCCGATTCTGTCACTCGAGCAAAAAACAATAATGTATTTTATATACAATAAATGCACTTTACGCACTAAACAGTTAGACTTCGTAATTGAAACACTTTTGCTGTTTTCCAAAACATCCGAAACTAAGATTGTGTATGTGACTCTAACCAATTTCGCCATTGAAATGCTCGTTCTAAAGCATTGTTTTAACACCTAAAACGTGATTTCAGGTGTTTCATTTGATAAGTAAAAACTGTTCATGAAAACCTATAAAATGTATGCTATTCAAGAGCCAGTTAGGAGCTTCTAAAGAGGTTGCGTGCGAGCTGATACTTGATTGATGGTATCGACATTAATTAAGTTTCAAATTTGAAATGCTTTCGATCGGAAGAAGATATTCTGGTGTCCTTAACGGACATGCATGTCGGGGTGAGGTAGGGTTTAGTAGTTAAGACCATATGATCAAAGAAGGACAAAGGTCAGCATTTTCTGGTAAATTATTACCAAATTAGGACTAAAACGGAGAAAAATATTTTTAAAAAACTGCCAAAAATTGCTCGAAATTTACCAGAAACTGTCAATTACGTTTTTGAGTCATTTCAGCGTTCATTACCTTCTTTACGGCTATTTTAACTCAAAAAATCTCTGATTGTTTCCCTGCCTCCAGACAGACTGCCCCACATAGACCGATGGAGTCCTTAGCCCAGCTTTGGAAATTCTCGAAAATTTTGCGAAAAATATAGCCACCTCAGGAGAAGGGCAGCTACGTCTATACGCTTGCTCTTAAAGGGAGTTTGGACGGGGGTGTATACTTATGTATGCATTAAATAAAAAAGTATACATACCTATTATAAAATGGTAAAGACGAGATAGTTGTAATGGAAGTCAATCAGGTTCAACTTAATTTAATTATTGATGTAAGTAAGACAAGCCTAAAACTGATATTTAAAATCTAAAGTATATAGAGAAAGGCTACATAATCCTTCGTTTATTTAGTTTTGGTCGCTATATTTCTCTGAACTGATTACAATTGATGTCTACTTAATTGAAGCACTAACTTGGTGTCCTCCAAGATCCAGTACGATCCTTTGCCTTTTTGATTGCCTTCCCGAGGCACCTTGACGAATTGTTTGTTTAAGGATAGATTATGACGGACAGAATTCTAAATTAATCACAAAGTGAAATTATAGTCGTAGCGTGCAAGAATTATTTTTTCTGATATTGAATTGAATCAGGAGGGTCGATCATTTCAGAAAATGGCGTCAAATTTCTATTAGTTTGGAAATTGCCTATTTTTTTAAAGACAGAAGTCTAGAAAATTAATTTTTTTCACTTACTTTAGATAAACATGTTTGTTCACGGTAGCAAGAAAAAGTTTGATTGCCAATAAAAAATGCTGGCCTCTGCGTCTCACCACGGGACCTAGCTGTGGGGGACTAGTCCCTTTAAAATTTCGGAAGCATGAGTACTGTTAATAACGGGAGAAAAATTGAAAGTTCTTGAAGCGTATTTGAAAGACCACTAGAATAGATTTTAGCATACTTTTGTGCTAATAAATTCAAAATATTTGGGCGCTTCGCGCCTTAATTAATTGAAATCAAGTTGAATTTTTCAAACTTTTTTGTTCTTTAATGTGTAGATCTCGCTAAGAAAAGGTCAAAAACACCATGATTTTTGCATATCTTCAAGTAGTTGTTGAGATATGCAAGTTCAACATTTTTGCCCCTTCCCGCAAATTCAGAAGGCCAGCTACGCTAATGCTCACCAATGTAAGTCGCAAAACAAATATTCTGCCTTTTGTATTTCCCAGCTTAAAGACATTCGAATAGCATTAATTGCAATTTGTTTCATTAAATTTATTGTAAATTGGGAGTATTTCGGCGATATAAAGTTTTAACAAAAGGAAATTTTTTGCACGAAACACATTTTAATCGATTAGATGATAACTGCAAGAGAAACAGACTGCGCCAAATAAACAAAAAGTTGAATGTCCAAAACTTCTTCAGAATACAAATTTATAAACACATGATGGCGACTCACTTGCCACGATGTATCTCCCGTTCTGTAAAAGCAAAAATTATCTCTAATCCAGGCATAAATATCGCTTAAAACTATTTTTCGCCTATCGTGCGCCTCCATCGCCATACAAATCAGCTGAGCATAACTGTAAGGGGGTTTAACGGGCACTTTCTTGTATTCCACGTCTGCTTCCTGCTTCAGCGGAGCCGTGTTCGTCGAAATAAACTTGGACCAAGAACAGCAATGCTTTTTAGGGGTAGCGCGGCCGAATTTTGACGACTTAGTATCGCATCGCTTGAATTTTCGGTCACCTTTGCACTTTTCGCAACAGAATGTTAAAGCGGGCCCCCTGTCCGACTGAAAGTCAATCGCCAACGTATTATGAGCCGGAGACTGAACTAGCCAATTCAAGCTGGTCAAGCAATCGTCGTTAGTTGAGCCGTTTCCTGATTTTCTAATCAACTGATTTTTCATTCGAGCGTTGTTGATATTTTTCCAATTGATTCGCGTTGCAATAACTGATCGCCTCCTCTCTTTCGATGCTATGATCTCGTGGTGGCCCTCGCAGCGTCTCGATGGCATGGCTAATGTTACTATAAGACGATCTGCTTTGCATTTATATTTTGATACGACACAGTGTGGAATCTGTGTGTACTTTTGAAACTATGGATACTGCTGTACACCCATTCACAACAAACTACGCGTAGCAAATGTCACAAACTGATCTTCGCGCACGCATATTTGAAGCCGATGAGTACATAGCGAGCTTTTGACTTATCTCATCCGGAAAGGTAGAGCACCTGGTTACCGGATAATATCTCATCGAGCAAGATATGCTCATGCACAGGTAAAACCTGGATTGACCGGAATCAGTTAGGACTCCGCATTATGTAGGTTCATACGCTTTGTATCAGCCCGATGCTTCTTTCACCCATTATCATTCAAAGTACAGTAATCGATGTCAAGGAAATATGTTGCTCGGTGTCTGGCGTATGCGCCGAATTATAATCTAGCGAATACAGTAATACAAAGGTGTACAGTATAAGCAATTTGTTGCCCGTTCTAGAGGACTAGAGTGGACAACGTAATCTTGCCATGTGCGTTATTAACGCATTCTGTATCCGAGCTTTAACTCAACCTTGTACGCTATATGCGTATGCTGCTTACCTCTAAATCTATAATCACACCGTCAGGTGCTGTGTTAATTACCCATGCTACGCAGATCGTATGCAAATGCGTGGTCACCTACTTATTTTTGTACAAAATGAGAGAAGACCTATACAGAAGCTAGTTGCTAGGTTATTCGCAATTTCAAACTTAGCGGTAAGGTAACCAGACTCCGCTTTAATCTCAAATTTATTGGCTATTCAAGAATATTTATGTATGTTTTACAGATGACGGATGCAGAATTCTCTGACAGATGGACGGAATCCTAACTTTCCCTAAACTGTCAGGAAGGGTCCGAAAAAACCTGTGAGCCAAATAACGTTTTTAGCCGTTTCATAGCAGTTAACTAGTTTCTAGCGCAAAATTTCTCTAGGAAAAATGCAGAAAACTGAAAGTGCTGAAATCGTCTTTTGGTTGCATATATGTACAAAAGAGTAGATAATTTATATTTTTTTAACGTCAAAACTTTTTCTTCAATTCTTTCATTTCTAGTAAAATTAATCGCGTTCAGTCCAGGCATTACCTTAGTGCCTTTGGGGTCAAGACATAAAGGAAAAAAAGAAATATTTTTTCGAGAAAAATAAGGTAAAACTGAGGTGAAAAGCGAAAATCATCACACCCTTGCAAAAATTATTGATTTGACTACAGAAAATGAGAAAGTTTTTATGCTATTTTAACATTTATATCAATTTGGGCCATTTAAAGCTAAAAAATTTCTGGCTGACTCCCACAATGCTGCTCTATGATGGCGAATCTCTAAATAGTCAGGCCAGGCGTAAAGGTCATTATGTACTTACATAGGTACGTACAATGAGCTCAGCATAAATGTACAGGGAATTCTGGAAGGAGTTTGGATTTGGATTTGGTTGGATTTAGATTTGGCTCAGATGAGTCAAATTTTCGGCGTTTCGCGACATATATCCTGCTCATTTTTTAATTATATTTTGTTCAATTTACTCAAATTTTTCTCAAATTTTTTTCGAAATTTTCTAATGTTTTCATGCTCTAGAAAGAACGAGCATTGTCCAAAACATTAATAAACATTAAGTTTGGCATGCATATATCGTTTCTAGCCCAAAAATTGCACTTTCTAAATTTTTTTTTGCTGACTGAATTCCTATGCTAATGTATGGTTGACCCCCAAAGGAGCACGTCACAAAGAAAAATGCTTCGATGGAACAAAAAAGGACGAATATACTTGGAGGGGACTAGGGAAAAGTCACCTATGCCTGTGAAAGTCGTAAGAATCTGCTAAAAATTAGACTTCTGCTAAAAAATGCAAAAAAATTCAAGTATAGTTTGCGGCCTCTGAAAAAACGTGCCCTCAATATTGTTCACTGGCTGAGAAATACAGATTATGAAGAAGCTTTAATCTGTGTTAATAATTGATTTGGTTTCTTTGAATATCAAATTTCTCCTTCATAGTTAATCGTCGAAGGCTGCATAAATGAATTATGATAAGCACACCAGCTGTTTATTGCAGCCCATGCTAGCGTGAAAATTCACATTACTCGTATGTCTTTTTAAATTAGTGATCGCTTCTTTCCAAGAATAAGCTATTCATACTAGCCATACGTGTTCTGGGGGAGGGGGGCTTAATTACCCCCAGACCCCTCGCAAAATGGTTGCGTTGCGACTTCCCCAGGATTGTCGGTTTTTTTGTACAAATTGTAAAAAGTGTGTTAGCGTTTTTAGCTCATTTTTGGCTCAAAAGTCTCAAATTTTCGGCCCTTCGCGGTATTTTTTTTTGACTAGATTTTGTTTAATTTACTCAATTTTTTCAATTTTTTTCGGAATTTTTCTGAAATTTGCTTTTGTTCTCATGTTCTAAAAAGAACGAGTATGATCCGAAACGTCGAATAGCAGTGTTTTTGACGTGTAACAATCATCATTTAGTTCAAAAAGGTACTTTTTTAAAAATTTTCGGACTTGACTCCCCAGAATTTCCCTGTATACATGTATAGTCTAGATGGACAAATGGGCAATTTTCTCGGGAAAATCAAGCAAAATAAAGGCAAAAAACGGAGGAAAATTGAAAATTGTCATCAAAAGTGCCTTAAATTGACCATAAAATGTTTAATAACGTAGTTTTAATGTTATTTTAGCGCTTATACCAGTTTTGGATCTAGTATACAATTTACCCGCCACCGTTTTTTAGCCGATTGAAATAAGCTACAGTGACCAACACTGTAGATCACTATTTTTATTAATGCGAGTCAGAACGTGTTTGATAATTTTTGTGTAAAGTTTGGTCACTGTAGCTTATTTAAATCGGCTAAAAAACGGTGGCGGGTAAATCGTATACTATATCCCCAGTTTTTGCAGTCATTTTGACCCAAAAAAGCCCAATTCTTGACCTCAACAGACCGACCGGCTGACCCCCGGATCGACCATGCTGTGCATCTATGCGCGCAACTCCCTTCTGTAGGCCGCAGAATATACTTCGATTTTTTGCGTTTTTTAGCGGAAATCCAATTTTTAGCAGAATCGTACAATTTTCACGGGCATAGGAAACTTTTCCTAGTTTCTTCCTCTTATGTCCTTTATGATGCATAATTCCAAGTATATTCGTCCTTCTTGTTCCATCAGAGCATTTTCTCTTGCTAGTACCCTATTTTTAATTTGCATGATTTTGGTAAATTAGTCAGTAAACATATTACGGTAACTTGTCAAAATAATGACAGTAGTCCAAGAATGTGGAAAACAATATTATTCAGAACATCGGCATCCTTTTTAAAGAATGTGGCGATTACCTTATCTAAACAAATCAAATGTTTTCAATTTAAACTTTGCGCGACTACTGCGTGTAAAGAAACCTTGCACTCAGATTCATAATCCTGACATTACGAAGAACATTTTGAAAAAACTTTCTGCAACGGTCTGGAACTAAAAATAATTTTCAATGTAAACTTTACACAACTACTGGGCCTAAAGAGATTTCATAGTCATATTTGTAATCTTCACGTTACGGTGAACATTTTGAAAAATTTCTGCAACGCTCTGAAAATAAAGTTAATTTTCAGTGTAAACTTTACACAATTACTAAGTGTAACGAAATCTCACAGTCAGATTTGTAATCCTGACGTTACGATTGATATGTTGAAAAAAATTGAGCTTCTGCAATGCTCTGGAGCTTAATTTAATTTTCAGTGCAAACTTTAAGCAAGTACTGGGTGTAAAAAAATTACAGTCAGATTCGTAATTTTGGCATTATGAAGAACAATCTACAAAAATTAAGCTTCTGCAACTCGCTTGAGGTGGATTTAATTTTCAGTGTAAACCTTAAACAACTACTGGGTTTGAGGAAATCTTACAGTCAGACTTGTATTCCTGACTTTACGAAGAACATTTGAAAATTTAAGCTTCTGCAGCGCTCTGGAAGTAAAGTTAATTTTTAGTGTAAACTCTATACAACTACTGGGTGTAAAAACACATACAGTCAGATTCGTAATCCTGACGTTACGGAGAACATTTTGAAATAATTAATGTTGGGCAACGCTCTGGAATTGAAATGAATTCTTAGTGTAAACTTTACACCTCTACAATAACTTAATAGGGTG
Organism: Mermis nigrescens; assembly: GCA_036768485.1. Lineage (NCBI taxonomy): Eukaryota > Metazoa > Nematoda > Enoplea > Mermithida > Mermithidae > Mermis > Mermis nigrescens. The sequence continues at coordinate 409,714 of JAVLUZ010000463.1, forward strand.
CACTTTGGCATAACTACTAGGTGTAAAGAAAAGTACCAGTCAGATTCGTAATCCTGACGTTACGGAACAATTTTAAGATTAACGTTTTGCAGTGGTCTGGAATTAAAATGATTTTTTAGTGCTAACCTTACACCTCTACAATAATTCAATATTTGGTGGAATCAAACGTGCCTGCGTGCATGTGTGTTCCTCGATTTTTACTACTTTTTTATAATTAGGATCATGTTCCAACCACGGTTTTTTTTTGTACTCGGCAAAGATTTTTTCCCGATGTACAAAGACTTTTCGGGACCGTCTTTGTACATGTACAAAGATTTTTGGGAAGACAAAAATTGCAAAAAAGGTCTGAAATTCGGAAAAATTTCGCGCTTCGCGCCGAAATGAGTAAATTGTGTGTTCTATATCATTATAATTGGCAGAAATTGCATTCCAAAAGTAAAAATGTCAAATTTTTCGGCGCTTCGCGCCGTTTTAAGACGATTCTTATTGATTTTTGCCCTTAGAGACACAGAAATTGGCTAAACACACTACGAAAAGTTGAAGAAGCTCTGTTTTTACCACACTAAAGTCGCTGCTATACCATATTATAGTTCCCAAAAATTTTGTGTGTACAAAATATACAAGGATTTTTAGGAAGACAAAAACTGTAAAAAGATGTAAAATTCCCACAATTTTCGGCGCTTCGCTCCGAACTGATAAATTATTTGTCCTATATATCTTTAAAATGGCAGAATTTGCGCTTAGAATGGAACAATGTCAACATTTTTCGCGCTTCGCGCCGTTTTCGGATAATTTTTAGTATTTTGAAGCGTCAGAAACCCATAAATTAGCTAGAATACACTACCAAAGATCGAAAACCCTGTTTTACCACTCTAAACTCGCTACTGTACTATATTATAGTACACAAAAATTTGCATGTACAAAATGTACAAAGACTTTTGGGACCATCTTTGTACATGTACAAACGGACCTTGTACAAAAAAACACATCGGTTCCAACTCATATCAGGAGAAGTTGAAAGATATAAACCTGCCAAAAACTATTTTTTCACTGCAAGGTTGGAACTTTACATCTCCGGAACTAACTCCGTGATTGAGCGTAAAGAAGTGCGAGAATAGTTCGTATGATCCGATTCATGACCGGAGTAGTTGATAGACAAAAAAGATTGAAAACATCTTTTTTACCCCCGAGTTCAAAATGTACACCACTAAGAGTAACTCTGTGTTGAGTTCAAAAAACGCACCTAAACGCGATGTGGATTTAGGATACTTCGTACGTCCAGACTTATAACCTGAGAAGTTCTCGGCAGGCTAAAATAAGGCTAAAACGTGCTTTTCGTCCGTCACCGGAGTGTAAACTTCAAACAATTAGATCTATCTCCGTATTGACTTCGCGATCAAGTTCAACGTGTAGCCCTTGAAACGTGTATGCACATTCGTAAACCGGAAGAAATTTCTCGGACTCTCAAATGTAGAAGTTGAAAGACATAAAAAGAAGCAGAAAACTCGACCGAAATGTTTTTTTCAACCCCAATTTTTTCACTTATTTTGCCTCTCTGGGATTAATTCACTTTAAAAAATTGAAAAAGTGCCATTTAGCTTGCTCAGTTGTCTACATTAAAAAAAGTAGACGAAACTTATGCAAAACTGAGTTATGTAGATAAGTCATGTGGTCGATCGAAATTCAGAAAACTATATGTTGTAACGTTACAGCAAAGCTTTCACGCTCTTTACAAATCAGATAAAAGTGTAAAAAAAGTGGCGGCATCGAATTTTTCATTATCCGTCTTTTAAAAAAACCGCACTTCCTATATATGTGCCGTTAAATATATGCAACTGTAGAGGAAAGTCGATTTTTAGGGGTACCCAAGTATATTATAGGTGGTAACGCGTTCATATGATACATTGCTCAGCCAGCCAGACACATCATACATTTCACTGCACGACGAGCACTTTGAGAAAATAGTTTTCAAAGCGTTATGGAATCTCAAATCGCAAGTCTATAAAAATAGAATAAAGCATGTCAGGTCAATAAAAACAGAAAATATAGGTACGTGCGAGAGGAGAAACTATAGCGAAGAAGCCGCCGCGCCGTTTAAAATGTTAGTCAACTGTATCGTGATGGGATAGAAAGCTGTTGCTTCGCATTACGCTGATTGGTTTGAAAAAGTTTCAAAAGAAGTTAACAGACTTGTTGACATCCGTGAATGAAAAAAGCAAAAATTTTCTTGTGAAAATTAGGAAAGTTAAGCTTAAAAATGAACAAAATTACAACTTTCTCGCAAAAGCGCTTGAAATCGATAAGAAATTTCAGTTAAGACTATTTTACATTATTTTCCAGCCTCAGGCCGGACTGAGCTAAGACTGGTATTCTTCTATAGCATATAATGGTCACTCCACCACCACACATGGACTCGAGCATAGGCGTAACCAGGGGCATTGGGAAGGCACCCGCCCCCGAAATTTTTCAGAAATTATGTTGATTTTTCTGGCGCAATGTGTCCAGAAAATTGAGTTCAAAAAAGCAAAAACGTGAAAATTTTCCGGCGCTTCGCGTCGAGTCATTATTATCTATTTTTATATAGATACAATGAGTTTAAAAGCTTGAATTGGCTAAAATAACCCAGCACTTCGCATCACTTTAGTGATTTAATGCACTATGAGTTCATTGAATGAAATTGCACATGCTTGTTGAGCATAATAGTAAAAGTGCAAAAATGTTAGCGTACCTATTTATCTTTCTGCTTTTTTTATCTCTCTTGGACACATAATTCTATTTTAAATGAAAGGAAAGGCCAGATTTTTCTTGTGTTTCTGCGCATTTTCTGTTTTCTGAACTAATTAATAATAAGGCCACAAGTGGGCCTGAAAACGGTAAAAACAAAATTCTCATTGATACATCTTTCAATGACTTACAGGCAGCGACCCATTGCTGCGCTATATACTTAGCAGAGGTCGAAAAACGCATTTCAGCTCAGAAGTTTTGTGCAGTGTAGGAGTTAATCAATTTTAAGTGTTTTTGGGCTTATTTCAGAACCGAGATTTTGCCGAATGCGGAAATTTTAACGTTACTAATTAAAAATTAGAGTGCTTTTTTACAAAATTAATCGGGGTTTTGCCTCGGATCCCGCTGGGGGCGCTTGAGCACGCCACCCCGGACCCCCAGCCGTACTATCTCGTTGAACATGTGTAAAGAGATTTTTAGGAGAGAAAAGTTAAAAAGACTAGGAATTTTTAAACATTTATGGCGCTTCGCGCCGGAATAAGTTTATCTGTTTTGTATGATTTAAGCGGTATAAATTGAGTTTAAAGAGCAAAAACGTCAAAATTTTCCTGCGCATAGCACCGCCGATTACTGTCTTTCTTTTTGTAAAGCTCCAGCATTGCGTTTTAAATGCCTGAATCAGTCAAAATATCGTCATACTAAAGTTGATAATTCACAGTTTTCCTGTTCTGCTCTGTCAGACTATTAGTATTCACAGAGCTACAACATGTTGGGCGGTAAAAAAATCATTGAATTTCTGAATTTCTTGGTGCTTTGCGCCACTTATAATTTTCAAACTGTTTGTCAATAAAAGGGCCGTAAATTCTACATGAAAAAACGGTAAAAATTTCGAAAATTTTCTGCGCTTCACGCCACTTTACACTTTTTGTATTTTTGATCACCAGAAACCCATAAATTAGCTAGGCTTCACGACTAATGGTCGAAAAACTCAGTTCTGCTATACATACATGTATAACGTTACTGGCATTCAATGCAAAAGTAGTCATAAAAAATTTTTGTGTATATGCCCCCCGAACCAAAATCCTGGCTACGCCTCTGGACTCGGGGGTTGTGGTCTAACGGATCGGACTGGATCCTCCGAGAATCTGAAAAACGCGAAAAAATAGATAGAATCCAGAACTAAAATTTTGTGGCTATTTCTTTTAATTTCGCTCCATACAACCCCCAGAATTCGGTTGCTGCCTTCGTATGGCGGCCACTCATTCAACTCTATATGTTCATTCTATATATCGTCAGCTATGTGATCGATGAATAGGGCAATGACTTTTTATCGCCCCAGATAGTTACATACCATGGTTCAAAAAAATCAGTGAAGTAGAAAAGCATACCTTTTCAAACGAATATTGTGTAGTACTGTACTCAGGGATTTAAGATTCTTTTGTATGGCTTTCGTTCGTCGTCGGTCGAACTGAAGGCATTTGGTGTAGCTGGTTCACATATGTATTTAGATAGCCACTTAATAAGTAGACATACAGCAAGTAGTATCCGGTGAAAGCTGCCATCTAACTGGTTTGATTTAAGTCATGTCGAAAACAAATAAGGCAGTCCTCTGGTGCTTCCAGTAGATTCATTTGACTGACCAAAATGTTGGTGCCAGCGTTTAAAATAAGCCTAAGTAATGGGAAACGAGAGAAACTTGCCGGCAGTCGGATTCCAAACGCTGACCTCTTGCTCTAAAGTCCAGAACCATAACCAATCGACTAACGCTGGTTAATTTCGATGTATTCGTAATGTTTTGCTGGTTTACCAGCTGATTAGGAGGCTTAGGCTTAGTATCGTGGACTGACCAAAATGTTGTTGCCAGCGATTAAAATAAGCCTGAGTAATGGGATGCGTCGAGCGAAGCGAGCGAAGCGAGCGAAGCGAGCAACGTGAGTTGCGTCCTATTACTAAGGCTTATTTCAATCGCTGGCACTCAACATTTTGGTCAGTCACATGAATCTACTGAAAAAATTCGAGGACTGCCTTATTTGTTTTCGACTTGACCTAAATCAAACCAGTTAGGTGGCAGCTTTCACCGGATACTACTTGCTGTATACGCACTTATAACATGGCTACCTTAATACATATGTGAACCAGCTACACCAATGCCAGTGCCCTCTAATAAATTTGGATAAGTCGACATCAATTAATCTAGATTTGAATATATTTAAGTTAGGGAAGAAACTACAATATCAGGTAGGTGATTCCAAACAGAGATATATTTATAAAAAAATCGAATTTTTGTAAATTAGAACGGACAAGAGGAACAACTAGCTTGAAACGATTTGTGCAGCGAGTACTTTTTTTAATAAGCACAAAAAATCTGTCATGGAAAGAGAAGATTTTGACTAATAATTTGGTGCATCATACATAAGCAAATATGTAGGCGACGTAATTCTAATCGACACAAGTTAAGTTGGTTAAGGCGTTCGTCGTAAGAAAGAGGGCTATGATATCCAACTATGTATTTAATGAATTCATGCTGAAGAGTCTCCAGCCTGTTGATATCACTAATGTACACACTTCATGTCCTGCCAAAATTTTTCCAAGTTAGCATTAGTGGTATATACGACGATGCAACGGTTGAGACAAACAATCTGTTTCCAGCAGGGATCATACATTTGACCTCTGGCACCAAAGATGGACACGACATCTATTGGGTCACCCGACACACCACTTCAAGATGTTACATCCATTGGGCCACCCGACACACCACTTCAAGAAGTTAACGACTTGCTTATAAACATCCCTGCCGAGTATCGAAATATCATTTATTGATATCTTGTGGGGCGCGCGTAAAAATTGTCATTCCATTGACTCGCATGTCCCGTTACTAATTTGTTTGTATATATTACGTATCTTGTAATTCTGTATTTTATCAGTTTGGTTTATTAGTAATAAATTTCTTTCTTTCTTTCTTTCTTTGAAGCATCCAAGCACGATAAAGGCGTATTCTCAGCCTATATAACGGAATTAATGTGCAGCTTCCCGGGATTGCTTGAGAATTCAGATTGGCGCCAGACATGGGCTAAGCCAAAGGCATAAATGGGGCTAAAATTGCTCCGCTCGCTTCGCTCGCTGCGCTTTTTTTGTACCATTTATCTCAGGCTTAGCCCATGCGCTGACACCAATGCGAATGCACATAAGTAATCCTAAGCCCAGGACATTGATAACAAAACATTGCAGAAAATAATATAGGTATTCCATGTAAGCAGGCCCGTATCCAGGGGCGATAGGGGGGCACGTGCCCCCCCCGAAACGAAATATAAGAATGATTGTTTTCTTTACTCCCCTTTGCTTTTTTCAGCCAAAAATTGCAAAAAAATTTTCGGCACTTCGTGCCAAATTTTAAATTATAATTTAGATCTATTTAGTCCCAAGTGTGGGGTTTCAAAACTATATTTTTAGTTTTTATACAACCTAAAGCGTATTTTCTATCTAAATCTTCTGCTTTAAATAGGTTTCATGCAGAAAATGAGATTTGTTTAAGAGGTTGTCCATTGGATTCCCACCATATTTTAGGCACCTGGGTAGCAAAATTTACAAAGTGTTCAGCTCTAGTGGTTGTGAAACGTCTTTTTTAATTTTATCCCTTGTTCCCCCTTTTGTTTTTGAAAAATTTTGATCGGGTCTCGCTCCACCCGAAACATAATCCTTGATACGGGCTTGAATATAGTAGTCACCATACATGATCTGGGGGGGTTTCACCCTCCGCAGAATCATTTTTCAACCCCGCAAAAAAATTTTTCACCCCCCCAGAATTGGCGATTTTTCAAAGTTTCCTAAACTTACCTGAAAATTGGTAGAAAAAGTGTTTTTTAAGGGTTTTTGGCTATCTATTTGCTCAAAATCGCCAAAATTTTCGGCGCTTCGCGCCATATATTCATCTTTTAAGCGATATATTGGTCAATTTATTCGACTTTTTTCGAAATTTTTTCATGATTTAATGCTCTAGAAGGATAGAGTATCGTCAGAAACGCCAAAAAACGATATTTTTTAACGCGTACTCGGCCATTTTTGGGCCCGAAAAAGGCACTTTAGGTTTTCACCCCCAGAATTCCAATACTGTGCATGCATGGTAGTCAACCGCCAGAAGGAAGACTAACGTTATGCAGAACCCATTCCAGTTGAGTCTGAGCCTAAGCATTCAATGTAGGGAATCTTTAATTTGAGTTCTTCGTTGTGAACAGACATATTTACTGTGAAAAAATTGCATTAAAAAAACCCAAAACCCAAAGATTTCTGCACTAAAGAAACCCACAAAGAACCCAAATCCCAAAAAACCCAGATCTTGCCAACCCTGTGTATGATAGTGCACGAAAAATGGAAAATCGCATGCCTTGCCTTCGCCGTGAAATCTTGAAGTTTTCGGCGTTTCGCGGTTTCGCGCCAGTTGTGAAGTACTTTTTCATAATTTTGGCTCGAGCGCGACCAAAAAACGACACTTTTTACACCTTTTCTATGAGAAAAAAATTTGTATCGAAAAGTTGGAATTTCATGAGTTTAATTGATAGAGCATGCCGATTAAGGACAAAAATACGGGTTTTAAAAGCTATTAAGTTCAGAAGGAATCAAGAGATATAAAGAGGCTTGAGGTTGTTCAGCGTAAATTTGCTAAATATATACATAAGTAATTGGATATAATAGCCCTCTCTCGTGCGACGAACGCCTTAAACAACTTAGCCTGTGAATAGGATTACGTCGCCTGCATATTTGTCTAGGTGTGTGTGATGTATCAAATAATTAGTCAAAAATCTTGTCCTGGCGTGAACGATTTTTTAGGCTTAATATAAATACTGCTCGCTGCACAAATCGCTTAAAAATTAAGAAAAAAATAAATATGAAATTCGGTTTTTTTCATAATTATTTTTACGTTTAGAATAACTTAGGTACCTGATTTTGTAATTTCTTCCCCGTAGTTGAATACATTAAAATATAGGTTAATTGACGTCGACTTATCTAAATGTTTGAAAGGGCAATCGTAAAAAATTACCATTATCGAGACTCGCTTGTCTCCTTTTGCATTACGTCGTCTGTTTATCGACAATACATGTTCTTTATCCCTTTTTTATTCCTTGCATTTGTCATACGTTTGCAATGAAATATTTCAGTTCAGTTCAGTATGGTTCAGTTCAGAAATATATATATATATATATATATATATATATATATATATATATATATATATATATATATATATATATATATATATATATATATATATATATATATATAAAAATATATATATATATATATATATATATATATATATATATATATATATATATATATTATATTTTAGGCTACTCTAAAGTGAACAAACATTGATGGAGTAGATATATTATGGATAGGTGGTAGCATACATGTAACGGCTCGAAATTTCGGGTGGAGCTCCCTGGCCATTTCTATGGGGGGGGGTAAATGACTTCTAATTTTTGACCAAAAATGACCAATAAACGCCTAAAACGGTCGAAAAACTCGATTTTTTTCCAAAAACGGGGGGGGATCAAAAATTTTCTGGCTTTTTTGTCACGCAAAATTGTTAAGATTTTTGCTACTATTACTCTTGACTAGTAACGGTCTTAGCTGCTTGAGTTGACTTATTTAGCAGCTTATTGTCATTTTTTGCAGACTGACAAAATAAAAAACATTCTTGCTTTTAGATGAGTGTCGAAGCGTACCGTGGTTTGGACTTACTTTATGATATACCATCTACATCTTCAATTTCTGCTCGTGAGTCTGACTTTATTCACGATCTTGAGGCTTCTAACATTGAGTGGAATCCATTACTTTGCCAATTGTGTTCACTGCCTCTAAAAGCACCTGTTTCCTTGCAATGCTACCACGTTTTTTGTCTCGACTGTATTTTGTCGGCTAGAGATCAAGAAACAAGCCGATTGAAATGTCCTATATGCAGGTTAGATTACATGATGACTTATCGATATTTTGAATGTCTTCAGTGGTTAATAGTCGTGATTTAACAGGTAAAACAAGGAAATGCTTAATATATATTCTACGTTAATTTTTTTGTTGATACTTAATTCGTATTTTTATAATGGTGTTTTTATCTTAGGTATATGATATATATGTATAGTATATATTTTTAAATTAATTTCATATTTGTTTCAATGTATTCGCATATTTTTTAAACTCATCCTTAGCTATAGTTTACCAAAATTAGTCTGATTGTAAACGATTGTTGAGAACTACATTGGAAGCGACACGCAAAGCTGGGAAGTTGGTGGGGCGGCCGTTTTGAAGTATGGAAGTAGCATGGTCTTGTCTTGTCACCTATGTAAATGTGTGCTAGTAGATTTCAAACTTTCAAATATGACTCGAAGAAACTTATTGCTAAAAGTGAAAAAGAAAATTCGAATTATTGAATAAAAATTTGTGAAGTAGTCTAGCTTAGTTTCTGATCAAACACGGTGAAGATTACAAAACCGTCTTTCTCGGATGTACGTAATAAATAGAGGTACTGTCGAAAAAGTTGACTTAAAATTATATGTCTCCAGTTCAAGATTATTTCGATAATTTGTCATGAAATATGTACCTATATGTGTCTAACTCAGATTTTGACGTTCCAGGAAGCAAACGTTATTGAAAAGCAAAACACTGGGAAATTTGTGGTTTACTATCTGATGTGCTGGAAATCTGTTTCGGCGAAGTTTTAAATATATGTATAACTAGGATAATTTTTTTATTTTTCCAATGGGAAAGCTACAAAAAATTGGAAAATCATAAAATTTGATCTCTGAGAAATAGTAAAACAGAAGTAAAAAATTCGAGATGGCTGAATTTGAATTTAAATTTAATTAATATAATAAATTTTCTAGTCTCCTGGTGTTGGGAAATACCGATTCGCGATAGGCGATTTTTATATGTACCTCTTATATATTTAACTTAAATGAGTCACGCTGCGATTTTGTATTTTTTCATTAGACTCGACTCTTGTCTGCCGGATCCACTTATTATCCAAGATCCCTTGATTAAATATTTGGTTGAATCTACGCGAGAGCATGCGGATGTTTGCGCGAATTGCGACGATGTAAGGCTAATATAATCGTTATTCGTTGTTTTAATCTGCGTTTATCATAATGCATTTTCATATAGTTTATTACGGATAGCTATGAGCTAAACCCATACATGTAATTTAGCCCGTGGTGAGGATTTTATTCTGAGGGGGGGGGCAAAATATTTTGAAAGTCAAATATCTCGAGAACCATTAGTGGGTAGTCAAAAAGAAGGCCATTCTTGAACGTTTCTCAACGAGCTCTACACAATGGTGAAGAAAATATTTTAAACATTTTTAAATTCATTTCATACTCATACACAAAAAATCTATCGCTTAAACTAACTGCGCAACTGATTTCTCACCGTACAGCCCATAAACAATTTCTCAACTTGTCGTACTTCTACTCAATCTTTGTGCTCTGCAAAGAAGAACAAGCAGAAAACTGGTTATCCGGCGCGAAGCGCCAGAAAAATGCGACTTTCTCCATGTCTGGTTTAAAAGACAAACTTTATAGAAACAAATCATTCGGCGCGGAGCGCAGCAAATTTTGCGTTTACTTGCTTAAAAGTACGTAAAAACCTGTTTAGGCAACCTTTTGAATGCACGTCGAGAATTTTTCATGTTTTCCTTTGAAGGACCCTCGTGAAAAACAATTTTGTTCGGTTTAGGTGGGACAACTGCCCTCCTATTTTCCCCCTCCGCTTAGCTAAGGGCCTGCATGGAATAAGGGGATGAGGTGATCCTCTCCCATCCAAGGTTGGTCGTCCCCCATTATCCCAAAATCAGAAAATTTGCGACCTTCCTCGATTTTTGGCCGTTTTTCAGGTATTTTTTGGCCGTTTTGGCCAAAAATTGAAGGTCTTTCACCGCCCCTCCTCCATCCAAGGCTAAGCCTACAAAATCTTTAAATGTCTGATCAACAAAAACTGAATTTTGTTGAAAATAAAAACTGAAAGCAGGAAGAATAGCGTAAATGTGCAACTTAGCAGAATAATTCTGAAACGCTCACGTCTTTGCTATCTAGTACATACCAGTGAACGACCGAAGCTCCAAAATTTTGCTTCGGGCCGAAGCTTCGGCCAGCTCTTGCTTCGGCTTTCGGCCGAAGCTTCGGCCGAAGGCCGAAGGCCGAATCTGTATAAATTCTTCAGTCTAATTCTAATTAGTATGAAGAATGCATTGCGAATTGAGTCATAAATATGAAAGTTATGCTTGATTATGTTCCAGGAGATAATATGAAGTAATAAAACAGTGTCATTCATTGCAAAAATTTTATTCAAAAGCGCAATTAATTCTCTTCATTAGCACTGATTTCATTATTAGACATTTCATGTATATCAGCAGCTAATACGTATTGATCATCATCAGATTCACTATCCTGAATATATAAAAATATAATGTATTATTAGGAATAAAGCCCGGAATTCCTGAGAATTATAAAAACAATTGATTAATTCCTAATTTTCCTGCTGATACTTAAATTTGCAGAAGGTAGACATAAAAGCAAATAGAGATTTATTCCCGTTATTAGATGCAGAAGTTTAAGAAAGTTAGCACGTCGACCATGGAGCAATTATTTAATACAAAAGAGAATGGTACACAGCATTGTTTTTTGTACTCGGCAAAGATTTTTCCCATTGTACAAAGATTTATTGGGACTCTCTTTGTACATTTACAAAGATTTTTGGGATGACAAAAATTGCAAAAAAGGTATGAAATTCGCAAAAATTTTAGGCCCTACGCGCAGAAATCAGTAATTGTGTGTTCTACATATTTTTATAATGACAGAAATTGCATTTCAAAAGTGAGTATGTCAAATTTTTCGGCGCTTCGCGCCGTTTTAAGACGATCCTTAGTTATTTTTGCCCTTAGAGACCCAGAAATTAGCTAAAATACACTACCAAAAGTCAAACAAGTCTGTTTTTACCACACTTAAATTGCTACTGTACCATATTCTAGTACCCGAACATTTTGTGTTGTGTATACAAAATTACAATTTTTGGGCAAACAAAAACTATAAAAAGGTGTATAATTTCCAAAAATTTTCCTTGCTTCGCGCCGAAATGAGTGATTTTTTTGTCCGAAATATGTATCTTTAAAATGGCAGAATGTGCATTTAGAATGGAAAAATGTCCAATTTTTTTCGGCGCTTTGCGCTGTTTTGAGACAATTTTTAGTAAGTTTTGTCGTCAGAAACCCATGAATGAGCTAAAATACACTACCAAAGATCGAAAACCCTGTTTTACCACACTAAAATCGCCACTGTACTATAATATAGTACACAAAAATTTGCGTGTACAAAATGTAGAAAGACTTTTGCGGACCATCTTTGTTAGGGTGCCCAGATACCATTGGTCCAAAATCAGGACGTTTGAAAAAAGTAGCACTTTCCAAAATAACGTTTATTACTACAATAAAACATCAAATTCACACGTATTTACTGTTAGACGTCAGCAAATTTTCGTCACCCAAAATCTTTTTATACATTTCACCGTACGATAAAGAATTATTTCAATTTGAAGCAAGCATTTAACGGTTTTAACATTCAATCGATTTCGATCGTCTGTCCACTGCTTTTTGCACAAGGAAAATACTCGTTCCACAGCCGCGTTTGATGTAGGAATCGAAAAATTACGCTAACTAGAGTTTTCAAATCAAGAAATTTTTTGGTTCGAAACAAATTGGACCATTTTTTATCAATCGGCAAGTTATTAAATTTATTTGTTTCATCAAACAATGAATTTTTCATATTTAATTTCTGACCAGTGCGGATAATAAAGCGGTTTAAATTTCATATGATTTGGTCAGCTCTAATGAACAGTAGCAATCTTATATACAGTAAGTAAGTGAATACAACATACTTTGTTCAACGTTCAGCGTAATTATCTTAAAATTTTTAAAAAGTTCAGGACAAATCAGGACGGGAACCAGAATTTCAGGACAAAATCAGGACATTTTTAGAATCAGGACGAGCTTCTAAAAATCAGTACAATCCTGATAAAACCAGTACATCTGGGCACCCTAATCTTTGTACATGTACAAACTAGGGATGCACTGGGGCCGCCTTTTTGACCGGGGCCCGGCGCCGGGGCCGGTACTAGAGACTGGGACCAACCGGGGCCAACTATTTTTGCTATATCCAGGATATACCACCATGTATACATATGTATTTGGCAAAATGTGACTCATGCAAAATAGCGTCTGGGCAAGTCTATGGCATCCGTTCCACGTGTATTTTCGAGTTCACTTAATCATCATAGCTTACATAGACCAAAAATTTTTCCTACCATTTATAAAATTTGGCCCAATTCACGTAACTTGCATCATTATCAGCCGAATTACTCATGTTTTAGATCAGGCGAGTTGAAAATAGCTTAAACAAGGATAGAAATTTCGCATGCATAGTTTATTATTTTGACAGCCAATCCAACACAAAAAAACATCTTTTGGAATTTCATTCGCAGGCATGTAGCTGGCCGTCCTATTTTGGGGTGACCAACACCAATTTTGGAGGGACTAAGTCCAAAAAGGCCAAAAATAGCAAAAAATAACGTTTAAAAAGTCCTATTTTTCCGATTTTTCTGAATTTTTGGGGTCCGGCCGGACCCCCCATTCCCCCAGAGCTATGTGCCTGTTCATCAGGCAAACAAACCTGCAGGAATGCCACAAAATGTTAAACGTATGCTTTTTCTCATGCAGAAGAAAAAGTCGGAACAGAATTGGTTCCGATGGGCTTTTTGCGAACAAAATTGAAACTTACCCGGCCCTGTCATATACAACTGACAAGGAAATATCTGAGCCCCCGCCCATGTGTACCCCGAGTGAACGCTTGTTCAGTACAAGCGGCAATATTTGCCCGGATTCCCGTTCTCGTTTGCTGCATGAGCGATTAGAAACGCTAGTGTATTTGGCGAAAAACTTGTAGATTATCGGTTTTGACTATTAAATTGCTGCAGCTATAAACGTGAATAAGCTAAATTTCTGAGATAAAATCTATGTCCAGTGTTTTGTTATACATGAATGATATGCACAGGCGATTATGCACGATTTTTTCCTCAAAATATCGCCAAAATCCGAACAAAAAACGTTGAGATAATTCTAAATAATACGCTGGAAGTTGCGTATTTTGCCCCGGTCGGGGCCGGCCTGGTCCCGAGGCCGGGGCCGGGGCCTGGCCCGGTGCATCCCTAGTACAAACGGACAATGTTAAAATAAAACACTGGTACACAGTAGACACACGATATACAACAAGTACAAAGATGGCGTTGGAATTTCGAGTAAACACAGACATGCCTTCAAATGTGAGACATGTAGGAATAAAGGTGTGGCTTTTCCCTTAAGTGTCATCATTTTCGCGATCGCTAGTAATTCATTCATAGTCGAACTTTTTTAAAAATGGAAACAGATGCGGAGCAGATACAATGCTTAGATGAGTCAGCTTTTGTTATCAGTACATGGTTGCTTGCTGTTTATATAGTCAAAGTTACTGTTGTGAGCATATTTTCAACAAAATTTAAGGTGACTAGAAAATAAATTGAGCTAAATGACGTCATCTGGGGTTAGTTATATTGCACATTGTTTAAATTTTCATGCGAATAAAAAATGGCCCTGAAAAAAAGCTTCGGCCTTCGGCCTTTTTTTCCTTCTTGCTTCGGCCTTCGGCCGAAGCAAGAAAACACCCCACCTTCGGCCGAAGCATCGGCCGAAGCCGAAGCTTCGGTCGTTCCCTGGTACATACATAAAACATTTGTTGACTGAGATTCTTAGAATAATTTTAAATCTTTTTCGTTGTATTGCAGATATATAATAATTGATGTATGCGTTTTCTTCAACCGTTTAATGTGATTAGCCTAACAATTATTAAGCCTACTGTCTAGTGCCTTTTAAGGTCAAGCAGCCCATGTTTTTTGTGAAACGTGCAACCAAGCCCTGTGTAATGTGTGCAAAGAACAAACGCATCAAGCGAAGATGTTTGCGTCCCATAAAGTTGTCATGCACGAAGAACGATCTGGAATTACTAAAAAATGCAGTAAGGCTGTAAATTTCGAATTGGATACTTCGTTACTTTTATAGGTTGTCAGGCTAATATTTATGTCACTTTGTTAAACTTAATAGCATAATGTATCAATTCGACTTCGGAAAGGATCACGGAATGATTTAATTCCTAGCCAATTTTTGAAGATTCCGACACCCTTCAACATACATGATCGTGGGGAGGAGTAGAAATTTTTTTACCCCCTAGAATTAGCGGTTCTCCTAGACTTTCAAAAAATTCGTAGAAAAGGTGGTGTTTCAGCGTGCGTTCTCTTCAAAAGTGTCAAATTTTTGCCACATACTGATTTTTAACTGTATTGTGTACAATTTATTAGTATTTTTCTGATTTTTTCTTCTAAATTTGTTTGTTTTTACGCTCTAAACAGATAGAGCATCGTCAGAAACGCCGAAAAACGATGTTTCGACACGTATCTATCGTTTGTGAGCCCTAAAAAGGCACTGTAAAATGTCACACTCCCCTAGAATTCCCATGTTGTGCATGTCTTCTCTTTAAGCACATTCATAACTTTTTATTCTGAAGGTGCAAATAAAATAGGCTTATAGATTGCAGTACACACAAATTTTCGGGCACTATAATATGGTACAGTTGCGATTTTAGTATGGTAAAAACAGAGTTGTTTTATCTTTAGTAGTGTATTTTAGCTAATTTCTGGGTTTCTGAGGGCAAAAATCACTAAGAATCGTCTTAAAACAGCGCGAAGCGCCGAAAAATTTGACATTCTTCCTTTCGAAATGAAGTTTCTGCTATTATAAAGATATATATGTAACACAATTACTTTATACCAGTTTTTGAGGCCAAAAGCTCAATTTTTGACCCCTTAGATCGACTGTGCTGTGCATCTATGATACTCGATTGCCTGCTTTCGCTCATACATACGTCGCTCGTTTCACTGACTACACATATTTACGCTTTTATTCTTTTCTTAGCATTGCTTGTAATTGTCACAAATACATATTTGCAACAAAATATTTCAGTTCACTTTAGTTCAGTTATAAATTTCCTGTACAAACTATACATATTCCCGCATTTATTTATCTAGGAATTTCCCATCCTTGTGCAAATTTAATTCCCTCATAAGTTAAAAGATACTTAAATTGATCGCGAGATTTGAATTTCGAAAGCGCATCACCTTCCGTGTTTCCTTATTCAAATACAGTTTTATGTTTCTTCCTACTTGTTTATTCACTGTCTTACTTGCTTTCACGATTTTAACAAATTATTCTAAAATACGATCTGTGATATTTTCTTTTCTACTTGTGAAATTTTGCATAAGTCGACTATCTTCAACTCCTGAATTAGAATCCATGAATTTCCCTCAAATTTCTCTCGCGAAGTAACACCTTTAGCGCTTTCTAAGTTACCAATATTTTAAAATAATCTGACGCGTTTCATATCTGAAAAATAGCTCGCAATTTCGGATCGGAAATCGGGCATATTAATTGAATTACAACTTCGTCAGCCCTGTCTGTACATTTAACAGGGGGTGAAGGATTCCCCCACCAAAAATTGGTTGTTCCCCATCCTCCAAAGCCAGAAAGTTTTTGACAACCCCAATTTTGGCAAAAAATTGTAGGTCATTTACATAACCCCCACTGTTTTAAAAATGGCCGAGGACTTTCACCCGAAATTTCGAGCTGCTATATGTATGTATGGCCCTGTCTAATCGATGTTAATCTACAATTGTGAACAAAGTATGTAAACCTAAATTTATAGAAACGCACAGAGAGCCATATATTTTGTATTGTATCGAAACAAAGTCACTTGTGTGCATAAATTGTTTTCGAACCTCATCGTTGGAATCCAGGCCCCATTTCGTAGATTTGGATTCCGCTCACAACGCAATAAAGAACAATTTGGAAAAGACAACTAAGGTGAGTGAAAGTCTTTATTAGATATTTAATATGTTCATGTACAAAGTAACTTTAAATGGTTCATGTTTAAACTATGCTAATACATAGTTTATTTATGTATTCGGCTGGCATTTGCATTTATTGCTTGTTTTCCAGTTTTTACCAACAATCTGAGATTGACTGAATTAGATAAAAAGGACTTTGGTTAGAAAAGCTCCAAATATGTTCAGTTTTTACCAACAATCTGAGTTTGATCGAATTAGCTAATAAGGACTTTGATTAGAAAAGCTCCGAATACGTTTCGCAAAATGGCCGTCTTTTTTTGGGGGACCAACACCAATTTTGGGGGTCCGGGGTCCAAAAAGGCTGAAAGTGGCACAGAATAAGGTTTAAAAAGTCATATTCTTCCGGTTTCCCCCTATTCCCCCCAGAGCTGCGTGCCTGCGCAAAATACGCCATTTTGAACTCTCTTGATTGTTGCCTATTTATTATGACCGCTGGCAAGGTCGTCAAGTTTGAGCAACGCTTTTTAGAACCATGCATTTAATAGAGCGCGTTCATTTCACTCAGCGATCGTATATATGTATTTTTTCAGTTTGTTGACGTAAATCATAATTATTCATTGGGAACAAAAAATTGATAAATTTACCTATTTCGTATTAAGCCTGAATCGCAAAAAATAAAACATTTATTGGCTAAAAGCACCAAAAGCATTAAATCTTCAATATTTTGCATAAGATTGTTT
Source organism: Mermis nigrescens (assembly GCA_036768485.1). Taxonomy (NCBI): domain Eukaryota; kingdom Metazoa; phylum Nematoda; class Enoplea; order Mermithida; family Mermithidae; genus Mermis; species Mermis nigrescens. The sequence goes on from JAVLUZ010000463.1 coordinate 427,146, forward strand.
ATATGTCATGCAAAATATAGCAATATCGAAATAAGTATCCGCTTCACTTAATCACTGAAAATATTTTTTATTAATCATATAGTCTAATACATATCTTTAAGTGCACAAATGTTTAGTTTCCATGTTTTTAAGCGGAAAAATAACACATTATTTAACTTGCTTTGAATCTAAGTACAGAACTTAATATACACACTCGTATGTACATACCTCGTTCCTGCTTCCAATAAATAGAAATCCGCCTAGGCGTGGCGTATATTGAGCATATGAATCCTGATTTTTAATTGGTTGAATCACTAAAATTGTAAGGTCTGTTTATGGCGGATGTCAAAAGTCTGATATAATTTTTCTTTTAGCAACTAAAATCATATCAGAAAGAAATAGCGGATTGCACATCTTTACATCGCACGATGTTGGAAGAAATTAAGAAAAGTCGAGAATGCGAAAAAAGTCACATTGAATTATTGTGTCAACAGCTGATTGACAAATTAAGAGAAACGCGTGATCGACTATTGGTCGATCTGGATCGGTACTTATATTCATTTTTAACTCGCCTCTTATTTTTTTATTAAAACAAATGGCTAATTCGGGAGGGGGTACATAAATGGCTATCTATTTTTGTCGAAAACGGCTAGAAAGCAACTAAAAATAGCACAAAATGCAAATTTTAGTCAAAAGTCGAGGGTAGATGGTAAAATTTAAAAAACTTTGAAGGAAGGACGGCCGACATTGGATTGGGACCGCACATGGGCGTGGTCGAGGGGGCTTTGGACTATATAGAATCCGGTAGACCCCAGAATAGTATTTTACGCTTTACTTTTCTGAATGCTGCCATGTATTATTAGACCCCAAATCCCCTGTTGCATCTGTATGTACATAATGTGTGTCTGCCGAGTGCCCGTCATACATGGGCAAGGTAGAGGTGGCCAGAGGGGTGAAATTCAGGAATGGCCATCAGTGTTTTTTTGTACAAGGTCCGTTTGACATGTACAAAGATGGTCCCCAAAAGTCATTGTACATTTTGTACATGCAAATTTTTGTGTACTATAATATGGTACAGTAGCGATTTTAGTATGGTAAAACAGGGTTTTTCGACCTTTAGTAGTGTATTTTAGATAATTTCTGTGTCTCTAAGGTCAAAAATCACTAAGAATCATCTTTAAAACGGGAAAAATTTGACATTTTTCCTTTTGAAATACAATTTCTGCTATTATAAAGATATATAGAACAGATAATTACTCATTTTCGGCGCGAAGCGCCGAAAACGTTTGCGAATGTCTTTATACAGGAAAAAAGACGGTCCCGAAAAGTCTGTGTACATCGGGAAAAATCTTTGCCGGATGAAAAAAAACACTATTGGCCATTTAGTAAACTGTGGTAATTGTTTTGTTGTACAGGGTTTGCTTGCAGAAGTACAAATACGTTCCTATAGGCCAACGTACATACATCAACACATGTAAATTTTAGTGTACTATAATATGTAGCGCTTTTGTGCGGTAAACTGGGTTTCTTGTCTCTTATCATTTCGTTTGCTCATAGTCGCCTGGCAGTACCTGATTTTTTAAAAACCTTAGGTAGAGGTAATATTCTCCTCTCATCCCATTATGCCCATGTGTGTCTACCGTTTTCGTACGAAAATGTTTAGTTCAGAATTTTAGAGGCAAGCTCCTAGAAAATTTTTTTAGCGGCTGGGCTTGAAAGCGCTGCTGAAAAATTTTTTCGTTGCTTAGGATGTCTTCTTAACCATTTTCTTAATCGAAGGTTTAAATCAATTTTATTATCGATTTTCAATTAAAACTTGTAGTTTTATAAATTTCAAGCTAAAAAGCTCTTATTAAACATCAGAAACTAATATCGAACTGAGCATCTGTTGTAGTAGTTCCGCGCTAGTTTAAAGTTAGAAATATGTTGTGGCAACGCGAATGGAAAGTTTTTGAGTCTAATAGTCGCATTCTGTTTATGTAGATGGGATATTTTCTTTTTTTGCTGTAATAATTTATCAAGACTTTTTGCATGAGCTTTTGCTATTCTTATCTTTTTTTCGTTTTCTCTTATTTTATTTATTTTTTACGATGGTTTCTTATCTTTACAGCCAAGGGCTAGAAAGAGAAGAGGCACTGCGTCATAGATTGGAGATATTATTAGGCTTGACGCCTACTATTCAGCTCTATCTATTGATAAGTTCAGTATTCTACACATCAGCCTGCAAGATCGACTTGCTGGAGTTATATTCCATCCTTAATGGTCGGCTTCAGTCCATTTTAAACGAGAATCAGTGTCAGGCCCCTTCATTTCCCGCGCAAATTCAAACGGCCTATAAGACTGAATATGCGAGGTATATGTAAATGGATAAAATAGTGAAAATGGTTCACAATTGTGCGTTCATTTCATAACATTTATTTGAATAATTTGTGTATTTTTACTTTATTTTATTCATTTGTTTTTATAAAATTTCATTTCATGCACTTTATTCTCGAACACTACGCACGTGTGTACATACATTTATTGTTCACAAAAGGCAATTAGCATGCGCGTTGTGCCTGACATCTTTCATTTTGTTCATTAATATTAATTTGTTACAAGATTTTTTCGGATCTTGCGGCCCGTTATTTCTGGGAATACCGTGTGTTTCCAGAACGTATAGCATACTGGTTCAAGAACCATGTTACCGCAGCTTTTGTGCTAAAATGAACAGTAAGCATGCTAGAATTGATTTTTAGAAAGCTAGGGTTTTACTCATTTTATTTTTGTCACATGCGAAATGCGAATACATAGTAAAGACAAATAAATTGGAATATGATGCAGCGCCATTTTTTAGAAATTATTTATGTATTCTCACGTTCATGTAGATTGTATAGATAAATATATTATTATATTATATGATGCTGGATGTCGAAAATACCGGAATACATAATAATATAGTCACCTTACCCGAATCCCTTACCTGAAGTTGGCTGTTCCCCCTATCCCCCAAAGCCGGAAAATTTGTTGACCCCCTTCCCATTTTGAGAAAAAATTAAAATTGTTACCCGTTTTTAGGCGTTTTTTGGCTGTTCTTGGCCACAAATTGGAGGTTATTTACAACCTTTCTCCTGAAAATGGCTTATGGTGACCCCCACTTGAAACTTCGAGCCCTTACATGTATGCGTATAGGAGCTTGAGGAGAATATCACATCCACTGAAGAATCAGACAGACAGGCACCATCAGGCGATTTTGAGCAGGGGCGGAACATTTTTTTGCATCATTTTTGAGGGCAAAAGAGCAATAATGTCAAATTTTTTCCGGCGCTTTGCGCTGAATTAATATTTTTATGTGTTGTTTACTCAAAAAGCGCCCGAAATTGTGGCTAAATGGTCTGAAAAATCTTTTCGCTAAATTGATCAATTTCTATATATTTTTTGTGTTGAAAGTCATATAATCTGACAAAATGGACTGCGTAAAAAATGCGGTATTACCACGCAAAAGCGTTTATATAGGCTATTTTGGTCATTTACGACATTGGACTAATAGAACGTTAAGACTAAATTTACTGGTCTGGATTTCTGCGATAAACCCCCCCCCTGCCGACCCAGGCATAATTGAAATATGACCCGAATAGTTGTCTACTTCCACGTTGCTATTGAAACCACGATGTATTCTGGTGTGCCTAATAATAATACTGTTTGGTTTTTATAATTAGCCTCGTACATAGTGGTCGTGCGGGATTCCTATCTATCTTGTTGTTTTCATTGCAGAGCACTGGAACCGATCTTGGGCGTTAAATCTGTTATGCTGCCGTCCGTAGCAGATAGAAGACTTAAACTCATGAACAATAACGGCTTGGACTGCTCATCAAGTTTTCCAACCGCCACTACTAGCGAAATTAACTCGATCGCTCGAACGTTGCAGAATTCATCGGTTCAAACTCAAAATTTCACCAGTACTGCTTCGACTATGTCTTATACGTAAGTTCCTGTATACATATTTGTGTACGCATAAGGGCACGCAGGAGAGTCGAAATATCCCGTACCAGTATTTTTTTGTATTCGGCAAAGATTTTTCCCGATGTACATACAGAGACTTTTGGGGACTGTCTTTGTATATGTACAAAGATTTTGGGAAGACAAAAACTGCAAAAAAGTCTGAAATTTGCACAAATTTTCGGCGCTTCGCGCCGAAATGAGTAATTGTGTCTTCTATATATCTTTATTATGTCAGAAATTGCATGCCAAAAAGGAAAAATGTCAAATTTTTCGAAGCGCTTCGCGCCGTTTCGAGACGATTATTAGTGATTTTTGTCCTCATAAAGCCAGAAATTAGCTGAAATACACTACGAAAGGTCGAACAACTCTGTTTTCACCATACTAAAATCGCTACTGTACCATATTATAATGCCCGAAAATTGGTGTGTACAAAATGTACAAAGACTTTAAGGGACCATCTTTGTACATGTACAAACGGACTTTGTACAAAACATTGTCCCGCACTCCCCCTCGACTATGTGCATAATTGTACGCTTATGCATATTTTGTATGTACATTGCCATTTTTTCCGCGGCCGCTGGGCTAGCTTACAAAAATACATCGAAATATGCCAAAACAAATAAACATCTTACTCAGCGAATAAGGAAAGGACCTATGTAATAATAATAATATGTAATAATAATATGTAATAATAATACTATGTAATAATAATACCTAATAACATCGCATTTCAACAGTGAAGAATTCCAAACTGTTGGGTGTTGTGTTTGACAACATGCTCACTTTCTCAACACATGCAAACTACATTTGCAACCGCCTCCGTACACGCAATAATGTACTGAAGTCACTAGCGGGTAGTACATGGGGCAAAGACAAAGAAACACTACTGACAACGTACAAAGCTGTTTGTCGTTCTGTCGCTAACTATGCCGCCCCAATCTGGACACCTCAACTCCGTCCAACCCACTGGACTACCCTACAAACAACACAAAATGCAACTATGAGAACTATCACTGGCTGCCATCTGATTACCCACGCAGATCATCTGCAAACTGAAACTAAATTGCTGCCCATTAAGCAACACAACGAAATGTTGTCAAGACAGTATCTACTGTCATGCAATTTGACCAACCACCCGAACCACAACCTGATCACACAAGCCCGTACACCAAGAAATATCCGCAAAGATATTTCACACTACCAACCTGACATAGACCCATACACTGAGCGACTCAACGCTGACAACGCAAACTACAAAGGAGCCCTCAAAGATATACACAGCAAGGCAGTTGCAGACGGAATCGCAGGCTACAGACCAAACCTGGTGCTGGGCGGCTACCCACCTCCTGTAACATCGGCCGAACTTCGGCTTCCACGTGCCACAAGGACCGTGTTAGCTCAACTTCGCTCAGGATGGTGTCGGATGCTAAACACCTATCTGACACGCCTCGACCCAACCATTGACAATCTATGCCCGGACTGTGGAAATGGGCCACATGACGCCCACCATCTTTTCCACTGCCCTACAAAACCGACCAATCTTCGTGCAATCGACCTATGGAAACACCCAGTGGAAGTAGCATGCTTCCTGGGGCTGGATTCGACTGATCAATGATTGAGCGCTGCTACAACAACAACAACAACCTATGTAATCGTTACTTGGAAAGGTTTACATTTGTAATTTAACCATATGAATTTGTGATCAGGGTTGCCAACCGTGCGGTTTTACCTCAAATTTTGGGGTTTTATTTTACGCTTGAGGTTTTTATTTTTTGGGGTTTTTGTTGAGGTTTTTGAAAATTTTTGAGGTTTTTTTTGGGGTTTTGGTGAAAATTGGAGGTTTTCTGAAATGAGCGAGGTAGATATCGATTACAGTTAAAATATTGTGTTAACTGTTGTAGCTAATTTTAACTTCGCTTTGCTCGTGACGCAATTGATTGAATTGGAGGAACTGACACTGAAGTGAACTGCATAAAACGTGCTAGTGAGTCCCATGGTAACGCCTATAATCTCAAAGTAAGCTGGAGTACTTAATAATCAACCAACATGGGAGTAATAATCTAAGCAGGAGTGCTACCACATGCATAAAACGTATGAAAAGCACAATAACAACAACAAGAAATTTCATTACTAACCCCAAACTGAAGAAGTTCGAATTAACCTTTTTTGCTTACTTTGTGGCTTGTGCAGGTGCACAGAGTAGGATTTAGTCATTTGTTTTAACGTCAATATTGGCTTTTATTTCCAATTGAATAATGTTCAGACACGCATGCGTTCTGATTCCGCATACTTACCTACGTCGCATATCTATATCTACTAAACATGTGTTACGCTTCTTTTCTTAGTCAGGCCCATGTTCGCAATGTAAAACTTGATTTGAAAAAAATTAAGACAACTACAGCTGCCTATACTTAAGTAAAATGGATTTCTTTTTTGCGTTGTCCCGTTTGGTAAAACACTTGACCTGACTACATAACGGTGTGCCAAACGTAATTATAATTAATTATGAATAACAAATTTATCTTCGATTTTCTAATCATACAAAGCATTTATTGTACGCAGCTTAGAATCTATAAATTCCTTCCACTGGAGTATTGTTTGCATTGACTAGGTAGGTATAGACCTGTTTGTCCAATAATCTAACAGGGGTAATCAGGCCTGTATCCCGAAGGATAGGGGGAACACGTGACCACCGAAATGAAATATAAGAATGATTTTTCCCTTTACTCCCCCATCGCTTTTTTGTAGCCAAAATCGCTAAAAATTTTAAAATTATGATTAGAGTCTACTTATTCCCAAGCGCGCGGTTTAAACGCTCGATTTTTAGTCTTTATACAACCTAAAGCGTATTTTGCATCTATTTCTTCTGTTCTGCACAGGTTTTATGCAGAAAATGGCCTTTATTCAAGAGGTTGTCTATTTGATTCTCACCATGTTTTAGACATGGGTAGCAAAATTTACGAATTGAACAGCATCTAGTGGTCATATTGACACTCCCCTATTGGCCAAAAATATTTGGCGAGATAAAGAATGGATAAGCAATTTGCAATGATTTTTGGCCGTCAGTGATTATAACTTCTCTAATTTTTCCGGCGCTACGCGCCGGATGATACCTATTAATGACATTTATTTACTTTCTTGGCGACATGGAAGCACGCTTTTTGTATTCGGCAAACATTTTCCCTGATGTACAAAGACTTTTCGGGACCGTCTTTGTAGATGTACAAAGATTTTTGGGAAGACAAAATCTGCAAAAAAGGTATGGAATTCGCAAAAATTTTCGGCGCTTTGCGCCGAAATGAGTAATTGTGTGTCCTATATATTTTTATAATAGCAGAAATCGCATTTCGAAAGGGAACATGTCAAATTTTTCGGCGCTTCGCGCCGTTTTAAGACGATTCTTAATGATTTCTGCCCTCATTAAACCAGGAATATAGCCAAAATACACTACCAAAGGTCGAACAACTCTGTTTTTACGACACTAAAGTCGTTACCGTACTATATCATAGTACCCAAAAATTTGTGTGTACAAAATGTACAAATACTTTTAGGGACCATCTTTGTATATGTACAAACGGACCTTGTACAAAAAAAGACTGTCTTGAAGCCATTTTCTGTTCATGTAGATTTCAAAACAATTTTAACAGCTATTTTTGCATAGTTTTCTTCTATTTTCAATCAAAAATTTCGATGTTTCGCATCAAGTGATATAAATATAGGAAATCAAGCAGTAAATTATGCTTCTAGACGTCTATCCGCCTTAATTCCACAAATGTTCCGGCGCTTCGCGCCAGATTTTTGTTAAAGTCAAAGAAATTTAATGATTTTTTCGCACAAAATTGTCTAACATTTTAAAATTTTCAGAAAATATATTGCGTCAAGTGATTTTATGTAAAAGTATACAATGTAAAGCACCAAAAAAACGCTATTTTGCGCATTAAGGACAAATTTTTTGATCTATTTTTGACTGTTTTTGGAAAAGCTGGGATACCGCCCCCCCCGTTAGGAAAATCCTAGATTCGCCACTGGTCCTGTATATCTTTAAAATGGCAGAATTTGCATTTAGAATGGAAAAATGCCAAATTTTTCGGCGCTTGGCGCCGTTTTGAGTCAATTCGTAGTAATTTTTGGCGTGAGAAACCCAGAAGTTAGCTGAAATACACTACTAAAGATCGAAAACCCTCTTTTACCACACTAAAATCGCTACTGTACTATATTATAGGCTGCGAGAACTGCTATCAACAACTCGTTAGCATCATTGAAAAAGAAATTATGATTGTTCCAAAACGTTTCGGGTAGTATTTGCATTTGTTTGATTAAAAGTTGCTTGTGCCTCACCCTTTTTCATGTTCTTATCATGACACTTCTGCATGTATCAGGTGCGTTTAAAGCATGATTTAAAACCGGGAAATTGCCCATAAATCACCCGAGAAACCCTGGGAAAACCCGGGAATTTTATTTTAGGAAGCCAGTGGCCACCCTGAACTGAGTTAAAGCTATAAAATTAGATCCACTTAAGCAGAACCACATAAATTTGGGCTAAGCTTAAATGAAAATAGCTACAAAGCCTGTAAACCTTATTGTACACTGGATAGAATTCATTTCTAAATTTTGAGGTTTTACCCTAATTTTTGAGGTTTTTTTGGCCAGTGATTTGAGGTTTTTGAAAATTTGGGTTGGCAACACTGTTTGTGATTATTCCTTCCTCTTCAACGGAAAATTTTAACGTATTCTGTCGTAATAATGAAAAGCTGATCGATCAGGTGTTTCAGCAGCAAAATACAGCTTATGTAGCAGTGTTTTACCAACCATTTGCTTACGCGTGTTACTTAGGCGATCTTCTTCGAAACGCTCGTGGGTGCCTCTAATGTAAAAACAAAAATTTGTCAAAAGTAGCCGACCATTTTCAGGGACTCCCTATTTTTTTAAATGGAAAATTTTCTATGAATAGTCACCACACCACATATGTGCAAATAAATGTAGGATTTAGATCAAATATTGCAAATACTTTTTAGTAAAGACGCTTGTCCCCTATTTCAGTTCATCTAGATCCGGATCCAATTACTGCTACTAATTTGTGCAGCTGTCGGATCCGGTTCCGGATGTAAATTTTCACAACTTGATTTTATTGCCTTCTGAAAATAACGATTACCCCCTTCAAGATCTTTGGCTGTTATTGTAGTATGCCGTGACGGATCCAGGATAGTGCCCATTTTTTACCGAATCAGTCAAAACTAGCTTTGTAAATTCGCAATTAACGTGTCAAATATGTAACATTTCTCGCCGTTTAACACTGTTTACTTTTATTTGGAATCATATCTGGTGCAATTGGAAAATTTCAAACTTTTGGTCAATTTTAAGAAAATATGCTTAATTTTTCTTAATTCCATGTCGACCTGGCGCGGAGCGCTTGTAAAATTATCAAATTAAAGCAGAAGAATGTTGAGAGACCTAAACAACTGCTTTTATTCATGTTTTCGTGCACTTTGAGTAATAAAGCAAACAGATCAAAGCATTTGACGCGAAGTGTATAAACTCTGAAAAGTAATGCTACATGATGGGAGAAAAACTATGCTCAAAACAGTTGCTTATATGGCCTACGAATCCTTGCCAAAGTCCAGGCACGTAGCTGGCCATCCTATTTGGGGGTAACACCAATTTTAGGGGGACTAAGCCCAAAAAGGCCACAATAGCACAAAATGACGTTTAGAAGTCCCATTTTTCCGATTTTTCTGAATTTTGGGGGTTCGAACCCCCCCCCATTCCTCCCAGAGATAAGGGCCTGCCAAAGTCATGAAAACTTTATCTCGCCAATTAGATTGAGTCAATGGGGCGGCCGCCCTCCCCTAAATCCGCCCTTGCATGTACATGTGTATGAATGTGGTCTATTGATCAATATTTCATTTTAGGGGTTCTAGCAATTCTGGAAAATCTGGCTCTCGGAATAAAAGTTTTTCAAAATTGAGGCTGTTGGTTGATTTAGCAGGTGCCTTTGGCGACGAATACTCTAAAATAGAATCGGAACTCAAGGTAGGATTGATTAAATGGCATTCTGATATTCGTATTACTGGCGAATTGACAACTAAATCTGATTTAAATTTGGAATTTAGATTTTAAAATGTAATAATCACTTTTGACATTATACCTTTTTCTGCGAATGCGCTTCAGTGTTTCATCCTTGACCTGTATGAATAGGTGCCAATTTTTCTTCAAGATATGCATAGGTAGGTACACATCATACATGTAAGAGGATGAGGAATCCCCCGCTGAAGGGTCAGCTAGTCAGGTACTGTCCGGCGATTTTGAGCTGACGGAACGTTTTTTGTTTCATTTTTAAGGTCAGACGCAGTAAAAATGTCAACATTTTTCAATCGCTTCGCGCCGGATTAGTACTTACACGTACTTTTTACTCAGAAAACGCCCAAATTTGATCGATTTCTGTATTTTTTAGTGTTAAAAATGATGTAATACAGTCAACATGGACTAAAAATGCTTTGAAATGCGATAGTACCACAAAAACGTTTTATATGCTATTTTGACCAGTTCGGTCGTTTAAACAGCAAGTGAATGTTAAATTGACTGTTTTGTATTTCTGGGATTTCACCCTCCCCTGCCGAGCCTGACCTTGTGCATCTATGGTACACACACTTCCTCAGGGGCGTACGCAGGATCTTTTTAAGGGGTGGTCCTATATTTGTGATCCTATATTTCAGGATATGATCGCCGAGGCACCAAATAAAGTGCATTTTCTGACATTTGCGAACATGCTCTATCCGTTAAGCTCATAAAATCCGAATTTATTGAAAAAGAATTTCATTTTGTCTCAATAAACTAAGAAAAATGACGTTTTTTTTGGCCGCGCTTGGGCCTAAATTAACGAAAATAATTATTCTACGGCGCCAAGCGCCGAAAATTTTGAGATTTTTCGATAAAAGATGCCAATTTTTATGCATTTTCTCGCCTCTCCAAAATTATTTTTGGGATAAGGGGGCGGCCGCCCTCCCCCTGCGTACACCAATTCTTTGATTGTCTAATGATTAAGTAACTACTGAGTTGAGTCTTAATCAACTTTAATTGATTAAAATTTCTATAATTAACATTTTGCTGTTCGTCCCCCCCAAGAAAGAGGAATAGCGAATCTCTACATTTGTGCTGCTTCGTTTTTATGTGACGTCCAGTCGTTCAAATCCATTTAAAAGAGGTCGAAAGTTCATCGCTACTTTTATTGATATTGATGACATTGTTTATAATATACAGTCCGACACTTGTAATGTTACTTTACTTACGTGCGATAGATTGATCGATTCTAAGAAATTTTTTAGAATTTCATTTACCTACAGTTTTCTTATGGTACATGTGCCTGTAAAAATGCGCAGATATCATGGCCAATGCATACTGTTTATTTTTGGCTAAGCGCATGGCTTAAGTAGGTACTAGAGCTGTGCCGGGGCCAGGCCCCGGCCCCGGCGCCGGGGCCTAGGCCCCGGCCCCGGGCCGGGGCCAGGCTGGCCCCGGCACCGGGGCCGGGGCCAATGTTGGAGTTGATTATAATGTAGAAAATTGATAATGTTTTGGGCAGATTTACCTTCAAACTCAATTTCAAGCAAACCACAGATCTTGCTAATTCAAATTTTTATTTCACTTTGTCAGATTGGTGCAAAGTTCTAGTTAATAATCAAAATTGACATATTTTAAATTGCAATTCATATAGACGAGCATTTCCAGCTTGCTTGGTAGCAGACAGCTACGTCTATCAGAACAAATAGAATAATAAGCCTAAAAAGTGCAAAGTAAAGCACATTGAAAAACGCATCCAAGTCAGAGGAGTTAAATCCATACATGGGCAGCTCAAAAATTCTAGGGGGTCCAAAATTTTTCAAAGTCAAAAAGTGCCTGATAATATATGGTAGAGCGAAAAAACACCGTTTTCTCGCGTTTCTCAATGAGAGCTATCCATTAGCATCAAAAAACCGCAGAAAAACAGAAACAATTTTGAAAATTAATTTCTGGGGGGTCTAGCGGATTTTTGGGGGGGAGAGAATGTGAATTCTGGGGGTCATCCCCCGATGCCCATGTTCTGTTATATTTTGTAATCCCAGCAAATATAAACGCTTGACGTGCATATCTACAAGCAAGAATATATGCATAGGTGCATATAAGGGGTAGGGCAGGGTCGTACTATGAGCATGGTAAAGCACGCTATTATTGGCCCCGGCCAGGCCCCGGCCCCGGCCCCGGCCCCGGCCCCGGCCCCGGCACCGGGGCCTAGGCCCCGGCCCCGGCAAAAAAGGCGGCCCCGGCACAGCTCTAGTAGGTACATATTTCTTTTGAATATTTCACGTAGCCATTTCGAAATTTATATCCTATTGTTTTTTTAAAAATTGTTTTAAAATTGAAAAATCGTAACGATGGAAAAATTTAATTCCAATGAATGAAAAGCAGCAACAGTAATCAGTTTTTTGTGAGAATAATAAATAATAGCAACGGAAGCTTCGGTGATAAATGAAATAGTCGAACTTTTGAAAAGGACGTAGAGTTCGATCGTTGCTGTGCCTAGGTCTTTCGTTATGTACGTAAATGCAAATGGTCATTCTGACGGTATCGTGCATGGACGCACTATCAGCATATTGAATAGAATGAAACGCAATTTATTGAATGTCGAAGAAGGCTAAAATTTGATAGTCATGAGCAGACCGCGCACGGCATGGAAAATTTGGGGTAGGAACAAACAGTTTTTCTAAATAGCCTTTTTCGAGCTCAAAAACGGTGAATACGCGTCAAAACATCAGTTTTGACGTTTTCAAGGAAGCTCCATCTTTCTAGGACGTAAGAATATAAAAAATTTCGGAAAAATATCAAAAAGTTCCCTTTCTGCGAATTTTTTTAAAAAATCGCGAATTCTGGGGTTCAAAAAATTCTTGAGGTTAAACCCCAAGATCATGTATGGTCGTGAGATATCTTTATCGTTGACGGCTTTGCTACTGTCAATAGTTAGCATCAAATTTTATTCACCGACTTGTACGTAAGTTGTCAAAAAGTCTTGTTTCGCATACGATATTCTTTTATAATCTACACGTGGGTGGGGACCACACCTGGGCGTGGAGGCGGTTTGGGGTGTATGCACCATTGAGGAATCAAAATAACCCCCAGAATTCAATTTTGAAATGTTTTTCTGTTTTTTTCGCAATTTTTTGATGCCAATGGATAGTGCTCGATGATAAACGTTGAAAAATGATGTTTTTTTGCCATACCACAATTTTTGAAGGCCATTTTTTGACCTTTGAAAAATCTTGCACTCCTCCCAGAATTTTGGTGCCGCTCACCTATGCGTGGGACCCCTGTGGCCTGTTTGTTATTTATACTATTTATACTCCACTCTGTTCAATATTAGCAAAATGGTTATTTAAAGTCGAAATTTGGGATGGTGCCATGTATTTAGGATATCAGCAAGAGGTTTCTGTCTTTGAGCAAACTCGCTCAAGAGATACAGCGCGATGTTACGGTACGAAAATGTATGATCGATGAAGCAAAGTTGGACAGCGTAGCTAGTAATGCGCAGAAATTGAAAATTGACCTCGGAGCTCATTCAACCAAAGTGGACGATTTACAGTCGACCTTTCAACATATTTGGGAAGAACAGCTTGACCGTGTTAGAAAGCAACAAGAAGTCTACAGAGTAGGCTGATCCTTTCAGCAGACATTTACAGCTTAAGGATACGCATACTCACCGGTATTTACAAATTGTTGCTTTAATCAAAAAATCAGCCAAAAATGCTTGAAATAGCTTGTTTTCTAAGGTTTTCAAAAACTGAAAATTCTGCAAGTGCGGGCTCACTATCAGACGTGCACGTGGGGGTCGGGGGCTCGGGGTCTAGACCCCCAGAAAGGGAAATGGGGAATTTTATGGGAAAAATGAGGCGAAGCGAGGCCAAAATGGATGAAAATTGAATATTTATTCAAAAGTGCTTTAGGTTGACCATAAACTGAAATAACGTAGTTTTAACGTTATTCTAGGATTTATGCCAGCTTTTGAGGTCATTTTGGTCCAAAAAGCTCCATTTTTGACCTCCATTAGACCGACTGACCGCCTCCCCCAAGATCGGTCATGCTGGGCGTCTATGGTCACTACTAACATTTCGCGAAAGCTTGTCATCAACACTTTTAGGGTGATCATGAACAGAAAATAACTAATTGTTTAATTTTCGGTTAAGAAGAATAAATTGGAAAAATGCCAAAAAAGTGTAGGAAAAAATTGAGGAAAAACTAAATTTTCGATAAAGAAGCCAGATTTTGAGGTTGGAAAAATTGAAGAGCTCGTTTATAAAGTTGGGCTATTACCAGAGAGGCACACTAGGGGTTGTGGGGTATCCCTATACCAGGATTTTTAAGAAGCATTCCCGCCATTTTCGGACCAAGAGCCATTACTCGGACCATGAAAAAGTGCATAATTTCAACTGCATTTATTTATTTTTTTAGTATTATATGTTTCAGTTTATTCATCCAGATCCTTTTCGTCTATCATTTCATGTATATTTGATAGTTCAAGTCATTTCATCGCCCTTATTGTTCCTTGTTTTCATGCAAAGTTTGAACATAAGTAAGGAATAATAAAAATATCTAAACAATCAATTAACATAAGTTCAATCGATATAACAAATATTTGGCATTAAATAACAAAATTGATCATTTATATACCCTCCAAGGGATCTTGGTTTACTCTCCCAAACCTTTTGACCCTGCCAGCTTATGTGTAGCTATCATACATGATCTTGGAAGGATTAATTTCAACCCCCCACCCGCCAGAATTCGCGATATTCCAGAAGTTTCCAAAAATTTCCAAAAAATTAGTAGAAAATGTGCTTTTAAGCAATTTTAGCTATCTATTTGCTCAAAAGTGTCATTTCGACGCTTCGCGCCGTATACTCATGTTTTGACTATATTTTGTTCTATTCTGTTGACTTTTTGGTTTTTTTCGACATTTTTTATGTTTCTTTGCTCTAGAAAGGTATAGCATCGTCAGGAACGTTGAAAAACGATGTTTGAATGCCTAAGAAGGCACTTTAAAATTTTACCCCCTCCTATAATTCCCATGCTGCGCATGTCTGGTGGCTATTTCTATTTCGATTTTTTTCAATTTAATAAATTTTTCGCAGAATCATATCGGTTCAATAATGTGTCTGCGGGAAGACTTGCATCGCGTTACGACGGCCAGTCAACAATTAACGCCATTCGTGCGCTCTATAAGTCACGTGATCGGTTCGATAAATCCCGAAAGGCGATTGGTCGATCAAAAATGCCCGATGCAGCTGATTTGCTCGCAGATTAACACGTTGGAACCCGATTCGCGAATCAGAGTCGACGCCATAGAACGGCAGGAAATGCACAGGAAACAGGAATTGGAGGAGAAAAAGTTGAAAAACGACCCCGAACAAATGATCGCCGGTGTAAAGCGACGACTCAAGGCGTCGAAGGATCCGATCAGGCGTAGAAGTTATTTAGACGCCGGGTTAGATTACGGCTTGTACTTAGACATGCACAGCTCGAAAATTCTGTGATTTGAAACTGAAAAATTATTCTAAAATACAGGGTGAGTCACCTAACTATCCATTCTGCAATATTGTTCCAATCTTGTTGAAACTTTAATGATTTATAACACGTCCAATAGCATTGTGAATTTTTAAGTTTCGTTAAAATTGGATTATTACAGCTTTTGCAATAACAATTCTGTAACTGGTTTTTTCTAATCAGATTTAGCTTTCTTGATTTTTTATTAAGTCTTTAAACTTTTCAAATTTTTTGTTATCCGGTTTTTATATGTACTTATCAAGCTAAATTGAATGGCAGTCGTAACTTAATGCATAATAAAGACAACATAATTAAGACCTAGAGAAGTAAAAAAATTGGATGAAACAAAATTCGAAAAATTTATTGACTTAAAAAATAGGAAAACAAAAATTGATTAAAAAAATCAATCACAAAAATTGTTATTGTAAAAGATTCAAGGGTCCGATTTTACTGAAACTTGAAAGTTCATAATGCTATTGGACGTGTTATCAACTTTCAAAGTTTTATCAAGATTTAACAAATATTGAAGAAGTTATGACCAAATAACACTATGGATAGTTAGGTGACTCACCCTATATATTTTTGGGCTTAAAAACGGTGGATACTCGTCAAAACACAATTCTTTGGCGTTTTTTGACGATGCTCTATTCTTGTGTGACGTAAAAACAAAAAATTTGAATGAATTGACGGAAATATTGTCAAAAATGAGTATATGCGAAAGTTTGACACTTTTGAGTAAGCAAATAGCTGAAAGCGCTTGAAACAGCAACTTTTCTGCGGTTTTATTGGAACATCGCGGGTTCTGGGGAGGACGAGGTTAAAAAACCTTTCTGGGGGATGAACCTTCCCTCAAGCCCCTTCCCAGATCATATATGCTCTGTATAAAGTCAAAGCTTTTGAAATAAATGTGAAATAATTACGCATTTTTACGCAAAACTCCAAGTTCTGGCGCTTTTTTACTGCGACGAATAAATGCTGTATCTCAAATGCTGCACGAAAATCCTTTTTTTCAAAAATTATAATAGTAAATTATAGAATAAATGGAAAGATTCATTTATGATCATAATAAAAACAAAAACGTAATAAATTTGTTCAAATAGCAAACGATCACTACCAGGGGCGGGGGGGCGCCCCCATTGGCCCAAAATAGTGCGTAAAATTAAGGATTTTTTTAGCAATTTTTAGCGATTTTTGGGATAAAACAGCTAATTTTTCCGCCCAAGTCAGGGTTCCGCCCCCCATAGGGGTACCGCCCCCCGTTAGGAAAATCCTGGATCCGCCACTGATCAATGGATCCGCCACTGATCACTACCTCTGAATGGACATCTGCATAGGTGAATAAAGTAGGAATGATCACGTGGTGCGAAATCTAGGAAGCGTATCCTTTATCACCTTCTTTAATCGCATAAAACGCCATCACTTTCTCCGTTTAACGCTATAAATTCGATTTTCGATGCGAAAGTTTTATTTTATTTTAAACCGCATTTTATCGATAAAGATGTCTTGCATTCGAATGTTTATTATGATTATTAAAATATGTTTTATTTATTATTAAAGTACTGGAATATTAAATTTTTCAACAAAAAAATTTTATTCAAATATTGAACCGTTTGTTTTACGAAAATTGTATAAAATTTTCTATTTTCTATCGCTAGAAATCCATCAATTCGCTGAATTTCTTTAATAAGGATCAATAAACCCACTTTACCGTACATAACCGCGCTACTGCGCCGTATTATAGTACCATGCAATTTACACGTACAGAATGTAAATTGACTTTGGGGACCGTTTTTGTACATACATGTACAAAGAGATCTTGTTAAAAAAATGACCACAATGTACTGTATGAGACTATTCCTGGATTTAAGCCCCTCCCCATCTCCCAACACGTTGGCGTGGGGGTGCTGCACCCCCGGAAGTTGAAAAACGTCCCACAGATTACTGTAGACCCCAGAATTCTATTTTTGGTAACATTTTTGGCAATTTCACGCCCCCCCCGAGAATTTTCTCGCTGCCCATCTACTCCGGCCACCTCTATCTTGCCCATGTATGCTCTTGCTATTTTTTTGATTGGATTTTTTCTTATTTTTCGTTATACAGCCAGTCTTCGATCAATTGCGTGAAAAGCATCGATCGGGAACGGAACGCAATGCAGGAACCCACGATTTTCTTGCAACATCAAAGCGCCGCTCCGCACTCGAAACACAATATTAGCCCCAATTCGGACAGCGAAATCGGCTCTCCCACAAAAATCGTTTCGTCTTGTAAGCCGGATCGTCCGGTCAGCGAAATTTTGGACGCCGACGCCCTGTGCGACAATTTTCAACAATTTCTATCGACCCCCACCACGCACCGCAAAGATTACGGTATGAATAGCCCGAAGGATACCGTATCATCTTTGGCCTCGTCGTCCGCATCAAATTTGCTCGATTTATCGATCGGCGACAACGAATCGTCGACGATTTTATCGGATTTTGGTGACAATAAGGAAAATTCGGCGAATTTAAACGAATATCTGCCCAAAGTGGACCAAAATACGCTTTTTTACTACGAAATTTTAGCCCAAAATGGGCTCGGCGGATCGGAAATTTTTGGCAAAAATGGACTAGGCTCGGAAGTTTTAGGCAATATTGTCGAAAAACCTATTCGCAACGTCACTAACGCCGTGACGACGATAATTTTCGGCGGCGAAGGAAAAAATTCGCAAGAATTATCGACGTTGGGTGGCAAAAATTTATTAGACGAAACGACCCAAAAATTTGAAGCGATAAGTTCGACCGACGCGAAAGAAGAGGGCCATGAAGTCAAATCGATATCTTTATTGAACAAAAATTGTCCAGTGGCGGCGGCTTTGAAGATGGCCGGCGTAGATTCGGCCACGCTGTTAGCCCGAGAGCGAGTTTTGGCCAGTTTAAAGGGAAAAGTCGCTCTCGTTGATTCGTAGAATTGCATTTAAATTTTTTTCTATCCTATTTATTTATACGTATATTTTATATACGCGACTGGGAGAATTCAGATCACGCACGGGTTGGGTAGGGCCGAAATTTTTGAATTGAGGAAATTTTCAGATTTTGAGAAAAAGGTCAAGAAATTTATGATAAAAATATCATTTTTTCTATTTATTGGCATCAAAAAATGCAAAAAAAGGAAAATTGAACACTGCGATTCTGAAGCTTAGCCGATTTTACGGAGGGTCTGTAAAGTTTTGGGACGTATCTTCTCAAAGCCTTTCGCCCATTAATAATTTCGACCTTGAATAGACGTGGGCATACCTGGGCGGGGGGTTTAGGGTATGCACCCTCCAGAAACCGAATTCCCCCTCCCCCAGAATTCAATTTTTGAAATTTTTTTTGTTTTTTTTTCTCAATTTTTTGATGCCAATGGATAGTGCTCGATGAGAAACGTTAAAAAATGGTATTTTTGGCCATATCCTTTTGAAAAAATCTTGCACCCCCGGAACTTTCAAAGGTCAATTAATGGCCTTTTTCAAAGGCTATTCTTTGACCTTTGAAAAAATTTTGCACCACCCCCTCAGAAGTTTGTTGCCTCCCACCTATGGACGTCGGGTTTGATTCCGTTAAGAACTAAAACAATTAATAATAATAAATGATAAAGGTAGGTAATAAAATAATTATTATTATGTAATTATAAAGTAGAATAGGCATTTCTCCATTTTACTATATGTATGTACATGTATGTACATATTATATCAACTGATTATTGTTGCTCGCCCTCATGCCGCCGCTGATTTTCACGTTTTGTCGCCCTCAAAAATTTTTGGTACTTGCTCAGGTTTTCTGGTGCTCTTGAATTTTGGTTTAGAAGGGTGTTAGTTAAACCGTTGAGAATCACATCTTCTGAATCTCTCTTTTAAAAATCTCTCTTTCGTATTTTTTCGCTGTCACTTAATAGGTAAAGTCCGAAGGACGATGTATTTTGCCCGCCGATTTTGGCAGCCCTTTAATCTTTGATTATTTTCGGACCTCCAGATTTTCGGCTATGCTCACGCTTGATGAAAAAACATACCGTAACATTACATACCTACATATATGCATAGATTCCTTAGGTCGGAAGTTCAGAGGTGGTGAAATCCCAAAATCTGGGACCGCTAAATTTAGAGTTCTAGCCTTTTTTGTAGTTCAAATAAGAAAAGTGGTTTACACATCCTGTATAAAATGTTTTAATGTGGACAACTGCATTTTTTAGTACTTTTTATTCAATTCTGACTCGTTTCGTCACTTTTGCTAGGAAAAATGTAAGAATTTATCGAAAATTTTGAATTTTGATCATTTTAACTTCATTCTAGGCATTTAATGGGTGAACAGAACAGAAATATATTCCCAAAAATTTTGACATGTTTGCTATCGTTCCCAAAAATCATGCAGAAAATGTTTGGTAGTTCAAAATCGTTTGACAGTGATTTGAGTGTTGGACCTTGAGGTAGTGGTAATACCCCCTAACCCTCTGTAGGAATGTGTGCATGCAGGGCCGTATTCAGGGAGCGGGGGGCCGGCTACACTCGAAAATGAAAAATAATTTTTCGAAACACAAGGGTCCCCCAATGGAAAAAATGAGAGATTCTCAGAGTAGATCTAAAACACCACCAAAACAGGTTTTCAGCGTAGTTTTGAGCTAGTTAAGTTAAAATTTTTTGGCGCTTCGCGCCGGATTTATCGTTTATGTATAGTCTTTGTCTTCTAATCCGCCCAAAACCTCTCAAATTTGAGTTAGACATATAGAACATGTCAAATTTTTTCGGCGCTTCGCGCTGAATTATTCATTTTCTGTATTGTTTTTCTTTGTAAATGACAAAGATAAATTACAAAGACAGAAGTTAGGAAATTATTCGTCGATTGAATGATGAGAAATCAGTTGTGTTGATTGTCAAAACGGTGATTTGTGTAATATGAGTATGAAGAAAAGTGAAAAATTTTCAAAAAAAAGTTGAAATTTTTTTCACCATTGCATAGAGCTCGTTGAGATATGCTCAAAAATGCCTTTATTTTTGTCCATCTCCTGATGGTTCTCGAGATATTTGACCGCAAAATTTTCGTCCTTCCCCCCCTCCCCCGAAGTAAAATCCTGGATACGGGCCTGTGTGCCTGTGTGTCATTTAGTTATTCGGTTTTTCTTGTGTAAATGTCTAAAAATGTATTAATTTTAGCCATTTCGAATGTTTCCGAGGAGTGAAAATCTCTGATTTGCCTTTTTAGTTTTGAGTATTTTTATTCTTCCATGAATCAAATGCCTTTTTGATCGATTTTTGATTTTGACACTTCAACACATTTATATCTTTAATACTTTTTAGTAGGTACGATAATGAGTCATTAAAGCATAATTATTGAAGTAAATATGATTATCATTTTAAAATTCTGGTCATTCTTATCGGTATATTTAGTTTTTGACCGCAAGTAAAATCGTTTGATATTTTATTAAAAATTCGTTGAGTTAAAATCTCTGACTCTAGCTGGAAATTTATGAATACAAGTTGCTGCGTAGGAATTCAAAAAAAATCCCGATGAAAGTCCAAAGAACAAGTTATAATTGAAAAGGTAGTAGTTCTAAGCTCGCGTAGAAATAAGCGATTATGATACTATTCTCTTCCTCCTTTTACACACCATATCAATGTTATTTTTCTAGCTACGTAATGAATGTCTGTTCAAAGTGTCCCAAAATATAAACAGAATTGCGCGTGTCGATTTTTTATTATTTACCTCCTTGGAATCTTGCAGTTTAAAGTTTATAATGACATTTCTTTCCAGTTAAATTGTAAACCACCTTAATTGCGATTCATGCGCTGACAGGTCTTGCCTTCTTGCCAATTAATGTGTAATTCGTGTTTTTATATTTTGCTTATTTTGTTCGTCTTTCTTATTATTGCTTTTTGCGCAACGTAGTTTATTCATTTAATTGTGCAGTTTTTCATGCAACGTATTTTTTGACGATTTAGTGCTACTTACCATTTATTATTGTTTTAATATCAAATAAATTCACCTATCACATGTGCATAAATTATACATGCGAATGATTCGTCTTGCGTACATAAATTTAGCGACTAAATGACTTATTTATGATTAGAATAAGTGTCACTAGGATTGAGTCGTTAAAGAATAGAATTCATATTTATATTACATTTTTTTACGAGTTGATACCAATCATGGGCGCGTGGGTCTAATTTGGACCTTAGGTGGGCAGCAGTGAAATTCCGGGGGTCCTTTTTAGGCGTTTTTTGTGGCTCAAAAATCTCGAATTTTCGGCGCTACGCGCCATATGCACATTTTCTGACTATATTTTGTTCAATTTACTCAATTTTTTCGAATTTTTTTCAGATTTCTTTTTCGTTTTTATGTTCTAGAAAGAGCAAGCTTGTCAGAAATGTCAAAAAACTGTTGTTGACGTTTAACCATCGTTTTCAGCCCCAAAAATGTACTCTTTAAAAAATTTTGGGCCTGAACCCCTTCCCTAGAATTCCTATGCTATACATGTATGGTCCCCAGACCATACGTATCCTGGGGGAAATTTTGACCCGCAGAATGGCAACTGACTTCCCGCAAAATGGCTATGGTACCCACCGTTTTTTAGACCGAAAAAATACTTTTTAAAAATTTTTCGGGCTTGACCCCCAGAATGGAAACGTAACAAATTTTAATGGGAAGGGAAAATGAAGCAAAATGGTGGTCAAAAACGGATAAAAATTGAAAATTTTCTTCAAAAGTGCCTCAGATTGACTGGAAACTGTAATAACGTAGTTTCAACGCTATTTTAGCGCTTTTACCTACCAGTTTTTGAGGTAACTTTGACCCGGAAAAGCTCAACGTTTGACCCTTCCCCCCAGATCGGCCATGTGCATCTATGGTCCAGCTCCATGTCTGGCCTGTACCCCCAAAAAATCTAAAATACCTCCCTCTTAAAGTCGATATGCCCCAAGATTGAATTTTAGGTGTTGTTTTTAACGATCTTGTCCCGTCGGATTTGGCCAAAAACACCTAAAGACGACCAAAAAATTATTGACGATCAACTAAATATTGGTTATAAATTGAAAGAGAAATTTTATATTGATAAGAAATCAAGTTTTTTATTATAAGTTATAACACACCATAGCTTCTTCATAATCTCTCTCTCTGAGCTAGTGAACAATGTTTTGTGAAGGCACGCTTTAGAGCCTCAGAATATACTTCGATTTTTAGCGGAAGTCTAATTTTTAGTAACTTTTTACAACATTTACAGGCATACATAACATTCCCCCAATTATTTCATGTCCTTAGTGTTGCGTAATTCCAAGTATATTCGTCCTTTCTGTTCCATCGGAGCATTTTTCGTTACTAGTACCCTACTTTTGATCAGTGTGATTTAAGTAAATCACTCAGTAAACACATACGGTAAAGTGCCACAGAAATGAAATCAGTCCAACAACGCGGAAAATAATATTGTATTGAACATCAGCATTATTTTTTTCAAGCAAGACAAGCTTACATTATTCGAACAGATTAAATGTTTTCAGCGTAAACTTTATGCAACTACTGGGTGTAAAGAACATATACACTCAGATTCGTAATCCTGACATTACATGGAACATTTTGAAAAATTAAGCTTTTGCAACGCTCTGCAACTACACTCAATTTTCAGTGTAAACTGCACACAATAGGTGTTGAGAAACCACACAGTCAAATTCGTAATCCTGACCATATGCAGCATATTTTGAAAAAAATCACGTTTTTAAAGCTCTAGGAGTAAAATAAATTCGTATTGTAAACTTTACGCATCAACAGAAAAGGAATAG
This sequence comes from Mermis nigrescens, assembly GCA_036768485.1. Taxonomy (NCBI): domain Eukaryota; kingdom Metazoa; phylum Nematoda; class Enoplea; order Mermithida; family Mermithidae; genus Mermis; species Mermis nigrescens. The sequence continues at coordinate 450,451 of JAVLUZ010000463.1, forward strand.
TGTAAACTTTTACCACTGAGTGTAGAGAAAATTAACTGTCAGGATGTTACATAAGACATTTTGAAAAAAATTAAGCTTCCGCGACGCTCTAGAAATAAAGTTAATTTTAAGTCTAAACTGTGCACAACCACTGAATGTAATGAATTTTGTCGAATTTGTAATTCTGATATTACGATCAATATTTATGAAGAAATTAACTCTCTACAATGAACTGAAGACACGAATATTAGATATAAACTACTTTACACTACTGTTGAGTGTAACCAAAGGCGCCCAACTGACAAGTGACGTTTGAACCCTGGTACATTTTTAGACTTGTGATCATGTCAAGAACATAGGTGGGCAGCACTGAAATTCTGGGGGGATGCAAGAGTTTTAAAACGTCAAAGAATGGTCTTAAAATGGTTATATGGCGAAAAAACACCATTTTTCAACGTTTCTCATCGAGCACTATCCGTTAACATCAAAAAATTGCGAGAAAAAAAACAAAAAATTTCAAAAATTGAATTCTGAGGAGGAATTTTTGTTTCTGGGGTTGTTCGGCCTTCTAAGGGTGTGCATACCCCCAACGTGTGGTCAAGACTCATAACCGGAGAAGTCACGCCCACGTGCGGTTAAGACTCATAACCGTAGAAGTCGGAAGGAAAAAACATGACAGAAACACGTTTGACATCCCCGATTTTTGACTTTAAACCTCCGAAAAGTGACGCGCACCCTTTGAAAAATACTATATTTTTATTCTAATCGACTTATCCCACTTCTGAACGGAGAACGTGGCGAACAAAATAAGGGACAAAAACGTATTTTCCACTATCCATGACATTGTAAACTTTAAAATCAGAACCTAACTCGTCACTGAAGTGTAATGTAATTCGCTTTAGGCCAGTTTTTAGCTTTTGAATTGTAGTAGGTTTATGTGGGAAATACTTCTGTTTCGCATCCTATTTGAGATATTGACCAATCAAAAAGGGAAGAAAACGTGTTTTTTCGGGCAATGTTACACTCTTTATTTCCAATTTTACACTTCTAGAGTAACTCATTAATGAGCTATTAAGTGCACTTTGCTGTGACATGTAGCCCTTAGAAGGTAATTTTGTTGTTATTCTAATCAATTTGTCCCGACTTATAACCGGAGAAATGTGAGACAAAACCTGTTTTTTACACCATCCACTGGAGTGTAAACTTTAAACCACTATATCAAACTCCATAGTGAGTGTAAAAAGTTTGCTGGTAAACTGAAAGTAGCCCTTGATTCGTCGTAGATTTCTATCAAAAAAATTTCTTGGAACTCATTACCGGAGTTGTTAGCAAAAAAAGCGGCCAAAACGTGTTTTGTAACACCAGATTTTTACACTCTTTACATTGCTCCTCCGGACATAGGTCACATAAAAAGTTTGAAAAATGTCCAGAGCTAACCCATTTGTCTACATTTAAAAAAAGCCAGGCTAAACAGAATGCAAAACTGAGTTAGAAAAGTCGTGCGACCGACCATAATTTAAAAAACTGTTATAAGGTTACAGTAAAACTTTACAAGCTCTTTACACACTGGGTATTGATTTAAAAAAACGAAGAAACACGGGCAACGAATTTTTTAATTATCCATCTTTTAAAAAACTGCACAACTGTTGTTGTAGGGGGTGCCACTGCCACAGGTTTTAGGAGTAACATGCTACCTAAGCTATCTATCTGCTCAAACGATTTCTCATAATTCAATTCACGAGTAATTTCATATCTCCTGTCTTTGTATTTAATCATTGTGCTTTACAGAGAAAGATCATACAGATATTAAATAATTCGGCGCGAAGCGCCAAAAAATTGACATATTCTGCAAGTCAAGCTCAAATTTGAGCGATTTTGAGTGGGCTTGAAGACAAGAAACATAGATAAACGATAAATCCGGCGCGAAGCGCCGAAAAAAGTTTCATGCTCTCATTATCATAACTCACATTTGAGCTGTTTTGAGTGAGATAGAAGACAAAAACTATAGCTAAACAAAGAATTGGCGCACAGCGTCGGAAAAAAATTGACATGCTCTCTATGTCTAACTCAGATTTGACTGATTTTTAGCGGATTAGAAGACAAACCCATACATAAACAATAAATCTGGCGCAAAGCGCAAGAAAATTTTGAGCTTACATAACTAAAAAAACACGCTAAAAACCAATTTTGGCGGTGTTATAGACGCGCTTCGCCAATTTTTCATCTTCCGCTTTGGGGGACCCGGGAGAAACAAAATTTCTTTTTCATTTCGGGGATATGTCGGTCCTGCCCAACAAGCTAAGTCACACATTTACATTACCAAACTATGCCTTGGTCACAAAAATTCAAGAAACACCCTCGCTTTTATGGCTGAGGGACGCGCTCTGACACCCCCCAGTGGGACCCAAGACGTAACCCCAGAAATTTTGTGAAATGAAATGTTGTGATGTTACGTTAAAACTTTCACAACGGCCGAATCATGATTCTAAACTCAGCCTAAAAACAATTAAACAGCTCCTTCATACTTACAAACCGTTACAAACTTTTTCTTTGAAATGCGTTCTGATCGATTTCATACACTTGAAAGAAAACCTTCGATTTTCATCCAACTTTGACCTTCATTTTGCCACATTTTCCACGGAAAATCTCCTATTTTTCCATTCTTGGAACCTCCAAATGTGTGCTCAAAAACAAGAAAAGTGAATAAGTAAAATTTGCATGACATACACAAAACGAAGATAAATATTATCAGCAACTATGAAACATGTTCTTCACCTCCCCCAAAACTCGCAATTTTGTAAAAGATTCCTAATAATTCGTAGAAAGTGTGCTGCTTCAAGCGTCTTTACCTATCTATTTGCTCAATAGTGTCAAATTTTGGGCGCTTCGTGGCATGTTCAACTGTTTTTGCTCAATTTACTCGACTTTTTCGAAATTTCTTTCTCTAAAAAGATAGTGCATCGTCAGAAACGCCGGAAAACGATGTTTTTGACGCGTATCCACCATTTTTGGCACTAATTCCTCTCGTCTCAGAAATCCCATGCTGTGCATCTTCTATCAGTAGTGTAAGCTTATCTAGATATGCATAAGCAAGGAAACTGCAATGAAAACTTATTCTTCTTACTGCAGACCGTGACATATTTTTATTTTTCAAATATTTTCCCAGCTGAATATTTCTAAATGATTTATATGTTTATTGTAATATAATTTTTATATCTTACAAGCTGCCATCGGATTTTTTGAATAGTTCACTCAGCTAAATACCATTTTGGATGCTAACATTATAACATTTTTTGCACGACTGAAATTTTAAAACAGTGTTCATGAAAAATGAGGATCTTACTTTCAAGCCTTATGATTATTTTTGAAAATCCTTAACAAAATTAAATCGGAAACAAGGGTGCTTAATTAAGCTTGCTTTGCTATAATAAAGTTTAGAGAGACAATAATTCACTTCGTGAAACTGAAAATAGTAAAATTATATTTAATGAATTATGTGAAATTTATCGGGAAACTGTCAAATAAAGATTTATTGCTCAAAGTTTTTAGAAGAATTGAGTGGATTAAGAATCTGTGCGAGTTAAACTAGAAACGAATTAGAAAAAGATTTGAAAAACGAAGCAATGTGAAAATGATATGATTGCCTCGCATTTTCGGACTTTGTCATCCATTTTCGGCTAGTTCTGTATAATATCCGTCACTAAATATAATATTATTTAAAATTCAACATAAAAGATTGCACACGAATAAAAAGAATAAACAGTCCGCGGCGCATCATCGAAAAAGTTTCTTGTTTGAAAAATCCAAAGGCGCTTCATCCGAGACCACGATATTATCGTCTCTTTCTTCCAAATTCATTCGCCAGCATCTCTTCGAAGAAGCCCGACGATGGTTATTACTATTATTATTATTATTATTATTATTATTATTATTATTATTATTATTATCATTAGTCATCGGGATCGAATTCGCATCATTATTCAGAGCGGCAAAAGCATCATCCGTAGACGCGTTATTGTAATAATTGCCATTCCGATTGTTTGACTTTAATTTCAACATCGATTTCAGCTCATCAAGTTGGTGACTAAGCCGCCTAATTACCTCTTTCAAATTCAAATTTTCCCGCTCCAATTCCTCAGCGCGTTGAAATCGAAATTCGAACAGGGCGCGTCGATTGGCGCGGCATCGCTTAGCCGCCTCGTTGTTACGACGGCGGCGTTCGACGTAACGATCGGCTTCGCTGCTCGTGCTGCCCCCCGACGAAATGTCCCGTTGCTGATACTGATGTTCGAGGCGTCGCAATTCGGATCGGCCCTCGGCGGATAGAGAATACAAATCCACCGAATTATTGGCATAATAATTGTTTGTTAGCGCGCCATTGTTCGTCGAGTTATTGTAGCATTGGATGCCTCCTGTGCCTTTTTTGGCGTTAAAAATGGCCTCTTCGCTGCCGCTCGAGCTGTCTCCGTGCTCGGGGCTCGAGCGTGTGATAACGATTCGAGAAGCGGTCAGCGAATCCGACTCATCAACATTTTTCATCCGCGATTCGTCGTATTTGTCGCTAGTTGATTCCTCGACCATCGACTCTTTTTTATCGCTTTCTTGAGCATTTTCTAGTCGAATGGTTTCGTTGTCAGAAGCGTTGTCCGTACGCTGCGGCGACGGTTTCGACAGCGAAGAAGGGGGCGAAGCTGAGAAGTGAGATTGGTCGTCCTGATCGACGCTGAGGTTTACTGCTTCAGGAATAATCTGCGCATCCGAATTAATCGACGGGCTAATAGTCGAGTATTCCAAGTTGTTTGGCTTTGTTTCACTAATACTACTGCTAATATCGACGCTGCAACGTGGGTTGTTGTTAAGTGCAATGTGACTAGTTGTGATAACACTTCTTGCGTAATCTGTAGTGGTCTTAACAAGCTGAATCATTTCACTTGTTTGTACGTTGAGAGGCTTGTTTTGCGATCTATCGTCGGCTTTGTTCGACGCTTTGCAGCTGGAATTCAGTCGATTTTGCCGTTCTAATAGCTTGTATCTCAAGTACTGCTTGCTATTGTTGTCCTTATTAGCTGCGCTAGTGGTATGTTTCTTATTTGTTGCTGACTTTTTCGAACTTTGTGGCAACGTGAAGGTCTTAGTCGTGATTTTTCGACCGTCGTTATTGGTCGACGATAGATAAGTAGAATCTGGGCTTAATTGCTGAACGTCCGCTTTATTGCCGAATCGGATGCAGTGAGGAGAAAGGTCGTCGCGATGGCAGTGAACCTTGGAGTTGATAATCGAGCCTCTGGGGTCCTGTGAATACAATTGAGGTAGCGTCATTGGAATGTGTGAAAATAGAGCGGGAGGTAGAAGACCGCCCATGATCGGCGGCGCTAATTTCGCGGAATTCTGTAATTCGTGGATAGCCATTGCTTCAGCGGGCGGCGTTCCTTCTATGCAACGATAGACCGACGAATTGGGGTGATTTTTGAGAACGTTCAGCGCTGTTTGCTGATCAAAGCTGTGCGCTTTGGTTCTGCCAACGCTATCTTGAAAAGCCGACTTTTTCTGATTCACCGAATCTTTCCTTATCGTAGCAACATTGCCGTAACTTTTGCGCCTTTTATTCGGAAAATCGTCGATGGAGCACGGCGACGGCCCGCTGAGCAGATGTTCGGCGCTCAAAATAGATGAAATGCAATGCGATCCGATATTTTGAGCATCTGTCGTCGCCGAAACGCTTTGTGGTGCGATGGGGTGTTGTCTGTTGTTCAGACTATCGAATGCATAAACATTCTTCATATTTTGAGCGTCTAGAGCCGCAACTAACAATCTAAGACCGTCCGACTGGATGCTTGCGGGGAACGAAACGGCGGGCCTTGAGCATTCGGATTTCATCATCAGAATGATATTTTGATCTGAAATAATGAATACAATGAAGGAATCTTTTTATATTTAAAAATGACCACTTTGTGAACGTACAATATATAAATAGGCATGCAAAGTGATAGAATTTCGAATGCAACAGCTGCAGAAAACAAGTTTTTTTTGGTTTCTAGGGGTGCGATTCTATCTTGAACCTGTACACGCCCCTATCTAGTCCGCTAGACTCGTAACACAACCATACATGAACAGCGCCTTAATCCTGGGGGTCTGCGGGTCCAAAGATTTGCGAGGTTAAGAAGTGCCGCAAAATTAACGAGTAAGGGCAAAAACACTATTTCTCGACGTTTCTCATTTGAGTCTATTCGACGGCATCAAAAAATCGGAGAAAATCTTATTCTGGGGTCTTTCGAATTCTAGGGGTCGGTCCCAGCAGACCCCTTAATAGAGCCCTGCGCAGGCCATATTTCCAAGGCCCGCCCCGCAAAAATGACGTCGTAATTGGTATTTTGAGGCTCGCCCCGCGGAAATCCCTCTGCTTAAGCATAGGAACCTCACAAAAATTGAGGTATGCCATGCAGAAATGACGTCACTTTTCTAATTTTGGAGGTCCGAACTTGCCCCGCGCAGGGCTCTGCGCCTTAGCCCTTCACACTGTCCATGTGTGCTCCCAACTATAGATGCACAATATGGCTGGTCTGGGGTTCAGGCGGGGGGCATTCCGCACCAAAATAACATCAAAAACTAACATAAATGCTAAAATAGCGTGAAAACTATTTATAACCCATATTTTATGTTCTAAGCAATTTTCCATAATATTTTTTGATTTCCAGTCAATTTTCATCTTCTTTCTGCCTTATTTTCCTCTAGAAATGCCAAATTCTTTTTATTCTATTTCATTTTTCATTCAATGTTTTCATTCCTAAGGTCTCCTAGGTTCTTAAAAAGACTCTGGGGGTCCAAACAGATTCTGGGGGTCCAAATCATACGTGTTCTTGAGAGGGGGTTTGAAAGGGGGATTTCGACCCCCCCAGAATGACAACTGACCACCAAACCTGGGCGTGGGGTGTTTGTGGTATGCACCCCCCCCCGAGAAACCAAAATACCCCCCCAGAAATCAAAATACCCCCCAGAATTCAATTTTTGAAATTTTTTGTTTTTTCGCAATTTTTTGATGCCAATGGATAGTGCTCGATGAGAAACGTTGAAAAATGGTGTTTTTCACCATACCACCACACATGGGCGTGGGGTATTTGGCGGGGGGTATGCAGCCCCCCCAGAAGTTGAAATACTCCCCCCTAGAAATCAAGATACTCCCCCCAGAATTCAACTTTTGAAATTTTTTTTGCTTTTTTAGCGATTTTTTGATGCCATTGGATAGTGCTTGATGAGAAACGTCGAAAAATGGTGTTTTTTCGCCATACCACCATTTTTAAGGCCATTTTTGACCTTTAAAAATTTTTTCACCCCCCCCCCCAGAAATTTTTTCACCCTCCCCCAGAATTTCGGTGCTGCCCACCTATGCATACCACCATTTTTAAGGCCATTTTTTGAACTTTGAAGAATCTTGCACTTCCTGCTCAAAAATCTCAAATTTACGGCGCTTCGCACCATATACACATGTTTTGACTATATTTTTGTTCAATTTAGTCGATGTCTTTCAGATTTGTTCAAATTTTTTTATGTTTTTTGCTCTAAAAAGAACGAGCATTGTCTGAAATGTCAAAAAACAGTATTTTTGACGTGAACCCATAGCCAAAAAATGCAATTTTCAAAAATTTTCCGGGCCTGACTCCCCAGAATTTTTATGCTGTACATGTATGGTCAAAACCCGACCTCCACGCCCATGTGGGTAGGTGGCACAACCACTAACTTTGAATCGTGCACAACCGCTAGCTACTACACTACCGCTAACTAGTGCACAACCGCTAACAACCGCAATGTCAGTCGAAAACTATGTAATATTTGCCATCGTTTTGCATATATCTAGATTTGAAAAAAGAAAAATGAACGCTTTGTATATCTTTGTAGGGAAGACTTTTTAACAAAGTACTTCAATCACTTTCTTGTCATTTTCGTGTTCAGCAGTTAATAAATTTATTATATCTGTCTCAGCTAACACAAAAATCCGCATAAAAAATTTGAGATACGACATTTATGCAGCGAAACAGAGGAGTAAGGGGACAGAGTAGGTTCTAAGTGTTTGGTGACCTACAGATCGAAAATTGGAGGAAAAGTTCTGAAGAATTACTAAATTTGAAAACATACGAATTTTGCCACAAAGCCAAAATTTAGGAAACGATCCGTCTACCATTCGGTAAGATGGAGAAAACAATTTTTGTTCATTTAAGTATGTCAAGTTCAGTAAAATTTATATATTAGCTCTATTAATCTGTATGCATTTGACCGCGTTACAATTAAAATAATTTTTAATATTAATAAATAGCTCATCGTTTTCATTATAAAATTATTTCAACACATTGATCATGCTCTTCTAAAGTTGAATAAATTATGTCATAACATTCAACGTTATTTTAGATACTATTCAGATCATTTTTAAGAGTTGGCGGTAGTGTATTAGTTAGCGGTTGCGCACTAGTTAGCGGTTGTGTCAATTGTATCAATTGTATCAATCGCCCATGCATGGTCTAAACCTATGAAATTCCTACGTGCGTGTCTGCTCCAAACCCATTTCCACGTAATAATTTCTCTCTGACCATTTATTAGTAAACTTGTTTCGCTTGATTAAGCATCTTTTTAGAAAATAATTAAATATGAAAAAATCCTGACGCTTCTGAACTGATACAAGTTTACGCATCATATTTCCAAACTCTGACAGTACATTTTTTTGAAAAAACGGATAATAAAATGTTTAAACTGCCAAAATCATCGTGCAAATTTTCCAACTTCGAAAGAAATTCGACCACTACCAATAATTTTGCGACATTACGAAACAGCATACGTTGCTATGATGTCATTTGGACGCCTGTCACGTGCCAATACGTAACTTGTTTTTCTGTTACCTAATCGTCAAACTAGTCTACTATCTGTAACGGATTCGATTAAGATGCCAAAATTACAAATTAAATGCCGGAAGATCGACAAGTTTAATCATGCAAGTACTTTAATCGAGAATCAATCATTTCAAGAATTCCTATTCAAACACATAAGATTCGAAATTCTAGAAATTGGAAATTAAAGATATGGAACGATATTATTCGCGAAAAACCGTATTTTTCGATGGTTCTCATCAAGTTCTATCTATAGAAAGAAAAAACTGCGAAAATGAAGATGTTTTACACATGAAATTACGAGGGCCTAGCCAATTTCGCCCAAGGTCTGCTACGTTCTGAAAAAGGTCCGGAGCTCCATCTCCCGAAGTCTACGTTCACTATACATATTAATATTAAAAATAAATTAAATCACCAAAATATTGAATAAAGCTGATAATACGAAAATAATCTGTGCAGAGTTTAAGCCGGATTTGCACGTTGTCTCAACGTCTGTTTATAAAAGCATCATGAGCATGAAATATAAACAACGACATAACAAATCTACAATGTGTGTGTATTGTAAACTTTTTACTAGTTCAAAAAAGCTACATCCACACATAAGCGTGGGGGTCCGGGGAATCTGGACCCCAGAATCCATCGGATCCTACCCCCCCGGAAAAAAATCGATAAACCTTCTCAGAATTGAATATTTGTGGCTGCCCATGTATGTCTACATCGTTTTATAATTTTATTATTTGTTGGTTAGCTGGAATCAAGAATTAGGTGAAGGAGCGTAATATTTATGGAGCACAACATAATGATCGCTAAAGCTATATTTTTTAGGAATGATCGTATTTCGTAATATGTTGACTGTCGATAACTTAAGTATTGCCCTCAACGTTTGCGAATGAGGCGAGGTGTTTCATAAGTTTCGTAAGTTATGCCCACTATAATTCACAGTTTCTGATGATAATCTAATGACCTGGCAAATTTTTCAATGTTAGCGATTGAGCGACTATAATATTTACATTTCTAATCACATAATCACATTTATAATCACATTTCTATATAATCACATTTCATTATAATAATTAGTCAAAATAGCTACTATTCTTACAGTAACTACGTTCACCTATTAAAGTTTTGATAACAATAGACAGCTTTGAGTATTTATAAGTATTTTTTAGGAAGAGTACTATTCAAAAGCGTGATTTTTATTTAATTTCGTTCATACTGATAGTGTGGTGAGAAGATCTTCTAAATCAACGACTATATGAGGAAAAGCTAAAGGAATTAGACGAGACAAATGTCGCGCGAAACATCTTAAAACTTGCGGCGCTAGCGCATTAATAATGGCTATTGAAGGAATTGTACAGAGTTCAATAACAATATCTAAGAAGTTTATAGCCTTTTTATTCTATTTTTTCTGCAATAAAATCAATCTACGACCAATTTTTCAAAATAAAACTGACTACAATAAGGGACATTATCCTAGTTTCTTCCGTAACAAAAGCAGTTTGGTTAGTCAAAAATGCTTTATTTACGCTTGCAGTCGCTTATTTTTCGTTTTTTACAACATCTGATCTAATTGAAATTCATATTTGATGCAGGAGAGGTTTACAGAAGTGTTTAATTCCACGACGAAGACAAGCATTTCTATTCTTAAAGCTTATTGAATGTTACTTTTTTGTATGTTTTTAATTCCGTGAAACGTCGTAGCGAAATATTTATGGAGAGATATTCATAAAAAATATTTTTAAAAATAAAAAAGATGAAATTAAAGCCAAAGCTTTAGAATTATTTTAGATTATTATGAAGCTAATTCAACGAATGAAACAATGAACTATTTAAGCTTTTTTCGGCTTTCCAGAATTGGTAAGAAAAGCTATTAATGACGTCCAATTTCAAAAAAGCACACTTTGTCGAGATTGTTTATTTGTATGAGACTAAAGAGATCTTTTCATTTTATAAATTATCAATATTTTTGCATGCAACTTATTGCACTGATTTCATCCGTAATAAAAGTAATCTTCCAGCTTATTGTGAGTAGGAATTCTAAAACGAACCTCGTTGTAATGTGAAAGGGTCCGTCCAAACATGCACGTGAGGAGTTATGAGGTCTATACTCATGAAGGAAAAATGCAACATATGGGGAAAACAAGATATAATGAAGGCCAAAAATGTATTCAAATTGAACATTTTCTTCAAAAGTGCTTGAAATTGATCAAAAACTTTGAATTAACACACTTCTAACATTTGCACATTTTTTAGAACCTTCGGCCAAAAAAACTCAGCAACCGACCCCATAGACCAGCTGACCCCTAGACCGACCATATGTGCATGTATAATCCCGTCCCGGGAGATCGAACAGCTGACCAGCAGCCCCGGGTTACCGACAGTCCCAGATGACCGACAAATAGAATTAGAAATCGATCTAAAAAATATCGTGTGACTAACAGTACCGAGCGAACGACACACATGGAAAACATGTTTTAATGTGAATACTTGTCGCTTCTTTTTAATTAATTAGATAATTTTTAATTATTGCTGACGACAAATTTATGCCTATCCAATCAGATGCACAACATTTTGTAGATATCTTTGAATGTCAATCAAGAGAATATCGAAAACGTTTAGGGTTTGTACAATCGAAGACGTGGGACATTCGAAGAGGTTGGACGTTCAAAGAGATGAAACATTCGAAGAGATGGGACATGCGGTGAGGTGGGATTTTTTGAGACAATTATTTCCATTTTGTGTCATTATTCGAGGAAGTGGGACGTTCGAAGAGGTGTGATTTTTGAAGAGGTAGGACATTCGAAGAAATGGGATTTTCCGTCTCAGTAAACTTTCATATTACATCATTTTCGAACACCTGGGACATCCGGAGAGATGAGAATTCGAAGAGGTGGGACGTTCGAAGATATGGTGCATTCGAGGAAGTGGGACTATGCCTACATATCTATTCATAATACCTTTGTCGGTTACATGGTGCACAATTTGTGAAACAGACTACAATTTCACTTTGAGGTGAATTTTAAGTCACCCACATAGATGCAAGATAGAATACGCGAGTTTCAAATTTTGAAGAAAGTGACGCAATTGAATGACTAGCCTTATCGCTCGACCACTTTTCACGCTAAATATAGTTCCGTTTTCCTTTGTTTGTTTCAGACTCTGGTGTAAGTCGTGTGGGACGAATTGTAACCATTAAATTGACTGTAATAACAAATCGTAGAAAATTGGGCGATGAAAATTTCGCTATAATACGAATATACCGGTTGGAAAAAAGCGAAAATTCACGAAGTAGATTCTTCGTTTTTTAGGTATTCGAATCATGGAAAAGCGACCGAGAATAAGCGTTAAACTACCTTCTTTTGTATACCTACTATTGTTACACGTTGTCACGTTTTTGCCCTAAATTCACGCCTAAACGCCGAAATTAATAGAATAAATTTTTGCTTAAGTATATATTATGCATATACCAGTAACCAATGTTAGGAATAAATGAATAGGTACTACTTAACTAGTTAGTCGGCTAGACAAAAATCTAGTACGTATTAACGCAGCATGCGAAAACGGTGATATTTCACGAAAATCCTCGAAAATTTGGCCGTATGCAGACAAAAATTGCGCCATATTTTACGATTCGAAATTTCAAGGCTGCTCTTCTTGAATAATACGAATAAAGTTAGAAGTCAAAAAATACCCGCATATTGCGCAAGGGCAGACAGCGCAAGGCTAAACGTCCCCGTCAAGGATCTGTCTAAGAATTGAGTGAAAAAGTACTTATGCTCAATTTTCACTCGAAACGACCAGTATTATATCTGTCATGATGCAAAATTTACTGTCATCAAACTTAAATTAATTTAAGCGTCAAATTATTATGTTCTCTATATTTAGAAACATAATTTACTTCTTTGTAATAAATGATAGAAAAAATCTGGAAAAACCACTCGAAAATATCTCTGTGGATTAATCTCGTTATATTATTCGCGAAGTCCATGACGTACACGCCGTGTTGATTCAAATCGTGAAAAGACCGGAAGTTAATAGAAGTATATGTTTGAAACATGCGTCTCTGAAGAAAGTGCGGTTCTAAAAAGTATAATATTTTTCAAATTTCAATTGAATTTATCAATCGGTCTATTCAGCGAATCCACGAAAAGCATCTTGCAAACACTCTTTTGATCAAGGAAACAGATACTGGCAATTAAAATAATGTGAATTATGTAGACTTAATTTTTACCAAATTATAATACGGCAGGCGCTGAAAATGGAAAACCCAAATAATAAGATGGATAAAATTCTAGCTATGATGATTTAGACTTCTTCTTTACTCATAGACAAGAAAATTATTGTACGAGTACTTGAATAAAAAAATATGTAGAATAAAGACATCTTACTGGTTGATTCTTCTCGACGTTGTGCGTAGAATAATTAAAGAACATGTAGTCGAAACTTGCAAGAGGTAGATCCGTTAGCTTTCTACGAAATGAATCAACAGAAATATCTCGATATCATATAAAATCGAATCTGAACATAAATAGAAAGGTGAAAAGCAGGAAATCAAGAAAAATAAATTTTAAAGCAATGTTGATTTAAATTCTATCTTTATAAATTATGTCCCGCCAATATCACGCACATAGTAATCAGAATGAACGACGACGCGGAACTTTATTTAACGCCTCATTTTTTCGGCGCGATAAACAAAACTTGAAATCGGGTAAATATTATGTCTTCAATGAAAATTAAATGCACCAAACAGGAATTCGTGAACATAAAAATGAAACACTTGTTCACGTCCTATTTCTTTTATCTCATGGCCAGAGACGAGTCACGCCATTTGGCCTTTGGCCAGAATAGTTAAAAAATCTTGTAAGAAATTATCGAGAGTATCTATTCGTAGACCGAAGCGATACAAAAGTGCCAGTAGTCTTCAATTAAGACAGTCGCGTAGAAGCAAAATATAAACTGAAAACAATGTAGTTTGTGCTATCGGCTAGAAGAGAACTATAAATTTTAAATAATTTTTTTGCACATATTTGCATATAGACGAACACAGGAGCATAGGAGATGGAGGGGAGGGTGTATTACCAGTCATTGAGATTTCGTAAAATCAAGTACTCTTAGGTGATTTTGGGTAAAACACAACGTGTTATGCAAACTGTTATGCCTTGTGCAAAAAAATCAGACTCAGTTATCCAAACTTTAATTTACTTAATCATTTTTCTGTGCAAATATTAAAATTTCAATGGAACACTTGAATTAGATTGTGACTGAACTTGGCGCATGTCGGAACTTGGCGCATGTCTGAACTTGGCGCATGTCTGAACTTGGCGCATTGTCGCATGTTGGCGCATGTGACTTGTCTTGCCTTGGCGCCAATCTCAATTTGGGGCCTGTCTAAACTTGGCCCATGTCTTAATTTGGCGCATGACTCAATTCGAGACCCGCTGGGCTTGGTATATGTATATGATTCTTGTATCAGTTTCTATAAATAAAGGGCCTTATCCATCTCAGAATCGGTATACACTGAATACAAACTAAAGATTTAGCTCACTAGTTATCTGTTATGAATTAATGAAACTTTCATTTATCAGATCATAATATCTCAAATTTTTCAGGCTTTTAACGATATTTTTGGTGAAAAGTTCCTATTTCTCCGGCGCTTCGCGCCAATGGCCCTTTTTCCACGTATAACTAATTTTATTGAATATTTTAATTTTTGAAAAAATTTCTTGTTTCAATCACCTAAGAAGAATTCGCTCAATAAGTAAGGCTGAAAAACGATGTTTTTGATATGTATCCAGCGTTTCTGGGCCCCAAAACCAGTACTTTAGGATATGTTTTTCATCCCTTCCCGAAAGTTCCGTGGTGTGCGTGGATAGCGGATCTAGGATTTCCGTGAATGGGGGTGGTAATCTTGACTTTTCCGAAAACTGTTATAAAATAGGTCCAAATATTTACCTTATACGTTCAAAATAAAGTTTTTCCGGCGTTTAATGATTAAATTTCTCTGATTTTAGCAAAAAAAGTAAATAGCACGGCATTTCCGACTCCGGGACAATTTGAGAAATTGTGATCATCAACAACCGAAAATCATTGCAAATTACATGTCCAATTTGTATCTTGCGGGGCAGGAGCGGCCCCTGCACCCTCCCTTAAATCCGCCCTTGTGCGCGTTGTATGGCATGGCAACCCCTAAACATTCAGGTAGTGGATCACTATTTTTTCTGACCAGATACGCTACCCAAACCTACAGAGGAGGGCTGCCCGTTTCCTCCCCTTATGCCTACACCTCTATCCATTTTCATGCGCCAACATAGATATGCGCCAAGTTCAGTCACAATCGAGACCTGTAACAATAGGCGCCCAGTTTAGATATGCGCCAAGTTAAAATAGGCGCCACGTTTAGATGGGCGCCACGTTCATACAAGAAAATAAAAGGCGCCAAGTTTAGACGGGCGCCAGCTTCAGACAATGCGCCAAGTTGAGATCGAACGCTTGAATTATTCGCGAGACTCAAAGACACTCATTTTATTCGATACAGTGCATTTTCAAATTGAATGTACTCCTTTTCTTACGTCGTAAATGGAATATTAAGAGGCTAAAAAAGGTCAAAATGGCATTTTAATTGGTAAAAGGTTCTTTGCTTCCATTTCATACATGATCGTTTCTGTATTTTATTGTCTTTTGGCTAATCCCACATCGCCTGCTTATACATGCTCTACATTTTTCACTTTTTCAAATGCAATTTTTTCTGTTGCATTTTTTAAAAAAAATTCTGCATGTCTTCTGATTGAAAGCCGCTGAAAACCGAAAAATCGCATAGTTCGTTACTTTTCTTTTATCGCGTTTTGTATCACAATTACCTTACAGACCCATCCACTTGTCACTTCAGTTTAATGACAATTACGAACGCAAACGGGAATAGGACAGAAATTACGGGGAAAGTATCACTTTCTTTACGGGTTTTAAAAGGTCAATGATCAGGGAATAAATCATTTTAATCAAACTTCAGTGCGCGTAGCATGAAGAGCAGTGGAACAACTTGTAACGCAACGAGGCAAAACGAATGCTTTAGGCCTTAGGAAGGAAATGTCCAGAAATAGACGCCTCCCCGTTGACCGGATATGAAACGATATAAGCTTGAGAGCGTAAGACAAACAGGAAAAGATGTCGAATTTAAAAATAAATGCGCACACATAGCAAACGAGGAACTATTTAAAAATATAACAACTGAAATTTCATCGAATAAATCAAAAAGCACGCTTTGTGAATTATACTGCGCTGCTACAACGCTTTAGCCTTTGACCCCTGCATAGCGAGACATAATGCTTTAACAGGGAAATCAGTTTCTCGTAGCTAAAAATAAAATAAGCGATATTCAGCCCGTTTAATGAATGTTTCGACGATTGTAGTATATTTATAAACAGCGGTTAAAAATAGAAAGGCGGGCGATAGGTATGCGCGTAAGTTATTTAGGGATTATGAGCCTACGCTGCCGATTTGACTCCTAAATTTGAAGCGGCGGCGGGACGATCAGCAGGGTCGTCGTCCGGCGCATGGTCTATTTTTAGCTTAGTGGAAAAATATTATGCGCCTCAAAGAGCATGACCATTTTTAGCCGCTTCTAGATGCGTTCCGTTCTCCTTTGCTCGAAGAGAATGATGACCAGGACGGTGAAAAGGAAGAATTGCCGTGCATTATCGAAAGTCTGGCCGGGCTAGTCTGGTCTGTTTTTTTAGATTACTGTAACGACTGGCGGAGCAAGTAGATTCGATTTTGTAGTCTGCTAAATTTCGGCCTCTAAAATGCAGTCGAGTTAATTGAGAATAAATTAATGACGCGCGTAATTTGCGATAATCTATCAAAAACTTGTCCAAAAATAAGCAAGGAAAGAAGGAAGTGTAAAAAAAGACTACGAAAGTTAATCGTCGCTTTAGAGATGACGAACCGTGTCAAATGATCCCTTTTTACGAATTTCTATTTTCCGACATGCATAATACACTTATAGTCTGTTTCATTTAGCTTTGCAGTTTTCTCTTGAACTTAAGCCGCATGAATCAGGCTACAAAAACGGTTTAAACCCCTGATGCAGTAATGCGGTATGGCAATCGCAAGCGTCTCACCGCAACTCGATACACTATAGAATATAACAACTGTATTGTCGGTTTAAACCACTTTTGTAGTCACTTTATATTTTTTCAAAA